>VXBQ01009279.1:369500-462134 GCA_013400175.1 Phainopepla nitens | reverse complement strand
GGACAGCCGGGCCGGGTCACGGCGCGGCGATCCAGGCGTGCCGCAGGCTCTGCGCGGCGCTGGCGCGGCGCTCGGGCGCGTAGTGCAGCGCGGGCAGCAGGAAGGCGGCGAAGGCGGCCGCCTCCCGCGATGTCCAGCCGTGCCGGTCCGCCAGGATGCCGGGGAGGCTGCGGGGAAAGAGCCGGGAGAGCCGCAGGAGCGCGCCTGGCAGAAACAGCGTGGGCACAGCGCCTCAGTCACACCTGCGCGGCTGAGGCTGCCGCGCCTCGCCTCAGAATTTACCCAAAGCATCCTGAAAGATCTTTGCCGCCTTCTTGGGATTATCTCTGTAAGCTCCACCTGCGCTGCCACTTGCAGGTTTGGCTCTCGGGTGCTTCTCGGGAGCCACCTTTCCAATCTAGTGTTTGGAATCTCCCTGTTCCTGAGTACTTTCCTTAGCTGAGAATGTGCCAGGAGTGCGCAAAGTGTTCCCAGAATAACCATGCCAGAACCACTGCTGCTTGTACCCTGTGCCTGCCCACAGGCACCCGGATGCATCGTGCTATTTCAGTGTCAGAGCTCGCAAGACTCTTGTTGAATTTGCTGTGTGCCAGCCAGCTCTGTGGGGCCCAGCAGAGTGTGTGACTGAGCGAGAAGCAACCCTCGTCCTGGGGAGTGCATGGTGTAACTACAGTGATTCAAGTTAGACATGTATGGTCAGGCCAGGCTGGTTCACAGGGAGAATAAATGT
Organism: Phainopepla nitens; assembly: GCA_013400175.1. Lineage (NCBI taxonomy): Eukaryota > Metazoa > Chordata > Aves > Passeriformes > Bombycillidae > Phainopepla > Phainopepla nitens. The sequence goes on along the minus strand of VXBQ01009279.1, from coordinate 461,404 downwards.
AGAACTAGTTTTGACTCATTTCTTTTAAGCACCATAGAAGACATAAGTGTGAGGAAAGGATGTGGATGTGCAGGGAGGTGCTTGTTAAATTCCAGCGTGGGACCAGTGCTAAGCACTGAATGAACTGTGGGTAGGCTGGTAAGCATGAAAGCAGAGAAGGACGATAGGCTGAATTGAGGAAGGGTGGAGTCATGTGATACCTTGTGGTCAGAGACGGGTTTCAAGACTCTTGTGTCAAAGGGAAAGGAACTGGGGAGAATAAAACAGAAGAGATGTTGCAGTTGGGTCAGAAGACTAAATATAGCAGCCACGTTGGAAGGATATGAGTGCCCCATTCCTGGTCATCATTGTTCTCTGCCAGTGAATGGGTGAAATCCAGCCTGTCACACACTCTTCAGCCTTCCTGGCATGGAGCTGTTTCCTGTCTGTATTTCCATTTTTTCCAAATTCAAATGAGAAAATATGGAAATTATTTCCCTGTTGGGTGTTTGCTATGACCATTTTTCAGGATTTTGCATTCATCCCTGGAACGCTCATGGATTGCAAAGACAGGCAGGGCAGGCTCTGTATGAAATTTCCATTTGTGTTCAATCCCTGCGTGTAGCCTGCATTGTGTGAATAACTTTTGGGGGAGTTCGGCATGAGCTGAGTAGGAGTGTGTCTGAGATCTGCAGTGATTTTTAAAATAAACTTCCTCATGCCAGTTCTTACCTGGCCTGCTGAAAAATTTTGTTGACTTGTTCCATGAGAAAACAATTTGAGGAGGAATTGTTCCCAAGAGTTCAATAATACGAGCAACATGATCTAGATGGAGGGAGGGAAGACAAATTTAGATATAGACTGTTACACTTCTGTCAGTGAAATTAATAAAACTGATGGAGTCCTACCATCATCTCTGGAGAAGTATTTCCCAGGTTGAGGATCAAATAGACGCTCCCCAGTTGCCATTTCAAATGCCTGGAAATGGAGTAGCACTGTTAATTCACTAATTGTCTTGGAGTTTTCCTTGCCCACTAACTGATAGTACCAACTGCCCTCTTTATCACACAAAACTGATCCTAAAATGTGGAAATACTCACACTGGCTTGATCTGTACCACAGCGAAACAACACCTTTAGCTCCGGATGAGAAGCAGCATGTGCCTGATGCAGGCAAGCCTCTGAGCTAATCTAGGTGGAGTGTGAATTGCCTTAGAGCTGTAACTAAATTAGCAGTGGGTTGTACCAGCAGCAGACTTTTGCACTAAAGCAGATGAGTGCCAGCAGTCCCTTTTGCCTTCTCAGAAAGGAGGCTTTCTTTACATGGCGAGGTGGATGCTAAGGACATGCTGCCCTGGGCAGGTGATGTCTGTCACCTCCCCTGCACACCCAGTGCTGTCCCCAGTCCTACCAGGCAGGCTGTACTCCAGATATCCGCAGGGGTGCCGTAGTCTAATCCAAGAAGCACTTCCAGGGCACGGTATGGCTGGGTCTGGATCTCCTTAGAAAAAGGCTTGTACTAAAACAGAAACAAACTCCCTTTCACTGGTGTCCCTAAACCTGTCACAGCAACGCTGGTGGTCACAAGCTCCTTGTGCAGCGACAGGACACTGGGGACACTGAGTGTGTGTTCTCTGTGCAGGGCAGGGCCAGCACATTCCTGGCCCCACTGACACCAGTGAGAATCTACCTCCCACCATTTCACACTGAACAGAGTTTTAAATTTCCAGTTGTGGGGACTAACTGCAAGCTGGAGAAACATCCAAAGCTGACAGTGTCTCAGGAAGACTGTGTGCAGCTTGGAGCTGAGTGCCAAACATAACACCCCCCAATATTGGCATCTCTGAAATAGCTCTTCAGCTGTAAAAGCACAGACAGACACACAGTGTGAGGTGGAAAGAGGCACACAGCATCCCACATTGTCATGGGATCGGGACTCGGAGCAGACTCACTGTCCAGCATGCGCTTCCTAGATCTGCAATTTTCACCTCTATGCTCATTAAATCAGATTCTTCCAGCTGTTTGCCAGGATCGCCTCCTAGATGGAAAGGACAAAGAGAAATCATGTCTTTCTGAACCAGCAGGTACACACCACTTACCACAGGAGAGGCATGTCTGCCTTCCTTTCAAGTTTCTTGGCCTAAAAGGTCCTAAATACTTTTTATCGTAAATCAAACGCCTTTCTTCCTTTTTGAAGGAAACACAAAAGAAGACTGGTATCCAGTAAAAACATAAGGAATATGTTTGGGAGAACAGTAGCTTGGAGTGGAACAGTATGACCGTATGCTCCTGTCCTGCTGCAAGGTTCCTTTAGTACCAAGGTTAAATTACTGTAGGCCCTGAAGAGAGCACCAGTCAGAACCAAAACATCTGTAATTTCTCTCCAGCCTTCAGCAACCCTGGCTGTCACAGACCTTGGGTACAGCCTGCTTGGCAAGCATTGTGGAGGTTACGCTTCCATATGATCCCAGAAAAAGGTAATTCCTGGTTTAGTGCCTTACAGTGAGCTGTCAGCCTAGGCTTAGTATTGTGCTTTTCTGCTCCGAGCAAAAGACTCAGTCACTAATTTAGCATTCCCTGATTGCCCCAGAGCTTGAGAGACAAAACAACACTGTCATGGGAGAAATGCTCACGGGAGAACACAGTGCAAGGATAATATGAAAGGTCTCATTGCTGGGGGATGAGATAATCTCTTGAGAAACTCTCCAGCCCTACATCTTATTCAATATTCACACCATTCTGTGCAAATAAATTATGTTTCAGAAGGCCTTGAAGATTAGAAGCACATAAAAGTCTCCCACAAACCTCAGAAATGAGGAAAATAAGGAGCAAGAGTGTCAAACAGCTTTCTGATCAGGCCATTTTGTATGTAAACCTTTCAGTAGCTGAAAACATCAGACACGTGGAACTGTCCTGTACCTAAAGCCTTGAGAGTGAGCTCTGAGGTCGTGGTGGGGCTGTGGACAGATATCTGTGACCTGTAGTTGTCCTTCACACAAACCTACCTGCAGGACCACTTTCTCTAGGTGCCTTGAGCCCAACCTGGTGTTTGTGTTATGCAGAGAAAGGAGAGGCCTTTCAGCAGCATAAGCTGGCTGTAATGTTTTATACTGGCTGTAATGCTTTGTACTGGCTGTTGCAGGAGATGTGAACCTTTCCTGTACCTGCTGCCTCTCATTTCTCTCCTGCCAAGAGACACCTAAGTCTGTTTTCTTGTTAAAAAAGCCCTGGAGTGCTCACCTGCTCCCTTTAGCCTCGCTTCTGTTCCCTGGTCGCAGTCGAGTGTGTCCACAAGAAGCCTTTGGAGCCTCTTGCTGCGTCCATAGAGCAGGATGTTCTCTGGTTTGATGTCTGCGTGGATGATGCGGCAGCGCTTGTGCAGGAAGTGCAGCGCTGCCAGCACCTGGGCAATGAGGCAGCACTGTCACACCAGCCCTGAGAGGGTCCCCACCACCTGTCCTGCCCCAGCAGCAGCCAGAGCGGGCAGGCACAGCGGGACTGCAGGTCAGAGACACTCTGGGCACTGATGGTAACTACTGGCAATAAATGGTTTCTTGTCGGGGTGGCCTATGGGAGCAGGCACAAGGATTTCATCACCCCGTATCTCCTGGGCAGAGCCCCTGGAGCAAGTAGAGGCCTGGACAGTCCAGTGAGGAGAGGGCAGTTTGGGGTGGCACACAGCAAAAGGCAGCGTGACAATCCACAGATGTCAGCACGGATGGGCAAGCCCAGGGAGGTGGGAAGAGGACGGGACTATGAGCAGGAACTTTCTCCTGAAAAAACATTCTTGTTTGTATGGCTGTAGTGTCCTGGGACCTCTGTGCCTTCCCACTGATTATAACCAGCCCCCAGCTTCCATTTGAATGACAGTGACATGGCATGGAAGGGTGTCCCATCATACAAGGAAAGAAAAGCACAGGATAACACAGACAGGAGGGGGAGAGACCCTGAGTGAGTGCAGAGAGAGGATTTCAGGGCCCAGCAGGAGAGCCATGTAGGGAAAGAAAGAGCTTGTGATGCAGCAGGGAGAGCCTGGCCTGTCACAAGGGAGAGATAAACAACACCTACCAGAGATGAACGGTCACTATCAGAAATCAATAACAGAGAAAAGGCTATGAGGAGATTTAGGTTTGTTTTTTAACACTCTGCTCAGTCATAAAGGACTGGTAAATATTCTCTGTATTATCAGATTCTATTCTGGGATGAACATCAGCCCCAGGGAAATATCAGCCTTAAATGGTAACTGTGAAATGTAGGGAAAGATTTAAATAACTAAACTGGAATGAATCAGAAGTAAATACTGCCCCAGTGCTGATCTGAAGGGGGTAAACAGATCTGAGCTTTTACAATTAAAGCAGATAATGTATCAAGCAAAAGCCCAAGCGTGAAATAGAGCACAGAGGTAATGCCACTACGTTTTTGTGTAACTTAGTGAGGCGTTAGTGGAGCTTCTTTAGAGAAAGGAGAGGCTACTACAGAAAATAGGATGAAAGAGGAAGCAATTTTCTTTCTTAGTATCCCTAGAAGGGCACAGGAATCAGGGTAGTAAATCTTAATCTTGGCAAGTGTGCAAACTTCTGATAAATCTCTGCACAAGAGGCAAAAAGTAATTTGAACTATTCTGAGGCCTCACTCAGGTTTCCCATTCCTTAAGCAGAGCCAGCCCTGAAGAAACTCAGTTTTCACCATCTTTTAAATAGGCACAACACGTCCTTACAGGGGATGAAGGAAAAGTTGGCTGTGTACAGGAAAGAGAACCAGCTTTTAGAAATCAACAATTTGGAAATTCATGTAAAGATGGGAGGGAGACCTTGAGCAGCCTCCAGTGGTACCATGCAGAAAGCTGCTGGAGCTGACAGTGCTACCCATGGCTGGATGCCAAGGCAAATGCCAGCAATCTGGCATTACTGCCAGAGGGGACTTCTTAGGGCAGCAGGAGGGCAGAGATGGTTTGCCCACAGGAAGTAGAACTGTGGCAGGCTGTTGGTCCCCTGCTACTTCTACAAGCAGCTGAGAACCCAATGATTACTGAGCTGACGGGAACAGAAGTGCCAGCCCTGACTCCCTGGTGTACATCTTCAGGCTGGTGGCACGTTGTGGCCCTGACTCCTTCCCAAACCTGGAGAGGCTGCAGGCTTAGGCAGTAACACCCAAGCCCTTCCCACAGCCAACAGCCCCGTGGTGCCCTTGCCTGATTGCAGCTAAGTTCTCACCTGCTGTAAAGACTTTTTCACAAAAGGCAAGGGCAGTCCCTGAGCTGTGTAGTTTCGCATCAGACATCGAATGGAAGGACCCAGCACTTCAAATACCAGGCACGCATGTGGGAAAGAGTTAGGGATTCACTGACGTGAAAAGGTGTTAGCACCAGCCCTTTGCCTTTCACCAAAGCAACCAAATACCTCCTTAATTCAGACTCGCCCCTCCAGCCACGCCCGCCCATATGCCCTGGTCCCGTTACAGCCCTGCTAATCCTCCTCATGACAGCACAGCACTCAGGTTTACACCATCCTGTGGCTCTCCAAGGCAAGCCCAGGCTTTGCTGGCCCAGAAAAGCACTCTCCACAGAAGGATATGGAAACCATTCTCTCCAATCATTCTGAAGTCGTCTAACAAACAGACGATGTTTTCTCCTGCCAGGTCCTTCTTCTTCATGCAGCTTACCTGAGGGGGAGGATTCCAAGAAAGCTGCAATTAGAGACATATATATGCACAAGGACACCTTGCACCTGTTTTATCTTGTCTGACAGACTTTCTCTTCTGGGAGTTGGCACTTCATGACAAATCCCATGGAAACAACATCAGGAAAACCAGGAATGAGTTTCTTGTATGTTTTGTCTTCCTCTTGACCAGGTGGGACCATCACACTCACAGTGTCAAAACAACTTATACCAATGCTGCGGATAGTATCTAGCACATTTCCTGCTGCTTATTCTCTCCAGGCAGACCCAGAAAGTGCTCCTGCTTGTGCTGGAAGGGTGTTCTCCCAGGAAGACGGCTCCCTGCTCCCAGCATCAATGGCTGTCCATTTCCTTTGCCTCACACCAGCCCTTCAGCAATTTCCCCCGAGGGGTTGCAGAGAGGCAGAGACATTGTGGCTGTCTTTAACCATTTGAATGCTACTTGTCTTATCAGGGTAGAGAGCAGCTTCCACATCTGGAAGAACAGGAAGGCAGCTTGTTTGTGCTGGAAAAGGGTTGGCTGTGGGCAGTGCTGCAGTGATCTACAGGATATGGAGGGATGGTGGAAGGGATGAACACATCTTTTGTACTGGAGCCAGGGGTCTTCAAACCCAGCATGTAGTAGGTCCAAAAACAAAGCAGAGATGGTTCTTCACACAGCACATGGTAACCAGGGACAGTTCTTGTTACAGGGGGCTGCAGGTTCTGAATCTCACAGGGGCTTGCAAGGGTTCAAGCTAAATCTATGACAATTCCTGCCCACACAAGCATCATCCTTGGTCTGAGAAATCTGCAACAGGCCAGGGAGCATTCAGTGGGAGCAGCACCCTGTGCTCAGCTTGTCCTTACAGCAGCCTGGCCATGTGCTGTTGGCCCAGGGTACTGTGTAGAGTGAACCTCCAGGCACAGATGCTACAGCACCCCCAGCACCACACACCTGTGTGACAAGGAGCACCAGGGGCTTGTTCTCCCAGAGCACCTATCCTGCTACAGCAATTTGTGCTGTTTTCTTCCCTCTTCATGGCCACAACTGCCAGGGTTTTGGTTTGGCTCATTTTTCAGATGCCAGATCCACGTGCACCAGTGGCAGAAGGTTTGTTCTGGCACAACAGAAGTGAGCAGCCCTGGAAGCAGAGACCAGATCATCTCTCCTGGCAGCTCTGCAGGCGCTCTCTCCCCAGTGCTTGTGGGAACAGCCTTGGGAACCAGCTGTGTGCTGCTGAATGGGCAGGCATGTCTCTCAGAATTAATAATAAATCAAGGGTAAGGCTCCCTCTCCACACAGGGTTGTGCTGACGTGTAGAAAAGCAGCCCTCTGATTGCATTAAATTAGTGACACTTGCTACTTCCTCTTGCATCACTGCATCTGGCTCATCTCCCTTTAGATAGGGCCTACAGATTTACAGGCGTTAACTAAACCTTTCACAGACCTGTTGGAGAAAGGCCACTGAGTAATTTAAAATGCAGAATTTAATAGCTTTTACTCATCTGAAGCTGATGTAACTTTGCATTTGAGCAAACTCGAAAAATTGTAACCACAAGCTTTCTAGAACTAGCAGTTCAAGCCAACTTCAAAGGCAACTTGCTACAACTCAGATACAGGCACCTAATTACCACCTCCATTAGCAGAGGCCAGAAGAAGCTTTCTGACTTCAGGTTTTTATTATATTTTGGTACATCGTTTTTTTCCTATTGCAGATATTTCCTTTAATTCAGTATCAGTGTTGTGATTCAGCAACGTCCTCTGAGTATCTTTCCTCTGTGAATGACACAGGTAAAGCAGACATGCTCCCATCTCCTCCTTAAGAACATTACCACCTCCTTCTGTTGATTATCCACATTTATCATTCTGCAGATTTCCTCCTTTTTGCTGGATTTCCCTCTCAGCTAAAAGAAATGAGCTGACAGGGCCAGTGGGACACAGCTAAGGTGTCCCAGTATGATGGAGGAAGGAGAAGATGCCTGTTTAAGAGGCCAGTGCTGAGCCAGGGTGATTTCTGTGAATTCCCCAGCTTTCATTTTTTTTTTCCTATTCCCCACCTAGCTCCTTGGACTGAGACCTGGAGGCAGAGGGGATGATGAGGCTGATACTCAAACCTGAACTCTGTGGCTGTCCTCTGGAGCAAAGCACACACCCACAGAATGGACTTACACAGCGGAGGAAAGCAGCCTCGTCCTGGGCAGTCTCAGCAAAGCCTTCCCTGCTTTTCAGAACCTTCACAGCTACCTGTTTCTTCCTCCTGGGAAATGAACCACAGCTGTCAGCCAATGCATGTCAGTGGCCCTGACCAGCAGCACTTCCCTTTCTCCCTGTCAGCCAGCCCTGGGCTCCCCAGGGAAGGTGCTGCCCTTCTGCAGGCACCCTTGGCCTCGGTCTACAGCATGCCAGGCCCAGGGGCATCCCTCCCGCTGGCATCTGGCAGCACTACTGCCCCAGGGACCAGCAAGGGACTGGAGAGGAAAAGAACATGGATACTGCAGGGCCTAAATGAGAAAAGAAAATGCAGAGCAAGGGCTGATCCCACCTCATCTACATTCTTTGATTTCTGGGGACCAGCTCTGCTCGTTGCAGCCCACTGATCTTGCTGTCAGGTTTCCCCTGTGCTCAGGGATGCCTGGCATGCTCCCAGACTGTGCTCTGCTGTTTCTCCAAGAGGGGCCAGCCCTGCCCAGGACATCAGCCACCTCCTCCCACCTCCCTGAGTGGCACTCAGCCCCTCACCTCATGTCCTGGCACAGCCAGACGGTGGCAAAGGCACCGCATCCCAGCTTGTGCAGCACCTGGTATCGCGCGTTGAACACCTCTCCCTCCTGCACGGGGTGGTGGCCTCCTGTGGAAAACCACCACCAAGAGATTTTAGTGACATCTCTAAATGCTCTTAGACTGAATGAGCAGCTGAGGACAGCCTGACAGGTCCCAGTGGCCTCCTCTAGCCTGGGAAGAGCCTGGCATGGTCTCATCTCTGGAGCCTCATGCCCAAGGACTGACCTGTGCCTTGGGCTGGTGGCATCTTCTGCTGCACCTGCTCCTCCATGGCCCTGGAGCACGACAGATCCTGGCACGAGAGGATGGAGGCAGTGGGACACCGAGCTCTGGGACACTGGTGGTGTGATCTTCTTCAGCACTTTACTCCTTTCAAGAGAGCTGGAGAGCTGCAGTGGCCATACCTCTGCTGTGCCCTCACCCCTTTCCTTCCCATTCCCTTCAGCAGCTCTTGGAGTCAGGCTCCTACAAACACTTTTGGCACTTCAGGGAGACAGGGATTATTTTAAGAGTTCAGAAGAGGAAAGCTGGCAGGCTGGTCCCAGGCCAGGGCCAGGGCCAGGGCCAGGTGGGAGTCTCAGGTTTCCTAGTGTGTATTTTCAGGGGCTTAGCAGGGTCTGTGGGATCCCCTCCCACAGCCAGGGAAAGCACTCCCTCCCTATCCCCATCCTGGCTGAGGAGGGAATTTGGGCTTTGGCTGGCAGGAGAAGGCTCCTGCTCCAGATGGGTGTGAAACAGAACTTGCATTCTAAACACTACAGAGCTGCTTCTCTGCCCAGTCCAGCCCTGGGACTGGAGCATGGGTTTATCACTGACCATCCTGTGACATCCTGGCAAGGGGCTGCCCCTGGGGTTTGTTACTATGACAGCCCAAGGCATAAACACCAAGACAGCACGTATGGACTGATCCAATTGCTGACCCCCAGTGCTGCAGCACTGATGTAGGACTGGCTTCAGTACTGGTCACCTGAAATAGCAGCCCAGAGCCTCTGTTGCTAGTGAAATACTGATTTAAGCCACAGTAGCTGGGGCACTCCAACCCAGTCTTTCATAATTTGAAAATGTCACTTGCTGTACAGAGGAAGCTTCAGGCTAACACACACTGTCAGGGCTTGAGACAGGTGATAGTAATGCCCATAGACCATTAGCACAGGTAGAAATATTGAACTTTAAATCCTCCAAATCAGGTCACTGAAGCTAAGAACTCATCTGAACCAGAGGATTTTCAGAAATAGTTATAGAAGGCTGGCAGTGCTGGTGGCAGGGAGTTGCTGTGGAACAGTAGCATCTTCCAGGTGCTGAGACAGAGCACCTGTTTTGATTTCCTCAAAACATTAAAGTTTTTTCCACATGCTGATGTTCCTCTCTCAGCACAGCAGCCAGAGGCTCAGCCTGCCTTTGGGCACCCAGCACAATTCTAGTTAGGGTCAGACTGGGCTCAAGACTTTCATCCTGGCAGGGAAAACCCAGAGTGCCAGAGCTGATGTTACTCTGTTCACTCAAGCCTGCACAGAAGTCTAAAAGGAGCTCAAAATGCACCCATCATCCCCCCCATTTCTACACCTCTAACCCTTGCATTTACACTGTTGAGAATCAGTCTCTTTAGGTATAAANTCAGTGAGAAAACAGGACCCAGAGGCAGACCCAAAGTGTAAGACATCCTAGCCCTAGGGCTGATGGAGCTTTTGGGCCATTCACTGGGCCCTGGTGGCCTTGTTGCTGCAGAGGCAAGACAAGTCTATCCTTAGGCATGCAAGATTTACCTCCATCCACCCTCTCTGGATGGAAACACTGGCAAAAGATGAAGAGTGTTGCTATGCAACTTGGTAAAGGAAAGTGAAATGCACTTTTCTAAGCTTTGTGATGAAGGACAATTGGTGCTTTTAATCCTTCATTTCTTGACACTTTCACATTAAATACAACTTATTTCGCTTTTGTCATTCCAACTATTTTGTGCAGAACCCACTGAATTGCTACAGGCCTGGACTAGCTCAGAGAACTTCAGCCCAAGAACTGCTCCTGCCTGGTTTGTGAGAGCCATAGACAAGGAGCCATGCTGCATGTCTGGCCTGGACGCCTCCACCCCCAACCTGTGTGGAACAGTGCACAGAGCTGCCCAACACAAGTCATGCTTTGTGACACCTGGACCTCTGGAGTGGCAGAACTCACCAGAGCAATACTCACTTTCAGCTTCTGCACCACCACAGACCTACAAGCCCTTGCTGAGCACAGCACTCCTGCAAGTCACAGCATGCAGCACACAAGTGGCCCTGGCAGGGCTCTGAGCCCCAGAGCCCAGCACACACTCACCATGCAGCAGCTCAGGGGCAGGACACACCATTCCCTTTGTCATCTGTCTCGTTCTGGAGCTCCCCAGAGTGAGATACCAGCTGGTCCTGCTCTGATTTTAGTCTGCACTGCCCCAGGAGGGATGTCCTTGAGCCCACCAAACTTCTGCATCGCTGGATGGACGTGGTGAGGAGTGGGGCAGGGTGTCAGATCACAGCACCGCTTCTGGGAACAACCTTGGCTTTGGGAGAGCAGGAGACCTCAGACAGCTGCGGTGGATTCACTTTACTGCTGGCCTCTCCCTGCCTCCCTGGCAGCAGGCCTGTCAGCCTGCAGTAGATTCACAGTCTCCACAGCAACTATTTATAGCGGGAAATTCACAGCTCTGCTGAGATGGAAACAGAGAAGTCCTCCCCCTCTGCTCTGCCTTCTCCAGACCCAGAAACCGTGGGGCTGCCTGACTCTTCCCCCTGCTCCCAGCAGTGTGGCAGCAGGACTTGTTCCCGTGGCCCCATCTTCTGCCTGGCAGAGCCATCCCTGGTCCCAGACCAGTCTGTGTGCCACAGTGCCGGACCTGAGGAACCTCAGCCTCTCCAGCAGTGCCTGCACACAGTCCAACACCATCACAGCTTGGTGCTGGTGGCCACACAGCCCACACCTCCCCTGTTCCTTGCTCTTGGAGAGCAAGCGCAGCAGCAGCGTCCCTGCAGCCCCGGGGGGACCGAGCATCCCAGCACCCTGCAGCACTGGGGAGGAAAAGGCCACACACAGTAAGAATCACTTTTTTTCCCCTCGCTGCCCTAAGCTGCAGCCTCACACCGGAGCTGGGCATGGCCCTGCCTCCCCCTCGCTGGGGCCCTGGGCTCGCACAGCTCGGGTTTCCAGGCTGAGGCTGCAGAGAGCGGGCCCCAGCCCTGCAGCAAAGGGTTAACCCTGCCTGCAGTAGCTCTGCTGCAGCTCCAGGCTGCCAAACCCAGGCCAGGGCCTCCCAGAGCGCTTCTCCCCCTGCCTGTGCCCCTCTGCTCTCACCTGCCTCCCCTGCACTCAAAATACCAAGGGGGGGGCAGAGGCTGCGCCAGGCCGGGTGCTGAGCCCTGCAGGGCAGCATGCAGGGGACAAGTGGTTTGTGACCACTTAAAGGGCAACAGGAACACACAGAGTACAGAGAGAAGGTGGGAGAAGAGGGGGAGAAGCAGACTCTACAAAACTCTGCCAGTAGAGGAAGGGGAGGGAAGGAAAGAGGACAGACGGGCCAGGAGCCAGATTGCTGTCTGGGAAGAACTGTGAAATTCACTTAAGAATTAAGTTGTTTTGGTAAATTAGGAACACTGGCTTCTGCCTCACGCTGGTAGNCCCCCATTTCTACACCTCTAACCCTTGCATTTACACTGTTGAGAATCAGTCTCTTTAGGTATAAACCTTCGGGATGCTACATGTCTGCCAATCTTTACAGCAAATACTTGCTGACATTTTGCCTATGAAACAGAACTGAAATCAAAATTTTCCTTATTTGTGCACAGACTAAGCTTATCAGTACCCTCAAACACTGCACCACCAGCATCTGCCTGAGCCTTCTTCACTCACACCATGAGGACAGCAGGGCCTGAACTGAGAGCAAGCAAGTTTTAATTACATGGCTTACTGTTCACCTGCCAAAGGAAAACTCATGGGTGTGTGGGGATGGGAGTTCAACAGCTTCTTCCCTCAGGGGAGTGTTCTGGTGATAGGAGACTTCAGTGAGAAAACAGGACCCAGAGGCAGACCCAAAGTGTAAGACATCCTAGCCCTAGGGCTGATGGAGCTTTTGGGCCATTCACTGGGCCCTGGTGGCCTTGTTGCTGCAGAGGCAAGACAAGTCTATCCTTAGGCATGCAAGATTTACCTCCATCCACCCTCTCTGGATGGAAACACTGGCAAAAGATGAAGAGTGTTGCTATGCAACTTGGTAAAGGAAAGTGAAATGCACTTTTCTAAGCTTTGTGATGAAGGACAATTGGTGCTTTTAATCCTTCATTTCTTGACACTTTCACATTAAATACAACTTATTTCGCTTTTGTCATTCCAACTATTTTGTGCAGAACCCACTGAATTGCTACAGGCCTGGACTAGCTCAGAGAACTTCAGCCCAAGAACTGCTCCTGCCTGGTTTGTGAGAGCCATAGACAAGGAGCCATGCTGCATGTCTGGCCTGGACGCCTCCACCCCCAACCTGTGTGGAACAGTGCACAGAGCTGCCCAACACAAGTCATGCTTTGTGACACCTGGACCTCTGGAGTGGCAGAACTCACCAGAGCAATACTCACTTTCAGCTTCTGCACCACCACAGACCTACAAGCCCTTGCTGAGCACAGCACTCCTGCAAGTCACAGCATGCAGCACACAAGTGGCCCTGGCAGGGCTCTGAGCCCCAGAGCCCAGCACACACTCACCATGCAGCAGCTCAGGGGCAGGACACACCATTCCCTTTGTCATCTGTCTCGTTCTGGAGCTCCCCAGAGTGAGATACCAGCTGGTCCTGCTCTGATTTTAGTCTGCACTGCCCCAGGAGGGATGTCCTTGAGCCCACCAAACTTCTGCATCGCTGGATGGACGTGGTGAGGAGTGGGGCAGGGTGTCAGATCACAGCACCGCTTCTGGGAACAACCTTGGCTTTGGGAGAGCAGGAGACCTCAGACAGCTGCGGTGGATTCACTTTACTGCTGGCCTCTCCCTGCCTCCCTGGCAGCAGGCCTGTCAGCCTGCAGTAGATTCACAGTCTCCACAGCAACTATTTATAGCGGGAAATTCACAGCTCTGCTGAGATGGAAACAGAGAAGTCCTCCCCCTCTGCTCTGCCTTCTCCAGACCCAGAAACCGTGGGGCTGCCTGACTCTTCCCCCTGCTCCCAGCAGTGTGGCAGCAGGACTTGTTCCCGTGGCCCCATCTTCTGCCTGGCAGAGCCATCCCTGGTCCCAGACCAGTCTGTGTGCCACAGTGCCGGACCTGAGGAACCTCAGCCTCTCCAGCAGTGCCTGCACACAGTCCAACACCATCACAGCTTGGTGCTGGTGGCCACACAGCCCACACCTCCCCTGTTCCTTGCTCTTGGAGAGCAAGCGCAGCAGCAGCGTCCCTGCAGCCCCGGGGGGACCGAGCATCCCAGCACCCTGCAGCACTGGGGAGGAAAAGGCCACACACAGTAAGAATCACTTTTTTTCCCCTCGCTGCCCTAAGCTGCAGCCTCACACCGGAGCTGGGCATGGCCCTGCCTCCCCCTCGCTGGGGCCCTGGGCTCGCACAGCTCGGGTTTCCAGGCTGAGGCTGCAGAGAGCGGGCCCCAGCCCTGCAGCAAAGGGTTAACCCTGCCTGCAGTAGCTCTGCTGCAGCTCCAGGCTGCCAAACCCAGGCCAGGGCCTCCCAGAGCGCTTCTCCCCCTGCCTGTGCCCCTCTGCTCTCACCTGCCTCCCCTGCACTCAAAATACCAAGGGGGGGGCAGAGGCTGCGCCAGGCCGGGTGCTGAGCCCTGCAGGGCAGCATGCAGGGGACAAGTGGTTTGTGACCACTTAAAGGGCAACAGGAACACACAGAGTACAGAGAGAAGGTGGGAGAAGAGGGGGAGAAGCAGACTCTACAAAACTCTGCCAGTAGAGGAAGGGGAGGGAAGGAAAGAGGACAGACGGGCCAGGAGCCAGATTGCTGTCTGGGAAGAACTGTGAAATTCACTTAAGAATTAAGTTGTTTTGGTAAATTAGGAACACTGGCTTCTGCCTCACGCTGGTAGACAACAGTGACCAACAGTGACAACACTGTACCTCAGCCAGAGCTGCCACACACCCTGTGTCCCCAGTGCCAGCCCAACACAAGTGCCTGGGGAGGGCGGCTGCTGCCTCCTCCCGTGGACAGGGATAGCATTTGAGCTCTGGAAACTGCAGAGGGATGCAGGTGGAAGGTGGCACAAGGTTATCTTGATGAAACACAGCCTAGGCAGGAGGGAAAAGCCTCACCCCTCGCACAGCTTCTGGGTCCTGGTGCTTAGGAGCACACATTTTCCACTCAGGAAGAAAAAGAGGCAAATGCATTCTGTGTAATTGCATCATCATGCAATACAAGCATGACACAGACGTTGTATATTAAAATTTATTGAATTATTGTGTAAGAATTCTCTTTATTAAAATCATTTTGACTCTAAACTGATTATTTACAGACGAAACCTCTTATATCACCAATAGATTCCTACATCTCAGAACAGTATCTACAAACAGTTATTACACTATGTAACAAAATTCAGATTTTTTTTTTTCAAGCTTTTTATTAATTATTAATTCAAACTTGAGAAAGACAGTACCTTGGGTGCTCTGAGCAGAACCTAAGGTGTGGCAGGGCATAAATGCAGGTCAGGCCATACTGTAACAGACAGACAGACACCAAGTCACAAGGCAGGGAGAGGGCAGAGTCACCACGACAGAGGACCAGGAAAAAGACTACAAGAGCAAATGCCCTGGGTGTTCTGGAAACCAAAATAATCATCCCCACAAGAAAGGCACACACACACACACACAAAAGAAAAAAAAAAAAAGAAAAAAAAAAGCGCAGCATCTTGCTGCAACCAGGGCACACCCTGAAAAAGAAATGGCATTCCACCAAGGCAGCAGCATCCAAGAGCCCTCTATTTTCATTAAAAAAAAAAAAATCAGCCATAATTTCTACCAAAATAAAAAAGCTTTCAGGTACAGCCTAAATTTGCCACCAGACAGATGAAAGCAAGAGCTCTCACATCTACATCACGTGGGCGCCAGCTGTGCTTCATCGCGCTGAAGGGAGAGACATTCAAATACACTAACGGAGATTTCTCTTAATACTGATCAGTTCTCAGCCTTTCACCCAGACCAGAAGCAAGTCCCTCCCTCTGGGGGCAGCAGTAAATAAAGCTGAGTGCCTGCCCCTCGGGACCACCACTGTCCTGGGAGTGCCAGTGGAGCAGTGACATCCGTGTCCACGGCAGGGGCCGGCCGCGGTGGCAGGGCTCTCTCTGCTGGTGCCCACGGAACTTGCTGCCTGTGAGCAAACAGCAACATCCAGACAGGATTCTCTGTCCTGGACAAGGAATGTTGGGTTGGTTGTGGAATCAGGCAGAGACTGGAAAAAACTTGGAAGGATCACGAGGAATAAATAAATAAGTTTTCCCTGCACTAGGGAATTTCATAATAAAACCTGTTTTGTGCAAATTTAAATGCAACAGGACCCTGCCACAGAAATGGATTTTGCCACAGGAGAGGGGCACGGACGGAGATAAGAGAGGCCATGCCTGAACACCCAAGTTGATCCCAGTGAGGGCCTTTCAGTGCATGTGCACAGGGAGGAGGATGCTGCTGTCTAGAACACCAAGGACAGATGGATGGGAGAAGATGGGCACTACCAGCTTTCCACCCTCACTGCACCTGCACCGGGCAGTGTGTCCTGTCCAGCCTTGCAAGGACAAGGTGAAGATGATAAAATAGTCAATTACCTGTGTTTAGCTCTATTTTTAAGTCTTGATTATTGCTCCAATAAAAGCAGACTTTCACAGATACGCTCAGAGAAAGCAGATGATTTCCAACATCCAGGAATACTACTGAGAAGCAGGGAGAATGTGGATACCAGTGGGAGGTGGAATGAGAATTAAGCCTCAAGCCACCCTGTTCTGGGAAAGTGCAGAGATAATTCTGCAAAAATAGGGGCAGACACTGACAGTCTGCAGAGCCAGAAATCCAGAAGAGATTCTGTGGCTTCTGGCAGACACTCAGCAAGTTGGAGAGGCCACAAACCAGGCCTTGTTTCCTAGGGCAGAAAGTCCATCCACCAACACACAAGGGACAGTGCTACTCCACCACTATACCTGCACCTGCCTCAAACCAAGCAATCTCCTCCTGCAGTCCCTAAAGGAATGGGCTTTACAAACTTGCATTGTATTGGCTTTTTGCCATCCAGCAGTCCTTTCCTCCACTCAGCTTTTTGGGGGGACCAATTTAATCAGATTTAGTCAAGAAGAAGGTTTCGGAGATGCTAAGTTCCCATAAGCTTTGTGGAAATGGGTGGTCGGGCAGGAGTGAGACCCTAACTGGTCCTCACCTGGGGAAAGAGGCAAACTCTGCAGCCCCATTTTTGCCTGGCAGCAGGCGTCCAGCCACCCTGCTGCTCCATACAGCAGGATAGGAGCAGAAGGTTGCACAGGGATGCTCATACTCTGGGCACACCATGTACCTGGGAATACTGCTATGCTGCTGACAGAGGGTCACAGAAGAGCCAGCTTTGTAGGAAGAGAGGCCAGCTTTAGCCCGCTCCAAGAACAATTTTGCAACTGCACAGCACTGGCACAAAGCCACAGGGCTGATGGAGTAGGCTGGAATTACTGCTATATGCAATGTAAAGAGAGGTAGGGATGTGATCCTGCTCTGTTCTAGCTCTGCTACCTCCTGGGCCACACCATCACCACCTCAGAGTAGTGACAGAGGAGTCAGACCTGTCTACCTGCCCCAGGCACACAGGACATCAGTGTGGAATTAGCAGCAGGGGCGGGGAGAGAACTTATAAATTAGCTCCTAGAAGGGCAGAGGACTGTTCACAAAGTGGAGGAACTAAGGAGGGAGCAGTGAGGAGCTGCCCAGTGACAGCTGCCAACTAACTGTGCTTGTGCCTGCTCCAGGCCTCTCTTCCATGCACAAATCACTCCTTTTTGCAGGGCACTCGACCCTCCTTGGGAACATCATGGTTGTGCATGACAGCTCCTTTGAGTTCACAGCTCACCAATAACCCTTCCATGTGCCACAACAGGAGAGTTTGAGCAGCAGAGCTGAGAGTTAGCTGTAAGGCAAGCCTGGGACCGAGCCACGGGGAAAGGCGAGCTGCTGGTACAACAACAGAGACACCTACAAGTTATCCCTGCAGACAAAGCAGTGGAGAAAACTGCTCCAGTGCTGACAGACGTTGGTCAGTAGAAGTGCACAGAGATACTTCTCCAAGAAAAGCTTTGTCTCAAAGCCACGAAGTTAAACATTCTCCTTTAGCTTTTAAATACATTAACTTTCTGAGGGTATTTACAAGTCCAGTTCAGAGCAGCAGAACAGCTGGACACTGGAGGAAGGGGGAGTGGCACAAGGCATTTGTTGTGCTTTTCCAAAGAGCAGGGCAACCTCTGACCACAAGGAACCAGGAAAACAGATCCGAGCCGAGTCAGTGGAGACCGAAGTGAGCCAGGTAGCAACTCTCACACACTGACTTTGTCCTGAGGGAAAGGGTGAGGGGGTGCTGTTCTTTTACATGAGTGGGCCCCATGGCAAGCACCCATGCTGGTGCCACACACGAGCTGTCAGCGACCAGAGCACTGGGGAGCAAGAGATCTTCACCATCAGACACTCTCCTTTCTACATCCAGCATCTGGGACCAGCAGGGACATTGCTGCAAGGAGTGTCTCAGGAGTGCTTGCTGGCTGAGAACAGAGGTTAGCACAGCAGTCAACCCAGCAAAGGCTTCCTGATCCCCAAGGAAGTGAGTGGTTGCAGCAGGGAGTGTTCCAGCACTGGAAAGGGCATCTGTGCAAGGCTGAGGACTCCACAGACACAGTGCTCAGTGTTGTCACCTGGCTCTTCAATAACATGGTTTGGAAACTTGGCACATTCACGTAACATCTGTAGGAAGGACCTGTGTGGCCCCTCAGCAGTCTGCCAGGGAAAAAGAGTTTGTCCTTTCTTTTTTGTTTGTCCTTTCTTTTTTTTTTTGTTTCACTTTGCTTTTAAAAAGAAAAAAAACTGTAAAAAAATATTCTCTGAGATGCAAGGACGCTTGTACTTTGTACTGCCTTGGCCATCCCCTTGCTCATGTCACCCGCAGGTTCCTTGGAGAGTCTGGTTCCAATGGCAGCAGGACACCCTGTTTATCAACTAGGATGAGCACTGTCCCCATTCAGCCAGGGGAGAGCAGTCTGTCTGTGCCTGTCACAAATCTGTGACTTTATTCTCCACAGCTGCTGCAATCTGTTGCAGTCTATATCCAAGCTGCATCTTCTGTGCCGTTGGGTCTTCTTCCAAAGCAGTAATGATCTGCAACAAGACAGAGCTCACTGGCAGCCCTTCTCCAGCACACACCACCAACCAGCTGAACACCCAACTCCTGAACTCCAGGCTTTATGGAGAACCTCAAGCTGGAATTCAGCATGCTCTAGTCTAGAGTGGCTATGTAGTAATTAATCTCAAATTAACCATAAAAGAAGTATTCTAGATTCATTGTAGCAACTTACAGACTTCACAGGGCAAAAATAATGCTAAACTTCTCACCTGAAAATTAAGTCTTTAGTAAATTAATCTGAACTAACTGCATTTCTTTTTTACGTAGAGTATTTGGATACTGGAGTAAAAATGAAGGAGTGCACATGAAATCCCAAGACCCTCCAAGTTAGAGATAAGTTCTTTTTGCTGACCTCCTCCCTTTGATAAGAATAAAGCAAACTCATGACATGAGTTATGCATGCCAGTGAAACAATACACAATGTTGGAATAGTCTGTCTGCTCCTACTTGTTAATTTTTGTAGGTTTTTTTGTTTGGGTGGTAGAAGAAGAAAGGTATATTCATACCTGCTGGAAACACACACTCACCTGGTCATAGTACTTATTGATGTATTTGTACAATTCATGTAGAGCCACCAGGGAATTGAGGTCACCTGAGTAATTCTGTTTACAAGAGAAGAAATTAGACAAAACTGAGACATCTAACAATCGTCCTGTCAAATTCTTTGTCCTCACAACTCATTAAGAAAGCAACAGGAAAGAGCAGTCACCAACAGTTCCTAGCAAAGGAAAAATCACATGTAATCTCTTGCCCTGAATCCTTGACTGCCCCCTCTTCTCTCCAGTGCTGCCTGGGCAGAGCCTCACCCTCCCTGAGGTGCAGGGCAGCCACTAGGCACAGCCAGTGTGTCTGAGCAGAACTGCAAACTCAGCTGGAATCTCTCATCTTTGCATTAATAACTCTCTCCTGGATACACAGGTGAGGGGCCAGGTGACTTCTGAAGTACTTGTATTTACCCGTGACAGCTCAGCCAGGGCAGAGTTCATCTCCTGGTCGCTGGCAGAGATGGTCTGACGAATGTCTGCATAGTACCTAGAGAGGGAGAGGCACACAGGCAGTTAGTGCATGGTCCCTCCTGCTCCCTGCTGAATCCACCTCTCCTCACATCCATCACTTACCTTTCCACCATCTGCTTGTAGCGAGGAATGTCCCGGGCATAGAGCAGCTTATTGATTGGAGAGTCCTTGAACATCCAAAACCAGAATTGGTTATGAAAAGCTCCTTTATTGTGCTGTGGACTAACCTCAGCAGCTGACACCATCACTTCTGTTTTCTGCCATTTGTTCAAGATCAGGAATTTTTTGTCCTCTGCATGGAGAGGCACTTCTAATAGCAGGCTCTCTTCTAGCAATGCAGTCTGAGGTACACTGACATGTGTTGATGAAGGGACCCCTGGGATCCCTAGTCCAGCCTTCCCCTTGGAGCTGGGTGATCACCAGTATGAGATCACACTGCCTATGGCTTTGCATAACTGATGCCTGATGTGTTCCAGAGATCCACCCATCCCATCTCTGGTGACCTGTGCAGGACTGTTCCACCCTCAGCACAGGGTGAGTAGTGATGGTGGAAAATATTTCTAATGGCCAATCTGAATGTCCCAAGTTGCATTCTGTGACTCCCACTGTCTGCCACAGCCAACTGGAGTTTAGCTCTGTTCCCCAAGTAACTGCATGCTGTAAATAAAGAGCACTCCTCAATGATTTCTTGTTGCTAAACAAAATCTGATTCTCCCTTCTCTCTTCCCAGGAGCCCCCATTACTCTCCAGCTGCACATGGAAGCCAGAGGGAGCCTGGCCTGCTGTCCCCATGGTGCTATGTAAACATTATTGCCTCCCTAAGGCAGCACTGCTCAACTCTGTGTGCCAACCATGCTCCCTTCCCCTCTGTACTCACCCGCCCTAACTTATGGTCAGCTATTGTACAGGAGTCCATGAAGGTCTGTGCAATGACCAGCAGCACAGCATCCACGTTATCTGAGGTTTGCACATCAAAAACAAACTGGGGGTTCTTGATGATGTTGATCCAGAACCGCAGGGGGAGGCTGTAGAGAGGACAGAAGTGCAAAAAGGCATCAGCAAAGGTAGCAGCTACAGTGCTGACAGATATTCTACATGTTACTCTCTGCTTTCCCAGCAAAACCAGCTCTCCACCCTATGGCCTACTGCCCTGCACTTACATTTTGCTCATTCTCAGTAGGCAGAGTGGCTGTCACTTTGCAAGCTCTAAGCAAGTCAGCAGTGCCTCCTCCAGGGCCCTCAGGAACACCCTACCTGTTTGTCTTCCAGATGTGGATGGTCTCAGGGTCTGCAATCCCATAGTGTATGGCCTGCTCATCTAACAGGTCAAAGAAGTATTTGACTGCCAGAGGAACAGGGCGGTTGGTACTGAGGATCACCTGGAACAAGTCGTCCACAAACTTCTGCAGAGTGCCCTGAGGAAAATCAAGTAGGACAGGGTCAGCACAGGCAGAGGAGAGCAGAAAGCCTAGGCCTCACAGATGAGAGGTCAACCTCTTCTCAGTGACAGCCCCTCACCCATCCAAGGGTATTCCAACCCCAGTGAAGGGAGCAGCACCAAAGGAGAAAGGAGGCCCCTGTGGTTTGTGGAACAGAGGCCAGGGAGAACCTCGTGAACAAAGCAAAATGCAGAGGAGACTCAAATGTACTCAAAGCCACTGCAGGTAAAGGGTATTGCTTCATCTTCACACACACCCCTGCAATCTGCTGGGAGATCTGAAGGAAGGCAAGATCCTAAGCACAACACAGTCTGTGCTTCCTCTCACCTTCATTGAGAGCAGACGTGTCAGATAGATCTCTGGGATTGCCTTGGCCCGCTCCCGATCTCTTAAGCTCCCACGCCGATGCTTGGGAAGCTCTGGCTCTTCTGTTGGTTTTACCAGGTGCCAAAGTTTGATCCCACCTTCATCTGCATCCTCCAGCATTGGTGTTTCTAAACCAAGCAATTGTTTACAGATGAGTGTTGGCTCTCTCACAGTAGACCTTGGCCAGGTGAGCCCCAAGAAAGCAAGATTTCCCAGTATAACAGAAACACAAATGGGAAGGAATCTCTGGAGGCCTCTATCCAGTCTTCTGCAAAGTTTAACCACTGCCAACAGTACAGCAGGTTGCCTTTGTTCACCCAAAACCTTCAAGGTCTTGGAAACTTCCCCACACAGAGATCCCCTATCACCCCAATAGTCTGCTTCAGGGTTGAACCAACCTTTTGCTGAAGAAGTTTTGTTCCATATTCAATTTGAATCTCTTAAGCTGCAGCCTGTGGCTATTATCCCTCATGCCACAGGAATATCCATGGACTTGTTCACTCTGCCAGGCAGTAAGGAAACTGCCTGGCATCCCACCATCCCCCTCAGGCCATGCTCAATGCCTGAATGTATTAAGATTTCTGCAAGTTGCAGACTGCAGTCAGCCCTAGAGAGTCAGACAACTGTGCTTGTTCTGCATTTTCACACCCAGCTCAGCCTTCCTCTGCTCTCACACTTTTGCTTTTCTCTGACCTCACCAGACCAAGCTTTCACATTTCCTGACAATCCTGTGAGGGTCCAAGGCATGTGTCGGCCTTCTGTATCAGCATAAGGCTGGGGCTGCAGCAAGAGACTTGTCCCACTCACTGGCAAGTTCTCTAAAGTAATTTTATGAGAACAAGACATCAAACTCACTTTCTCCTGGGATGTAATCCTGATTTTCCCTGTGGATGTGCTTGGTCAGGCGTGGGACCAGTGCTACTGTTGCTCCATCAGGCACCTGCACACAAGCAAAACAACAACATTCAAAGCAAATGGCATGTTTCTTATCAGCACAATAGGCAAGTGCTTTTAGAGCAAAACAGGCTGTACCATCACTAGAAGTAGGGACACAAACAGGGATTTTGAGGCACCATCACTGTCTTTCCTGAGAGTGAGAAAATCTTGCCTGTACCAATTAAAAAACAAATGTTCAAAGTACAACAAAAATAATACTCGGGGACTGAGGTCATTCACATTTAGAACATGTTGAAGCAGGGTACTAACATACTGGTGCAAGATACAACATACTGGTGCAAGGTAATTAAAGAAGTCCCTCTTTCCATTGTTAGAAGGTACTTGGCAGCTCAGTGCGTCATCACCTCCTAACTGATCTGGCCTGGAACAGGAACAGATCCAGCACACCACCTTCACCTGTGCATATCCTTCCAAGCCCTACAAACACCCACATCTCAGGTATGGGATAAGGACAGGGCTGTGTTTCTGAAGTCAGGCTGCAGCCACAGCACTGAAGGATGAGAGGAGAGATATGGCAGACTGAGTTCTGACCTTGTAGTGCTGAAGAGTGTTCAGACGTTTCCAAGTTCCTTGAACAACAGATGTCACATCCTCATCAGACAGTATCAGATGACCTGCCAGCCCTGATCTCCACTCTACAGCCATTGAAACACAGAAAATGAAAGGATTAACTGCTAATTAAAGGATTAACTGCTGTCAACCTGGCTGACCTCGTTAAACACCCTCTGGTCCTCATCAGCTTTTACCTGTGCTATTTCACAGGCAACATAACCTGAGCAGGTGCCTGTAATGATGCTGAGTCCTGCAGGCACAGGACAGATCCCTCTGAGCACAGGCAGCCTCATGGCCTCCCAGGTTCCACCTGTCATGTTCCTACAAATTCTGTCAGATTGTGACTCTTCAAGCAAGTGGTTCAAACCACAAATATGCACCCATAGCTCTTATCAGCTACTATTTCCCCAGTACCTTGTCATCCCTAAATGTCACCATTATTCATCAACAGAATTAAGACAATGGAAAACTGAGTGTTTTGTCTCCCAATATAAGTTCCACCACTCATTAACTTACCAAAGGTAAAATCCTCCCTGATATTTATTATTAAGAGGCTGCCATTGACTTCACTGCCAGGAAGTACCAGTCTATGCCCACAGCATCTTTTCACTGCACTCAAATCCCCCTCTCCTCCTACACATCTTTCATACTTTTTTTCCATATCCCCTTGTCCAAGCCATTGCTGTGGTCTGAATCTGGCAAAGAACACCACGAAGTGAAAGAGGCTGAACCCAACTGCTTCTTTCCCACCCCTGCCTCTTTCTGTTACAGCCTCTTCCCTGCTGTGTCCAGCCAGAGTCGTCAGTGATTCTGCACACTCAGTAGAGAATGACAAATGTCACACGTGCTAGGGTTCTGTGCACAGACAGCAAACCACCATTCCTTCACTTCCTCACTAAGTTTTGTGACCAAAGAGCTCACCGAGGTCCAGGGTGTCTGGGTCTGGCCGGTGACAGTATGGCGTCCCTTTATAGATCTGATCGAGGATTTTCTCCTTCACCTGCGTTATGGTGTCACAGTCCAGCACTTTTGCAGAAATCCCTTGAGAGTCTTCTGCTCCTCCTGCACCAACTCCTGCTTGTGTCAAAGCATTTAAGGTCTGGGGAAGAAAAGGTCACAGCTACTCAGCTGATAAGATTACATCTGACGCATTTACACCTTTGATAGCTGGCATTCAGGCAAGTTAACAGCTAGTCCTTTCACTGGGAGATTCAGAAAAGAAAACATCACAGATGTTAAACACCTCAGTCTTATGTCAAGAGCTGCAGGCCAGTTCAAGAGCACTGGGGAGGAGCTTCCACGTGCCATCGTTATCCCCTTATTTCTAGACACAGCACAGCAGTACACCAGGTGACTGTGGTGAAGGCTCCTATCAGCCTGGGGCAAAAGCGCCTGATTTAGCAGAGCTCTTCATCATCTTCGAACTTGTGCTGCTGGAACAAACCCCGCTCCCAGGAGACAGTGGCAGGATGCTGCACTTGTGCCTGGGCTGTGGGAGCGGAGACATTCATCCCTGTAGTACCAGAGAGGACAGAAGGTTTGGTGCTTACCAGAGTGCGGTACTCCAGGTCCTCTCTCAGAAGGCGGTTGTCATTCAGGGTATATTTGGCTTTTCCTGTCACCCAGTCAACAGGCCCTTTGTCCACCTGGTGTTTGATTCCTCGAAACAGCATGTAAAGGGGCTCCCCGACAGAATCCTGGCATGGAAAGGAAGGAGAGAATTCAACTTGCTTCTCCCAGCAGAGCCTCAGGCTTGGGAACACGGATATCAACCAGGACTGAGGATACAGCAGCTGAGCTGCAGGAGGCAAAGACAGAGTCTGTGCCAACAGCTCCTGCTCCATGCACAGGAAAAGTGCACTGTCCAGCTACCAGAGAGGTGCACACGACCACAGCATTGTTCTGCCTCTGCATCGCTAATCTGAGAGAATCCTTGCCACTTCCCCCAGCCCTCCAGAAAAGGAATTAGACTGGCATCTGTCCTCCCATGCACAGACCAGCCTGTGGCCTGTGTATTTCAAGATAAAGGAGCTACACTGAGGCCTCCATGACCTGGTGACACATCCTGGGAATGAGTGGTATTGATGCTGATTTAAGAATTCTTGTTCCCAGTGAGCAGCCCAGCTCTTATTCCTCACCCTGAAATACTGGGAGACCCTGGCACTATTTCAGCTATGAGTGAGGCACAAAGCAAAGCTGTGCCTGTCTCCCCTCTTTTGGCCCCTCTACATCACAACAGGACAAAGAGCTCACCCTCACAAATGCATACAGGCAGATGGACATCCAGTTGGTTAACAGCTTCTCTACCACTGTTTCTGTCCTGAAAGAGAGTATCAGGTTGGTCACAGGAATGTGGTGCAGAACCAGGGGAGATTTGGAGGTAAAGATCATTCCCTTTGGAAGAAGAGCACACTAAATCATGATACAGAATGGAGAGGGAAAAAAAAGCCTTTTGAGACCAGCATGGTTAACACTTTTGACACTACTTATTGGAAGCACTTGTCAGCCTGAAGGAGGCACCAAATTACAGAATTGGAGAGACAAGAAGCGGGGAACAGTTGAAAGCCTCTGGTAAATCTCAAACAAGGGAAGTGTGTTCAGATCAGAAGGATGGACCAGATAGGAGGCTACTACTGGGGATCTAAACATGAGAGATATCTCAGTTTAGCTTCCAAACACAGCATGACTGTGAAGTCAGGGGCCTCTAAATAGCAAAGTGGGATCAGAAGACCTGGCAGAGCCTTTCAGAGCCTGCCAGCCAGGCAGAAAGGCTCTGTCCCCTCAGGTAGCTGCCAGTGGGACCATGGCTGGCTCACTCACCTCCGCAGCATCAGCTTGGGGTTCTTGGCCACATACTGCTCCACGAGGTCGTTCAGGAGCGTTTTGAGGATGTCAGTGAAGTACTCCAGCTTCCCGTGCAGCGACACCGTCAGCAGCGATGCCACGTAGGCCCGGTCCCTCGGAGAGAAAGTGCGCTGGATCTCCAGAGTGTGGATGAACTGGTGGGGAGAGAGACAAGCCAGAGTGTGAATCTGCTGAGAGCAAAGCAGTCACAGCTGCTGGCTCTTGGAAGAAGCGGTGCAGGGAACTATTAAGGAATGAGCTTTAAGAGAACACTGCCCACCTCCTGCTGCCAATGCCATGGCTCTGGCCCCGCAGCAGGCTGCCAGCAGAGAGAGGGACATTACCTTGGTGAGGAAGAGCTTGCTGTTGAGGAGGTTGGAGAGCTGGACCAAGCCCTGCTCCACTGTTTGCCGTCGGCACTCAGGGATGTCAAGGTCCCTTTGCAGGGGGGACTCACGGTGGCCCGGAAAGAAAATGCGTTCTGCGTAGGACTTGTAGTCCAGGAAGGGGATCCCTGTGCCCACAAGGTCACTTGTGAGGTCCATCATCTCAGTCATCAGGTCTGAGGAAAAGGAAAACACCCATGAGGATGACACAACTGACATGATCTCAACTGATGGTGCAGAGCATAAGGTAAGTGGAGGAACCAGGGCCAGCAGCATGGGACTGAGAAAGAGGAAGGATGTTTCCTGTCAGGAAGAGGCATATTGGGGTCTCATTCTAGAACATTTAAAACTAGACTAGGCAGGAGAAATAGCATGAGGATAGTTCCAATCAAGAACTGGTTTCCAATTTTATAAAGAGGAAGCCACTATTCAGCACACATCTGTGGTTACAGGCATTACCTGCAGCAAAGATAGAGTATTAGAGACCTGCTCCTCACTCCTTCACACATTAATTGGGCACTACAGTCTCAGTCACCTGCAGTTTCAGAGCCCCAGGTCTGCTACAACTGTAAAGAGCTGAAGTACAAAGTTTTTAGCTTCATCTTCACAGCTGGAATTCAACTTGCCCTACACAAAGACTGGGCTAGTAGTTGTCCTTAAGATCCCTCCAAGTGTGCTGTCTTGACTTTAGCTCTTCATCTGAGTCTCCAGGATGAAGTGGCAAATAAGAGAGGTCTGTATAGATCACTATGCTCTGAACTAAAGAATTAAAAAAGGAAGAATTTGGCTTTATGTTTCTGTGCACTGGTACAGGATAAATTACTGCCTGCTCTGATCTATGCAGACAAGTACACAGGAATGGGAAGAGAGGTAGGGCTGAGGGTGGTTTTTGTTTTCCAAGTTTCCCTGAAGCCGCAAGAACCCAGGAGCTCAGTGACTGACCTGTAAATTCCTTCTTGCATCTGTCCCGAACACTCGTTTCCAGATTTTCCAGCTGGATTTGAACTTTCTTGTAATCCCTCAGAGCCTGTTTGCTCTTCCTCCTGCAATAATAAGCAAAATTGTTCCTGGTGGCACTAGCCCAGGGACTGTCCTTGCCAACTGCTGTGTTGCTGTCAAAGATTCCAGGGCAGTTGGTGCTGAGGCGATTTCTACAGAGCATCATCTTTGCAGGATACCATACAGTGTTCCATAAACCAGATGTGTCTTGAGGCACCCGTCAGATTCTGAATGAAGCACAGTACACACTGTGACTAGCAGCACAACATGCCTCCTGCATCCAACACCACCAGGGGCTCAGAATTTGGCACAAAATAGAGACAATTATAACCCTGCTTAGGCCCAAGATGTACACGCTTGGTCACACGCACTGAAAAACATTGTGAGTGACTTAAAGGCCTCATACATGCCAGAACTTCTTACCTGTATATGAAGACAATGACCAGAACAATCAATGCCACAAAGGATGCACCAACACCCAAACCAATCTGTGCCTCCAGTGGGAAGGTGAGCTGGCTTTCTGTGTCATACTGCACTCGGCCCAGGAGGAAGTTCAGGTTTCCCATCTGAACCTGTAAGAAGAAAGCATTTGCCATGGTGATTCCATTCCTCTGTGCAGGAATGAAATACAAAGCCACAGGGCTTCTCCAGAATGAGCGCACACAGCTGCTCAGAAGAGCTAGTCCACAGCACAGTGAACCCAGCTACACTGTTTACTTTCAGGCAACTTTAGCCTTTAAGAGCAGAATTTGAGAACAAGACCAAGTTCCCTGCTACCCCTGTTACCTCCCCAGTCCCTCAGCAAGGCATCTACTTTTCCTAACTTCACATCCCACTCCCACTTCTTGCACACCCTTCAAGAAGTGACAGGATTTCTGGCAGTGCTGCCGATTCCCTACCGTGAACTCTGGGAGCAGGTCCGTGCCCTCCCGCTTGGTGCGGTGCCGCGGAGCCGGCTGCTCCGAGGGGGGCTCGCAGTAGAGGTGATTCCTTGTTAGTGTCTTCACCACACAGATTCCTTCCCCAATCATAGCCATAACTTCATCCTTCGAAATAGCCAGATCTAGATTTTCCCCCTGAAACAGATTTGGACAAAACTATGTATTGCCATGGCTTCAGAGGAGATGGAGGAGACCAATACCATGAGATGAAAGCAACCCTTTTTTTCTTCTTTGTTTAGGCTCACATATGGATAGACTGCAGGAGTTAATTTTGTAAGCTGAAAAATTCAGTTGCATATGATTTAGATTTAGCTTTAGGATCTGTAGCACCCTGCCTCAGTACAGTTATAAATAGCCTGTCCTCTTAAGGCTCTTCAGCAAAACCACAGCTAAGCTCAGCTCTTCACTCTGTATATTTAAAAAGGTAGTCTTATGTCAGTTAACCTGCACACCCAGGTGAATCAATCAATCCCTTTCAAAAGTGTAACATATCTGTGCTATTTCTCTTATTTGCTTTAATTCTGGGGGATTAAGACTTTTTCTTTTTTTTAATAAAACCATGCTGACTGACGTTAATTACATTTTTCTGCTTTAATGCCTTCTAAGCCCAGAGCTCAGTCAGGGTATCCCGACAGGCTGGCAGATCTACCTCCTTGTCTTTTAGAGTTCTCTTCCAGTCTTCTCAAACTGCCCTACATCTCCAAGGTGCATTCAACTCCAATGGCAGTGGTCTAGACATTTCTAGGCTCTTACATCCTCACAGTTTTTACCCATATGCAAAGAGAGAGCATGTGGAGAATTGGCACCTACAGCTGCAGCCATTACTTTCTTTAATGGCTGGACTGAAAATTACCTTTCCATACTAAAGAAATACCTCAGAATTTTTTCTTGCATGTACAGTAAAAATAGAGTCACTGTGCTCTTCTGTATCATCTTGAATGAGTGATTTTCCTGCCTTCACTTAGTAACAGGTCTTCCCCATTGGCAGGATTCTTTTACTCCTAAGTTATTTCTAGAGGAAACTGAGGCACTTATGAAAGAGTCAGCAGCTGAGAACAGGATGTGGGGATAATGTAGTACTAATATCTCATATACAAACAGTTTATTAGGATAAAAAAAAAACAAAAAACAAACCATAGAAGTTTCTACAAGCCCTATGAAGGCCCTAACAATGATTTATGGACTCAAGAGGCTTTTTTGATGCACTCTTTTCCCTCCTCTTATGTACTGTTTCTCACAGACTAAAGCAGATGTGCTGTGACAGGTTGTAACCCGTTAAATGCTTTAAAAACCTTGGATGACACCAACTTAAAACTTCATACAAGAAACATTAATTCCAGATGGTTTTTGTCTTACCTCCACAGAGATGACACTTCCTGGCTTGTGACGATATGGTTTGGCAGGGTCCTCAGCATTCAATGGTTTTAAAATGGGGTTGACTTCATAAGAGAAAGGCATGGGATGCAGTGAGTTGAAATCAAAGCTCAGATTATCCAGAATAAATTCCAGTTTGATACGGACACTCCTCAACAGCAGGTTAATGGCTGGAGTTTTGCACAGGATCAGATAGGAAGAGTTAACGAGACATGGTTCTTCAAACTAAGTGGAAAAGGCAAAAAAAAAAAGTGTCAGTAATGGAACACCAATGCTTCTCCTGCAGCTTGGCAATACTTTCCACCCCAAACAATCTGGGGCCAGTATGCATTCTTCTAATCTGGAGAGATGCCAGAAGAACCCTGCTTAACTGTAAAGGGGAAAAATCCAAGATCTGAGGAATTCCCCATGTTCCTCTAAAGGAAAGCTTTCATAGCACTGGTTTTGTTGGAAGGTCTCAGCAGTGGGAATCAGTTCTGACATTCCCCTGGCAGCAAATTCTGGAGAGAGACCAGCTTTAGATTTCCCTGCTCTGACAGAATAGGACCAAACACCTTCAATGCAAGGCTGTTCTCCCAGTCTGAATGCTTCTGTGAATGTGTTCCCATGCCTGGTTGGATATGTGTTATATATTTGGTGAAAGTATTAGAGTATTGTTTTTTTCCTGCCCTACAGCCATGAATCTTTCCTAAGAACATTGATAAAACCAGCTGTTATTGATGCATGTGCATCAGGAGCACGTTATGTACGGGAAGCCCTTCAGCATTTGCACTAATAATGCAAACCCTTCTCGTACTTGGGCTGCCAAACCACTCTCTACCTCTGCAAATTGTGCTGCATGCTCTGTGACCTTGGTGACCACATCAATACCTCTGTAATGACCCATCTCAGCAGACTGGCAGCAGGAGAGCAGAAAATGATTGTGGTGCTGGCAATTTCACTGCCTGCTTTTGTATCTCAGAGTGAAAGAGACTCCAGGAACTATAGGGACAGACTGAAACATGCAAAAGGAAGAATCTGAACAGACACACTGAGCCACACAAGCTCTCTGGCTCAGATGTAGCTTCCTTTATCTCCACACTGCTGCCTTGCTATTACTATCCCACATCACAATCCTGCACATCTCTAGGCAGAGGCAGACCCAGCCCATGGAAATGTTTGTGGAAGTGCTTAACCTCTTAGTCTGGCAGAGAACACTTCCATGGGCCAGGACCATTGGTACAATCCAAGCAGATAACAGCAAGCGGTGGGAGGAAAAAAGCCCTAGGGACAGAAAGTCCATCTCTTCAGAGGTGGAACATCAACCCTTGTGCACCCACATCCCCATGAGTGCTGTGCTACCTGCTGGATGCTGCACAGAGAATCCTCAGGACACTCCGAGTCCGGGACGATCCTTCGCCATCGCCCCACTCCTCGGCGCCGGCGTTCAGATGGAGAAACTGTAACTCGGATCTTTGGTTTCTGTACAACATCCAGGTTATATCCATGAACTCTGAGCACTCTCCCTCCACTGAAAGACAAAAGTAGCTTATCTGACTCACCTGTTATGCATTAGCTCAATTTTGTCCATGTTCCCATCCTTCTGTTTATGCCCACTCTTACAAGCCTAGCTTTACCCCAAAGTGCCACTCAGAGCGATGCCATTGGTGCTGCAGCACCAGCACACTGCCCAGGGGAAGGGACAGTCATTCCTTCTACCTGAGGAAGCTTTTAGGTGGCTCTGCAAAAGTGATGTTGGGATCCAAAGTATATCGAAAGAGGGATCCTTCCAATCTCCGCTCTTGCTCCCCGTATTTGATGGTGACTGGGAGTTCTGTGGACACATTGCTGGGACTTGTCTGGCATGCCAGCTGATCCTCTGTCATCTCAGAGAGGCTTGGAGAGACAAGAAGAACAAGGGATTAACACAGCCACTGCTGAGACAGATTTTATAGTACTCCACCTTTCTCTTTGCAGAGAGTCTGCAAACCTCTTCTGCTATTTTCCTAAATCTCATGCTGAAAGCTCTTGTGCCTTATCTGTGCAAGTAAAAATCGCTGGGCAGCCATCAGGAGCAGCCCATGGACAAAAAGCAGGTACAGTGAAGGGACTGGACACATGCTACCAAGGCATGTGCACCTTCTCACCAGCAGTGAGGTGAGGCAGCTGTATGTGTCCCAGGGTGCAAGAGAACAAGCAGCTCTTGGGATCAGGCTGCAGGAGCCAACTGCAGCCCCCAGCAAAAGCAGTGTCAGGATGGGTTACAGTCCTGTCAAGGGACAAGCAGAACAGAGGTGTGCAGCCCTGCTCACATCCAGGGAAGGTGGGCTGGAATCTAAGACTGTTGAGGTTGCTGCCATGACCCTCATGAGGAAGATCCCCTGGAACACAGAGGAAAGCAAAGCTCCAGCTGCTGCAGGCAGCATCACATCCTGGGAGGCTCTGGAAAGGACTCAGGGCAGTGCACAGCTAGCACATTAGCAAGTTCTGATCTTACATTTGACAAGGGAGGTCTCCAAGCAGGACACTGATCTCATTAGGATGCCCAGTCAGCAGCTTTGAGCCTAGAAGGGTAAGGCAGGTTCCTCCTGCTTTGGGACCCTGAGTTGGAACAATGGATTTCAGCTCTGGATTCTAGAACAGGGAGGAAAAAAAAAAAGAAAATAAAAAGGTAGTGAGTGACAAGGACCTCAAAAGACAAGACAAAGCAAGAAAACAGCAGAATGTGTTCAGTGTCCTCCAGTGTTCTGAAAATAGAAGCTACAGAACCAAACCACTGGCAGGCCTCAGCTATACTCCAGCAGCTCCTTCACTGAGCAGAGGAGGGATCAATCACACCAGCAAGAACCACAAATCAAGGACCTTTCCACAGACTGCCAAAGGCACATGGATGCTGCAAACAGCAGAGCTGTGAGCCTCACACACAAACCTGAGGATTAGCAGTCCAAAGGGATTGTTCAGATCAGTAATTGGATTGATAACTAAGGTTAGGAAAAACAAGGTAGCAAATAAATTGCCTGTTTGCCTAGCAGATGAGGGGATTAACAGCAGGGAGCCCTAAGAATTTTTGTTGAGATCTGTGCTGTAACAAAAAAACCTTAGTACCACTGAGGAGCTGCAGCAAAATTTAGAGAAACCAGGCAGAATGACACAAGTAAGTCACTGCTGACAGACAAAAAGCAAGATCCATGAAGTAAGAAGGAGGAGGGAGACTACAGGATTAAAGCAAACATGTACACCTTTGCTAGTCTCTAAATGGCATCCTGGTGATAACCAAGAGAAGAGCAAGAAGCATAATCTAATATATAAAATGGTTCTATCAAGCCAAAAATGGAAGAACTTAAGACTTGTCAAAATCTTGTCCCCTTCCCATGGGAGAGGGGGACATGCAACTAGATACATAACTTGTAAATTGCACAGAAAGGAAGAAAAAGGAGCAATTGTATTTAAAAGTTACTTAAGTATTATTTCATAGTTGCTGGGTTTAAGATATCAAAAAAGGTATCAGAAACATATTTTAAAATGATAGGAAACATTTCTCCACATAATGCACAGGAATTTTGGACTTACTGCCACTAGCTCCTGAAGGTCAGAAGATAAAAGCATGTTCAAACAGCAATTTGCATATTAACAAAAGAAAAGTCAGAAGTCTTAGCAAGACGTTAAGCCATCAATTAAAAAAAAAAAAATCTTCAAGTTGGAAACCGAGGAAAAATACAGAGTATCTTTAAGTATTTAACAGTTACCATTGTCAAAAAAGAAATAAAATCACTAGACTACAGGATCTTTACTATTATCCAGTACAGCTGTTCTTATAATCTAAAGCAGGGTGAGGGGAGAACAAAAACCAAACCAAACAAA
This sequence comes from Phainopepla nitens, assembly GCA_013400175.1. NCBI lineage: Eukaryota > Metazoa > Chordata > Aves > Passeriformes > Bombycillidae > Phainopepla > Phainopepla nitens. Next base: position 427,902 of record VXBQ01009279.1, on the reverse strand, counting down.
AAACCCAAAAAAACCAAACCAAACCAAAAAAAAAAAAAATCCCAGTACACCACACAACACAAACAGCAGAAAAATCAGACAAAAATACCAGCAGCAAGTGCCTGGTAGAGTCCTGTAAGTTCATGCAATAAAACAGCCATTTAGCAGAGATACTGGGAAAACAGGGGAGATATTATAGATATGTTACCTGATAGGTGAAAACATGACCAGAAACTCCACGACCTCCTCCAGGCACTTCCACCACGATATGCCCAAACCTCTCTGTCCAGCTCCCGCCGGTGACGCACACGATGCTGCAGGACAGTCCAACAACAAAGTCACACCAGGGGAGAGCAGGAGAGCTGCATCCACTGTAGCATGTCCTAAAAACATCTAGCAACCACAGGTCCCTTCTTCCAGCCTTCTCAGAATATGCAACCAAATATTGAGAAACACTTCTAAAAAAGCTGGGTTAGCTGCAGCAGAAAAAAGCAGGGACCAGTTCCAAACAGGCCCATCCTATCCAAGATTATTCTTTCTGGGACAGGATGAATCCCACTGTGTCACAGATGCACAGAGTGCAAGAACTCTTCTATTTTCCAGAGTTTATCAAAATCAGTAGCATCTGGAGGGACCTCAGGTCAGCAGTGGTCAATCCACACATTAGTACTGTGTCTGATGCAGGAGAAGACTCAAGACCTGGGTTTGGATGTCACTGGTCTTCAGCCAGTGGCCTCTGCAACCAGCCAGACCCCCTGATCTGCACCAGCCATTCCTCCCAGCCCTTTTTCCAGACATAATTTGCTATGGGAGATGTTGACAAGATGAAAAGTCAAACTGTACTTAGAACAGAGCAGCAAGGAGTCCCATGTTACAGCACTAATTTGCTAACAGAAAAGCTAATCTGCAGGAGACTTCCCAGCCCTCCTGCATAGCAGGAGATTAATTTTGTCTGGGTCTTGCTCAGGAGCAGGTTCCAGGTTCACAGCTATATCCCCTCAACTAAAGAGGCTGAGGAATTTGAATTTAAGCAGTGCAGTCCAAGCCAAGACCCAGTGATGCCAGGTGATTTACAGACACAGAACACAGACAGTGCTAACCCCAGAAAGATTATGCTCTAATTCTAGGATGAAAACAGAAAGCAGATGGATCCAGACAAACAAATTGCACAGACAGGACAACACTGCTCAACACAGCAGGCCATTCCCAGCAGGATCTTACCTGTTTCCTAGAGGGAAGGGTGCTATAATTACTGCTACCATGGAATGGAAAAACATGTTTGTGATAGCTCTGATAAGAGGTTACTCACACTTGCTCTCCTCTTCTCCTGCTGGTTGTTTGGCTCCTCTCCCTCCCTTGTCCAAAGCTCCCACCTACCTGTCCTGCCACAGGCCAACTACACAAATATCCTTTTCCCCTTGCTTCCTAGTTACCCCCATTCATACCTCTTAACACCTCACTACTGCTTTATTATTTTGTTCTGCCCTGGCCAGACACACCAGTTGCCCAATTCCCTATCACTGACATGAGCCAGATTCAGGAGGATAGGTCTTTCTGCTTCTCATCCTTCTCCTTGCCACTACTCTGACCAGCACTGTGTGACCTGTCAGGCACTCCTGGGCACCAGAAGAGTGGCACTGGGTCCACTAGGACTTCTTCATCTGTCCCTAGCAGAGAGGATCTCTTCTTTGAGCTTGTTCCTGGGCAGAGTCTCACTAGCAAGTGAAGACTGACAGTCTAGGGGTGTGCCTTCAACCACACGTTCCCATCCTCACCCTGTGTTAACATGGTCAGGCAATTTCCCTATCAGTGACACTTGCACAAGCCATGTCCTTTGCTTTATTGAAATCTCCTGTGGCTGAGTGAGACACCCATGAAACTGCAGGGTTCTGAGCCCACAGCTCCCTGACGTGACTGTGGGCTCTGTCTGGGCAGCGTGGCTGGAGTACAGCATCACTGTTTGGCTGTTGCCTTGTACACAACCTTATCTCTCTAGGGTCACTGCCTGAGCAACTACTCACACAGTGACCTTACTCAGGGCACTCCCTGGGAATGGGCAGGGCTCAACACCTACTACAGCAAAGGCAAAGACATCTCAGGCTGGGTCAGCAGCCAAGGGAAAAGCCAGCGCCTGCCTCTGGGAGGAGGTTTCACAGATACTCTACCTGCTAGAGATCTCATACTCTTGAGCATCTACGGCACAGGGAATTCCTGCAACAGTGACAGTTTCTGCAATGTCTTGATGTTTCTGCCCGAGGTTTGAGCCAGTGATGGTGATTCTAGTGCCACCTTCCACTGGTCCAGACAGGGGGTACACCTGCAAAGACATCCGCGCATGTGTAAATGTCACAGTTTCTCAGACCTCCACAGTCTGGTGACTGATCTACAGCACAGGGCCCTTCAGCTGCCCCAGTGCAAACTCTGCCTGCTCAGGTCACTGCTGCTGACTCCTTTTACTGGCTTGGACTAGTTCCAGGTTGCAGCCTCATCAGAAGAAAGGCCATAAAGAACACCACAGTTGGAGCCTTCGTTCCCGTACCTCGCTGTTGCCAGCAGTTCCCACCCAGAGGTGATAATCCACTTAGAAGGCAAAGACTGCCCTGCTTTGCCTTCCCATCAACATGCTGAGCACTCCACAGGGTATTTCTGCTGAAGAGTGGGAATGCACAAGCCAATACATGTTACTAGTATTGAAGCAGCAAGCACCATTCCCCCCTCAGCATCAGGACAACAATGAATTGCATGCTGCACAAATGTCAAAGCTCTGTCCCTGAGCAGCACCCAAGGTAAACTAAGACAAGATGCAGCACATGGATGTTGTGTGCCACTGAAGGGAGGACAAGCTGACAGCAAAAGGGACACATGGCTACAGACACTTGTCATGTGGCAGTTAGCAAGAAACATTTAAAATAAACAGACAAAAGTAATTAATTCCAGTAACCTGTCATGCCTTTCCCATCGTTGCTGTGCTGTTGCCATTAGGTTTTACCTTCCTTTGCCCCAGGCTTAGTTGGGCCAACATGTTTCAGGGTCTGGCTCAGGACAGTTGGAGGATCCATCCTGTGGGCCATTTCTCAGCTCCTGAATGATTCTGGTGTGTCAGTTTCAGCTGAGATACAAATGAATCATTCCCCACTGTTCTCTACCAGCAAACTGAAAGTCCAGCAACAACAGTCTAGAATCCTCACAGCACTGAGGGACCCCAATTGAACTTCCTCTTCAGAAGGTCAATAAATTAATGAGCTGCACTGTTTGCACTCTGAGTTCACAGCCCTCTGATTTCCACTGCAGAACAGAGCCCTCCTTGCCCTGTGTGCAGTACACCAGTGAGCAAATTACTCACAGAGTGAATGAGAGGTGCTGGACACATGTCTTCAATTTCTTCCTTGCAAGAGCCCCTGAAGATACAGCTGGGGTTGTCACCTCCACACCACACACAGTTGTACTTTGAGTCAGCTGTTTGGCAGCGGCTACAATCACTGTGTCCCACAGAGCAGTTGTAAAAAGTCACTGCAAAGGAGAAAAATTCAGAGGTACTTGCAAACATCCTCATGGGGCACAGCATAACCCAGCAACCTGGTGTCTTTTACCCCACTCCTCCTCCTGCCCCTGTGACAAATGACACAAGTGAAGCTCTGTTTTCCTTAGTTTTCTTGTGATAGGACTACCCACAGGTAGAAAAAGCCTCATTTGAGGATTTCTCAATTCCCTTCCACCTCATCTGCAGCGTTTTCACTGGGAAGGCATTGCACTCCTACCATGAAGATCTGCAGCACTGTCCACTCGAAGGTGTCGTCGCCTCTGTACAAACACCACAGCATTGAATTCGAGTTGAGGTGCTGTGTAACTGTACTGCAAAGACAAAGATCATCAAGAGGACTTAATGGAGGTAAAAACAAACCAGCTGAATAGGCAAGAAGCACCAGCATGCATACTGAATACTGCATGGCACATACAGCCTACATGGAGCTTCCATGCATGCAGACAAGGTGGTGTTAGTTGGGGCAGTGGCAGCACAGCCTTTTCCTCACTGGTTCACAGTCACAATTCTGCTCTAGAAAGAGTAGCAGGTTTTGGTTCACTAAGATGAACACTGAAAAACAAGTCTGTGCTCATAACAATACTTATCTAACTCCCTAACTGCATTCCTAAGTGGCCAATTCCTATCTACAAGCCACCTGCTCAGAAAGCTGCTCAAGCTGGCATTTATGTAATTTCAGTAGAGCTGACGATGTAGGATCACAAGTGGTCTGGAGGGCTCATGTGCACAAGAGCCTGTGTTGTTCTTCTCCTTTAACTATATGAGTTTGTGAACTAAAAATAACATCTGTGCTTGCAAATCTTGCCTTAAGTAAAATTCACACAGCATCCAGAAGTGTACATGTCTGTTTTAATTTTCTCTGGTAATTTCACAATCCACAGGCTTGCTTCTATCACCAAGGACAAAAGCAGTAGTAACAGCGTTTTTCTTCTCACAACAGAACAATCATCACAGGAGTGATGATGCAGAGAATGACAAAAAACAGTGCCTCAAGCTAAAGCAGGAGTGGCACCATGCTGGCCAGTTCAGAGACAGCACCATCCCCTGCTACAGCCAGTGCAGCAACAGTTCATGTGGCTCAGACTGCACAATCTTCCTGAGGTTGAAGCTACCAGTACTGGCAGGCAGCAGCATCACAGCTGAGGGCCCCAGAGTGCTAAATATTCTACAAAGACTTTTGCAAAACATGCTCTTTTCTCCAGAGCTTGCCTTCCATCCTACTCTTCTGCTGAACAAAAGCAGCATCTGTGTGAACTGTGAAATGGCACAGTAATCCCAGCACTCACCTGGTTCATCTGGCAGGTGATATAACAAAGGGACTTGTTTGTTTCTTCTCCTTCCACATAAGCTTCCATCACCACTGTCCTCCCCTCCAAATTCAAGACACACTCATAGTCCCACTGCTGGTCCTGCAGGAGGAGACACATGGCACCATTTCTCAGTGACACAGAGCTTCGGGCTGCCCAGGTGTCCTCCTGCCTCTCCAGTTCAGCACATTTCCCTAAGCCACCAAGCCAGCAACGTGCTCCTCTCATTCCCCTCGTTATGCCAACTCTGTACTGTATTCAAGGGCTCTCCATGCTGTGACTGCCTCCATGCATGAAAGGCAAACCAACACAAAACACCTAAAAGGGAGCGCATGTGTCACTGTGCAGAGAACTCAGCACAGAGGGAGAAATTAAAAAAACCAAACCAGTGGGACTGTGAAGTTATGCCAGTACATCCCTGTGAAACACTAGCTTGGAGATGAAGAATACAGTACACAGATTAGGGCAGAGCATGTCAAAAACAGTAAGTGTGTATTTCTCCTCCCTCTCCCTTTCCTGTAAACCTTCCACTGAATTGCTTAGATACTTCCTGCAAAAAAGCTAGATATGCATCTCTTTGGAACCAGCTCTGCTCCTCTGAGCAGTTCAGTATGTCAGGTTTAATGTATAAAGTAACAATTAGATTGTGGGCTGTATGTTTTGAGTCGTTTTTTTTTGTCGAAGGTTACTAAATCATCTTCTGTCTTAAGAAGCAAAGAGAATTTCTATCAGAGGCACACCCAAGAAATAGCTGTCAAGGGTGATTTTCCCCACTGCAAAAGTTTCAGGTATGGCAGGAATAGCCACATTAACATGAGCATGACAGAAAGGAAAGGGAACAGATAACTTAGCTTATGGAGACACAAACAAACACAATAGATTCAGCAGGAACTTATTCCAAGAACTACCATCTGCAGTGCAGCACAGGTGCAATTTAATCCAAATACATGCAGATCTTCTCCAGCAGGCTGGTGCACATCTGTGCTCTCCCTTTCTCTTGGTGACCTTCTACACACCAATACATTCAGCTATGGAATTCTTTATGCACAGAAATAGGTTATTCCTCTAGGAGAAACCTAGGCAGTCACACCTCTATCTTATGCATATTTTTAGCAGTCCAGTGGCCAAGTTGCCCAAACAGTGCCCTACATTAATGCAATTTCTTGATGGTGAGGGCATTGAGCTGCCTACCTGATAGAGGTGGAAATTCTTTCCCAGCAGGGTTATCTTCCTTGCCACATTGACTGGAAACAGCGAAGATCCCTGGATTCCCTGCACGCAGGGACACGCATTTGGACCCCAGCTAGGCTCTTCACTCTGAAAAAAAAAACCACAGGACACAACCTCTCCTGTGTGCTGAAATACCAGACTGGAAATCTGTAAGAAAACTTCAAAGAGTTACAGCCTTAGACGGTGAATTACAGAAGGCCAGTAACTTACCTCCTCCCAAAACTCAGGGGCATCATACTGATAATCCAGGTCAGGGTGAAGGATCCTAGGAAAGTCAGGGACATCCCTCTCTGAAGAATCGCCATCACCCGACAGAAGAGTAGAAGCAGAGAACAGAGATGTGTCATTCTCAGCCTGCAGCAAATCCATCCAGTCCTCTGTGTCCTGGAGCTCTGTGCCTTCCTCCAGCAGCCACTGCGGGGGAGCCGATGTTGGGAGCTCTGAAACAGAGAGCTCAGTTCCTGGCAATCCAGGAGCATCATCAGAGACAACGGGGCCCCCTGGCACCTGGCTGGGGGTCTGGGGAGATGAGATGGCAGATGTCAGTGCCTCTGTGGTAGGAAAAGGACTCGGAGGCCACTTGAAACTCGTGACATGAGGGGAAGGTGTTACGGCTGCCACTGCAGAAGTGTGCAGAGGGCTACCCCCGAGGGTGGTGGGTGGGTCTGTGTGCCAGGCCTTCTGGGCCGCGGCTGGCTCCTCAGTGGGCAAGGCTATGCGATCCATGTTTTTAGATGGGCTGGAGAGGGCAGGTGCAGCAGGAGAAGTTGTCTCTGGCACAGTGACAGCAGGTTTGTCTGCTGGCGGCGGCAGCGGCGATCCTGTGGCGGCCTGGAGAGAGGCGGCCTCGGTGTGGCCGGGGCTCCGCGTCGGCTCCGAGGCTGCGGAGGGCGAGACGTGGACGGGCTCCGTGCGGGGCACAGTGCTCGGGCCCACCTGCACAGGGGTGGTGACGGGTTTTGTGGCCATGGTGGGCGCTGTGGTAGAGGACTTGGTGAGGGGAGCAGCTGAAGAGGGGTACACACTCGAGGTTGGGATCTGGGCCTAGAATGAAACAACATGGTGGGGTGAGAAGGGGGAAAGAAATTAAACAGAATAAAACCCAAGCAGAAAAACACTTTGTATGGCTTCCCATAGACAAGAGGCTGTTTCACCCTCTGGATTTTAATGAGAGCCATATCTTATACCACCTTTTGCGATGGGACTGGGGAATGTTCATGGTGCAGAAGATCCAGCAACACTCCCTCTTCCCACAGATGGCCTCCTCTCAGAGGGAGGTCTGCTAGTCTTCATCCTCTACAAAAATGCAAGGCCACCTGTGGCAGCCACAAGCTGGGCACCTGTTCCACCTCCCTGCCAGCTTGCTCTTGTCCTTCCACTTTGACAACACTGGCTGCATAGCCCCAGGACAAGGGTGACCTGCTTCATCTGACAGCACTTCCCCAGAAACCTCTACTATCAGGGATGCAGAGCCTTGTGTCACTCCAAGGGGAGCTCCTCTTTGCCCCAACAGCTCACCTTCTTGCTTGATGTGACTGACAGCCGCTATTTTACCTGAGAAGAGATCTGACTCACTGAGGCTGTGAGAGCACACAGGACTGAGCAGGAGACTCACCCTTTCATTGTAGATAATGGTTCCTTCCTCACAGGCTGCTTTGTGGGTGCAGAGGTGCTGCTGGATGCACCAGTTACATCCCCAGAGACTGCTCACACACTTCTGGCACCTGGAAGAGTGACAGAAAAGCAGCTGCTAAGACAGGACAACCCAGAAAGGGACAGCCACCCTCCCTAAAACTACGGAAGAGAAAAAGCAGGTGCTCACGGTGCCGATTTCCACAGCAGGGCCACTGCAGCACAGTCATAGAAAGAGAAGTCCACAGAAGCAATGAAGATGTCATGGAAACGCACTACAAGCTTTATGGTGACATGATCTGAAAATGAAAATAAAAATTTCTTAGAAATGGAGCCCCTAGAAGTTTGCCATACTGTTAGGAGCAGCATGCTTTAGGATAGACACTGTCAAACACTGAGACAGATTCCCTTCCATGCTTTTAGCACCTCAATCACTGGATTACCCTATGGACACTGAAAACAGGTTGGACAAGTTCATCAGCAGTAGTTTGTGACAACTCTTGCCAACCCATGGGAAAGAAGCCTAGTCTGAAGATCTGTCCATCTTTATCTCTAATTCCACTGCCATCTCTGTATTACAGGAAGAAGTAACATTGAGGTTCAAAGCTGATTGTCTTCTTTTGTCATCCAAAGGAAAATGAAACCCTAAGAACTGATGTGCCCTTCACATGCTGCCTTCACCTTGAGAGCTTTGTTCTATGACCAGACTAAGAAGTGAGCCAGGGAAGAGGTTTATAGGATTTGTAATCTCACTTGCATCGACTGAAGGCTAATCTGCTTTAAAATCCAGGTTTCACATCAAGTACAAGCCTCAGGATAGCCCTGTTCTCTGTCACTGTTTATTGAAGACCAAATAGCTGCAGAGATGGTCAAAACTTACTGCAGCTGATAGCATCAGCTGGAAGGAGATATTTTGCATAAGACAGTATTAAATCAACTAATTAATCTTGTCCCAGACAAATGCCTCCAACCTTAGAGTTGGTTATTAGTTCTCCAAATAATGGGAACATACTGCATTCTCTGCTCAACCCCAGGAGCTGCTGTTTCTCTAAGGTAGTTTGCAATAAAAGTTAAGTAACAAGAACCTTGGGTACTGTTCCTCTCAAAATGAGATTTCAGAGCTCCACTTGCAAGCAATCTCTAGTCACAACAAAACAATCAACATGTGAAGAACCGGTCAGGTCTAAGCTGGGTTCCTGACAGGATGACAAGGGAATCAGTATGCTAACAAAACAGTGATGAGGGGTGTATTGAAACCCAGGATGTACAGAAAATAAGGGTACATCCTATGCAGCTGGAGGCTGGAGTCACTGCAATACTGCCAACTCCTATCACTGTCATAGAGATGATTGCATTTGGCAGTGGTGAAAGGGTAACACCTCTGGATTTCAGGGTTATGACACCATATTTATAAATATAATTCCTTTCTCCAGAAAGGCCATTATTTCTCATGACTGCCAATAATACTGTTTGACAGTACAGAAGATGAGGTCAAGCACTTGTAGATTGAGAGCAAGAGTTTGTGCCACTAATTTGGAATTCAACAGCTACACATGATGGATGAGCTGGTATGCAATCTTTAAAATAAAGCTGGAAAATGGCAAATATTTTAGTGAACTAGGAAAGTACTATAAGTAAGAATAGGAAATTGTTGGTATCTAAGGCCCTAATGAGATCTCATTTAGAAAACAACTTATGAATCTGGTTATCAGCTTCAAATTCATCTTAGCAGAGTACAGAAGCCATGCAGAGAAGGAATACAATACAGTGAAGGAGAGAGGAAGTCTGAGGAACAAGAAGAAGAAGCTGTCACAGTTAAATAGCAAAGCCCTGTGCTAGGAATGCCCGGCCATAGCTCACTGAGTGGGAGAAGCTCTGCGGAAGCAAAAGGACAACAAAAATAGATCAAACAGACAGAAACCATCCACGAGCAAGTTTATGCTACGTAACAGGAGCCACTTGATAAGTCTCAGACATAATATGAAAGTAATGCAGGTAATGCATCTTGGAATAAAAGCAAGACTGACTTACAAAGGAGTTGATAAGTATATCTGAAGCCTGGAATAATGAGAGCTAGACTGTGGCTTTATCTGCACTGATTTTTCACAACTGTGCTTAAATTCAGGCCCATACAACTAAACAGAGACACAAATCCTGTCCACTCTGCTTGCAGTGGCAGTGCATGAAGCCCTCTTCCCTCTTTGCCTGACCACCCTGAATGGAAATCTGGTGGGTTTGTTCCAGACTAAAACAGTAGTGAAAGCCAGATATTAAAATATTGCAAATAATATTGAAAATGAAGGAGTTTGAGATTGAATGAGTGTGTTAGTTGAGTTCTGGTGTCATGTTATGTCCATGGAGAATGCTCCATACCTATTAGCCAGCTGCATACTTGCACAGAAAAATCTATTCAGCCATTTAGGTGAACGGTGTGGAACGTGTCCCAGTGGACACCTGCCTTTTCCTTCAGATGAACAAGCTCTTTGAAGAGATCAGCTCATCAGAGCTTACACTGACAGGCCGGGTAAAATCCAATGTAAAGAAAACAAATGGAGAACTTTCCAGGTTCTTTAGAGGGGCCAATCAGCAATACTCAGCCAGCTATTGTTCACAGGCTGGCTGTGTATTTTCTGAGGTTATGCTGCATTGCAGATTTACTTCTTCCTTTAAGAACATGGGTCTCTTCTTGCCTTTCCTTACATGTACTTCCTTCTCCCACTACATGGATTTTGAGAAGGTTGCCTTTTATTTGGTTTTAATAATAAAGCAGTATTTATGAGCATTTTCTCCCCAGATTTCTGAAAAAGCTGCTAAACCAGCCACCTCTCTAGACTGCATTTCAGATCACATTCAGATTTGCATACAACCCTTCAAACAGGATCTCCTTTCCAACTATCAGAATTTGGCATTGCAATCTGGCAGCAGCCCAAAATAGCACAGGATGTGTGTGACACAAGTAGAAAGCAAACAGATACTATGAGGAATGAAATGAACACCTGCTGACAGTCCACATACATTCATGGCTGTTAATCCTGGCAATACGACGACCTACAAGATACTTTCTCCCAACAATGTTATCAGAGCTATCATGCTCCAATTAAAGCATTTCACTAACCTGTTCCTGTTGGCAAAGCTGGTGCTTGGCTGGGATCTGGAGAAGGACACATGATTCCTGACTCTGTCAGAACTGCTGGGCTTTCGTAATCTTCAAAATAACATGAGTAAAATTCTTCCTCGCGCAGAGAAGGTAAGTCCGAGATGGCCAAGAATATCTGTCAATTTGATAATATCCAGTAAATAATTTGCCTTCATGTAATATAATTTTTTTGGTTCTGTTTTTTCAAATGAAGAATACCATAAAATACTTATCTACAAACCCCACTCATTTTCATATAATGTCTCCTAGGACTGACTGTTCCATTCATCATCTCTTGCTGTTCCCAAACTGAACTTGGCATCCCTCCAGCAACTGACAACTTCCCCCACTGCCCAAGCCCCTAGCAAAAGACAGGTTCTTGCCACCTTCTGACACAATGACAGACTTCAAATCACTCCAGCACCTTCTTAGCTTTTCTGCCAGCTATCACATGCCAGACAGGAGCTGTAATTTTGGGCCACTCCTTTCAGGCCTTCCTGACAGCAAGTGACAGAAACGCTGAAAACACAGACACAGGCACCTCATAGATACTAAAACAAGGAGGGTCCCCATCCAAGCAGGCATCACACATACTCCAGAATACCCAGTAAATCCTAGCAGGCAAGGACATTTACTTTTAGGAAAACAAAGAAACAACCAAACAATTGAATTACAGCTTGGCTGTATCAGGAGATAAGTCCCTCACGTGAGGGAACATGCCTGAAGGTTCAATGTTTCAGCACCCCAGTGAAAGCAACAAAAACACTTGTGACTCCTCAGTTTGCAGAGGACTTTCTATAACCTTGAGCATCATCAGAGGATCACCACCACTCACATTTCTCTTTTCCTCTCTGCTGATATTGGCTGGAGTTAGTGACTGGACAGACAGACACTGCTGTGTAGAGTTAAAGCTCCAGAGCCACTGTTCACTCAATCTGGACCGCAAGCACTCGGAGCGACGGCTGCACCTGCAGGGAAACAGCAAGAAGCCCTGTGAGATACCTGAGCAGCAGTTTGTGTTTGGCTTCTAAGCAGACACTGGCTGTTTCAAGCCTTGCTAGAGTCTGGGGGAAGCTGCTAGACAAGCCACTGAAGTCCCAGCCTCCCACAACCTTCAATAACAGGATGAACTGTTATGAAATTATAGGTGGGTAGGCACTTCTTGGGCTTCAGGGGTCAAGAACTAGTTCCTGTGACTTTCTACAGGGAAGCAGAACCAGCAGGCAGACACAGACACTGGAATAAACCACATCTCATTAAGCAACATCAGCAGGGGAGCAAGAAGTGAAAGAGTGCTAAGTAAGACACCAGAAGAAGAGAAAAGATAGTTTCTCTACACTTGCAACGTGGTAGTTTGAGCTGAAGTCAGACTAAAATCAGGCTGAAATCTAATGAACAGGAGAATCATAAATGGTGCTGAAGACCCAAAAAGCAATGGAAAGATGCCCCTGTGTGCAACTGCTATTGCTGCTGGCAGTATTTTAGGGAAGCAGAGAGAGGAATGGTAAGTTAGAGCAAATATCCCATAAAGGAACTAAAAATAAACTAAATCCAGACACAGATATAAGGAAGAGAATAAGTGGAGACAATCCCTAGGCACTCTCCCTCCAAAACCCTTACAGGTGAACAGGGATCTATCTTACCTTCCCTGAAGGACACACCAGCCACAGTAGGGATCTTTCAGTGCCAGACAGGACTCACAGTCCAAGTACAGGGAACATTCCATGATGGGAACCTTTACCACCTGTCAGAGAAAGAAATGAAAAGTGGAAAACACAGCACACACAGCACAGCTCCCAGGTCAATGGCTTCTTATGCCTAACTAGCAAGTCCCATCATCTGCATGCTCATCAAAACAACTTCTTGATCCTCAATTCACCCTTCCATAAAGACAAAGGAAAGAAGGAACAAGTTTCCAGAGACCATCTGAATGGCCACTTTGCATACTGGTGAAGGACACTAAACATCAGGCTGTAGAGGGGCACAGAGGAAAGCAAACAGTATTGCTATTCATTGATTATTCTGCAACACATTTTGCAAGGAGGAAATTTTATTTAGTCATAACACTGCATTTTGACAAAGTAAATTACAGAATAGCTGACTGAATATCATCCACTCTTTTGCTTTTCTGGACTCTGTCATGTGAGATCATCTCTCCTGACATGCAGGTGACTGAAGCTGGAGACAGCAGCTACAGCTGAGGCCTCTGAATCCATCTGCACTATTGTCCAGCTCTACCTGGCAGAACTATCATTTTGACTGAAAGTAGACCCTGAAGCTTTGATCAGTGTGGAACAAAACCTTTCTGCTAGTCCAAGGTAAATTTTACTTGCAAAATTCTTCTGCTTTAACTTACCATCCTTGCTGATTTCAGCCTCTTGCCCTCTTTAATCCACTACTACACTTCAGCTACTACTGTCAGCTACTTTGAAATACCAACTTCTAATCCCAGACCTATTACTTTTGCTAAGTGCATGTAATTTGCATCTTTTAATTGGCAGAACAATTATTGTTAAGGATAGAGTTCAGATTTCCCTAATCTTCTTCCACTCACAGATTTCAATTCCTGCTTTGAAGTGTTACAAATTTTACAAGTATCTCAAAGTGCACTGGGGGAGTGAAGGGAAGCAGTGACTCATTTTTTGTTTGTTCTTTCCTTCAGAGTAACTCAAGGGCTGCTTTTCCTTTCTAGGAGGATCCTTTTCTTTCCAGCTCAAGGAGCTGATACAAGTGGTGGTACAAATCCTCTCAAATAAAGTATCCATAGCTGGATTTCCTACTCAGCAGACACCAATATCCCAAAAGCCTGAGGCATTACAATGCCTCTTCTCCTCCAACTGCCTCTAGGCACAAACAGAATTACAGAAAGCAGGGGTAAAGAGAAAGGTGCTTCACATGGGTCCGTCCACAGCTTGATTTCATCTGCAAGACTGTTATTACATCCCTGGTCAGAGAACACCTCTGCTATCTGAAAACATTTCCCGCACATTTCTGCTTTTTGTACATTACAGAAGAACAGACTGATCTTTCAACTGATTAAAAACAGAAGTACTACACTTTAATTAAACAAAATCTCTCTTTTCTCTTTTTAATCTCCTGCAAAACCAAGATGGGTCACACATGAACCCAGAAGCTTTCTTCTGCTCAAATGAAGATGCAAACTGTTGCCCAAACAGCTCCTGCTCAACACAGCAGAATCCAAGAATTGGTGGTCCCTTGTATTCATGCCAGCAGAGCAGCTTTTTACAGCCTGCAGTTCACATTCCTCCACCACTGCTGAAACAGCCTGACTGACTGCAGAAAATGCACGTGGAAACAAGGCACGGATTAGGGTAACAAGGCTTTCTCCACGCTTCCTCCAGCTTTTGGGAAAGGTCAGTCTCCATTCCTGTAAGACTGGCAGGCAGCTGCTGCCCAGCACAGGCTTAGCCAGGTGTGGTCTCCCTGCCTCCCCCGCTCCTGTCAGCAGTTTGTCTGCACATCTGGTGCTTTCAGCCCCTCTGTGGAAGGGATTGTGTTGCTCTTACCATCGACTGGGTCATGACAAAGAGGTGCTCCTGCAACTGGTCGAACAGCAGGTCTCCACTCACCATGCTGTTCACCTGGATGGACACTGAAGCGTAGGTGTGTGCCTCTCCCTGGGCTCCCAAGTACACCTGGAAGAGAGTCACAGTTGTGAGCAGGCAAAGCACCACCACAGGAGTTGGGGGCACCCATTCTACAACAGGAACAAGCTGGAACCACTGCTGTGTGCAAGGATTTTAAACTCCCACCAGAACTTCAGCCACATGCTGAAGTAGGTACATGCCCAGAAATACCTGTGCAAACCACACACAGGTTTGCATCAGCCTAGGATGCATGTAGGATGCACCAGCCCTGCTGCTGGCTCAGTGCAGATACAACCAAAGGCAAAGTGACCATGTTTGGAGCATTCACTTTTTCCACAGGCAGCACAGGGTGAAAAGAGACCGTCTGATAACCACAATCTTTAGTAGGAACTCAACTTCCCAAGGAAAAAGAAAAACTGCCTTTTTCCCCTTCTACCTGAGCATCCGTGGTTAGTTTTATCCTTTTTGCTGCATGCAGACCATACCTTGTGCAGCCTTCCTCTGCTGTCTCCTAGAAAAGCAATGGTGTGGCCATCTTCCACATTCACTGCCACAGCTGTCAGACGAGCCTCAGTTTTCTCCAGGAGTGGGGCTGCTTGCAAGGGTACCCGGCTGGCCATAGGGCTGGGAGTGTGGTCAGAGCCACAGGGGTAGGCATACAGCGTGTCCTTTTTGGAGGAGTGACAAGAACAGGGAAATCAGTACCAAAAAAATGGGTACAAATAACATTAGCACATTTAACACTTCCTACCATCCCCTTCCACCCAAATTCCCCAGCAGTGAATTCAGCTTTAACCCCTCCAAGCTTTTTTTACTGAAGGCAAACCTACCCATATTTTAAAAATTAGTTTAGGTATGTTGGCTGTCTGTACCCTCACAGAATCCTGCAGACATTTCAGCCAGTTCATTCAGCATCAGTAATGAAATGCATTGAAACTCTCTCAAGTTCTCCAAAAAACATTGCTGTTACACACTGCCATGATACTGCTTTGGGGAAGATTTATTTTGTTTTTCTGAACCAAAGAGGAGAATTTCTGTTTCCAGTGCAAAGCCACCTTGTGAGAAGTTTCACCTCAAGCAATTTGCATGGTTTTGCTGTAACACCTACAAGTTAAATTCTAAGCCTGAAGTAGAATCCCAGTGCATCAGGACATAAATAAACACAGGGTGGGACACAACCTGCTCCAAAGAGCTTACTAACTGCACTTAGGAATCAAAGAGCACATACAGGAGACATGGTTGCACACTGCTTCAATCCTTCTAAGTCTTGTGAGAGTTCTGAACATTAACTCCACTGCTCGGTGCAGAAACAGTCATTCTTCTGTTCCAGTTAGTTCCCTCCCAGTGCCACCAAACCTTCACTTACTGCATTCTAAAGAGGGACAATGAAAGCTGCCAACTTATTTACTATTTGTTATGTGCAGAGAAAAGATATCCCATTATAATTCATCTTTTTTCCAAATAACAAACTCAGTCTTGTCTAGGATAGCTCCTCTGTTGCTTTATATCTTTCTCGGTGCCTTGTTCCATGTCCATTTCAATTTTACAGTATCCTTTTGGAGACTGAATGCAGGATTGTTCACCCAACAATTAATATCTAAAACATCATTTTTTAATTGATCAGTGGCTTGTCTTCACACAATGTGGCTTGTGTAAATTCAAGATTTTCATCACGAAATCCCTTATGGATAATGTTTTCACTCTCCTCTTCATCCCCTTACTAATTACTCTGACAAAGCTGAGCGTGGAGCAGCGCATTAACCGTGCGGTCCATACTGACTCCAGCTCCCTCTCTGGCCTCAGGCAGCGTGGTTCAATTCAGACTCCTTGTGAGCAGGGTTACATATTCCTTCTGTCTGGTGTCTGTGGCTTTGCACTTGGCAGCTCAGGCTGCGCGGTACCAACCGGCACCAGGCAATGGAGCTGCCCCCGTCAGAGATCCATGATAACAGCACATCCTGGCATTCCTGAGGCATCTGCTTATCTCCACTCACTGATCCCGTGCAAAGCCTGGCCCTTTCTCCCCTCTCCTCCCAATTTTTTTCAATTTCTTTTTTTTTTTTGTGTGTTGTTTTTGTTGTTGGCTTTGTTTGTTTTTTAAATACTTGACTGCTTCCTGGAGAAACTAAAAGGAATTGGCAACTTTTGGTTAAGGTCTATGGAAATCTCACAGAAAAATATATTTAACCTGCTCAGCTCTGCTGCCTTCTCAGATGCATTGTTATCTTAGCAGGGAAGTAAGGCTTGACACAGCAGTTCCATTAACAAACCACACCAGTTAGGCTAGCATTGCTTTCAGTTCAGTGCTTTATTATTTTCCTTTCAAATACTAATTCAATGATTTTTCTGCATGCTTGGTGTAAGGTTCTGACAAAGTCTAAGGAGGTTATAGCTTTTAATGATTGCTAGTTTCTACCATCCTCTAAACTATCACTCATTTTTAGGGGCATATGTTTTTCTTACCACCTGTCATTTAATTTTTAAGCTTCTTCTGATCATCTTGTAACTTAAAGATTTCTATTTCTCCAGCTATCCAATTCCTGTAAATTTTATTAGGAGGCAGGCCACTGCCAAAGTTCCATGCTACAAAGCATTAAGTGCTTATTTTGAATGGGATTCTCGATATCTTTTCCAAACTTAGTACAAATTCTGGAGCCTAATGACCTTACTACTGGCTAATTTTTTAAAGACTGGTTAAAAAAATTCCACATACAAATCAAATATATTTGTAAGCCAGTCGTGCTCAGCACTGCTGTTGCCTATTTGTGATGCCAAGGGCAAGTCACTTCACACACAACATTTATCTACCATAAACCAACGTGACCTGTGCAAACTCTCCCAGCACTGGCACAGCCCAGTCGTGGCCTCACAGGGGCTGTCTGTAGAAAGTACTTATATAAATTTTCATAGAAGCTGTTTGAATTGCTAGCAATGAATAACATCTTGGCAACGTTGCAGAAAATGCACTTGAGGGATCATCCAGTGTCTTAATGAAATGCAGCAGCTGCTGCTGTGAATTCTGCTGTGTGTATCCTATCTGCACAGGTAGGAAACAACAATAGGACAAGCTATATCTATGCATGAAGATGACTAAAAACAAAAGGACAAGATACAGGCCTTGAAAACTACACCCACAGAAGACAGGCAGCCTTCCTAAGCCTTGCAGAAACATGTTTCACACTTCAAATCTATCAAGTCACTAAACAGCATCTACACAGCCTCCTGCACCTCATAACTAATGAATCTCCAGCAAACTGAACAATAAACTGGGTCTGAAATTCTTAAAGAAACAAGCTGGGGTTTTTCTTCCTCAGTGGAAGAGATTGTATTGAACTGTAAAACTCAATTTTGGCTTCCCTTTTTGAGCTGAAACCTGGAGGCAGAGCTAACTAAGGAAAAGGGCATACCTTATGTGCCAGTTGGTTTGGAGGCAGAAAAATGTGAAATTAATTAGCATTATCCTTACATCCAGCACAAGCTGCCACCATTGAAAACGAGTTAAAACTCTTCCTGCATAAAATGTCCATTGACAGCCACTTCCACTGAGCCCTGACTGGAGCAGGCTGGAGCTGGCACAGGCCTTTACACCATGTTAGATACAATTTGAACGACAACCGCTACCGTGTGCTGAATGGTGAAGGATCAGGTTTGTTAGGACATTTACATATCATTGGACACACTTGTTAATAAGACACCACACTATGGTCAGCCCACTCAAGCCAAACCACCCAGCTGGGACCCTGGGATCGTGCACCAAGAATCACAGACAGATGCTGCCTTTTTCTCCCACCCTGTGCATCCACTTCTCCATTGGAGCAAATGGAGTATAAGGGTACTCTACATCATTTTGAATGAAGGATTTTTCTCATCTACTCATACCTGTTTGACTCTTAACTCCCTTAAGCTCCCCTAAAAATCATCTGTGACAAGTCCTTCCACGTGGCCTTTCAAAGGACTCATGGGACATGCCTAAGAAATACAGTGAAAGCAGGATATCAAGCTGGGCAGTCTCCTGTTTCCCAACTCTTACATACTCCTCCTACCCTTATACTCATCCTGCTCCAAGTCTGCTCTTTACCCTTCCCTTGTCCCACAAGTACTCTACAGTCAGCTTTAGTTACTGAAAGGAAAACCATAATTTTAAAGCTGGTTTTGAACCACACACCCAACCCCAGAAATTTCTAAACTCTGATACCACTTTGCTCTTTGCAGCATCAGGCTGGGAAGAGGCAATTTTCTGGACAGCCTGTTCTGTAGAGGGAGACAAGATAACATACTGCTCTGCTAAGGACCAGAAATATCCTTGGTGCAAATAGGCTGTTCACAGTCACAGAGCCCCGTGCTGGGACACTGCATCCAGGAGAGCACTGCTGCCCTGTGTTTGTATCACTGTTTTATGTCCCTGATTTTGCAGCCAGTGTGGCTGCCAGATGGTGAGAATTCAGGGTCACAGCCACTTTACGTCACATTTTTATCCTGCAACATCCCCTCATGCTTTTGTCACTGAACTTAAAGGATTATCACCTCTTACAGCTCTGGAGAAAAAGAGTCAGCTCAGGAAAGGATCCTTCTGGTGCCCAAAATTCTGCAGGACTAAAGCAGTCTATAGGAAACTGGGATTTTCATAGAATCACAGAATTATTAAGGTTGGAAGGGACCTCTGGAGACCATCTAGTCCAACCCCTCTGCCAAAGCAGGGTCACTTAAAAACCTGTTACACAGGAAGGCATCCAGGAGGGTTTTGTATGTCTCTCTGTTGACACTTGGTTTTGCTAATGTTCCTTTTTGTTCCTGAGTGCCTTTGCAGGAAGCTGTTGTGAAGTGCACTTCACCATAAGCAACAGGGACCCAGCACACCCCTTAAATTCCCTTCCCAACACGCAGGAGCATGTACACATGCTGCTCTCCTTCCCTGCAGTGCAGACCAGGACATGACACAGATAAAGAAGGACTTGAACAGCAGCTTCAGTGCTATTGCCACAAGACAGGCCTCAGGGCCAGGTTACACCAGATGCTCTTCCCACTGCCACATACAGCTCCTCTCCCTCTGCAAGGCATCCTGCCCATGTGGGACACAACAGACTGAGCCCAAAGGCTTTTAACCCAGATTTCAACATCCATCTGTGTAAGCAAGATAACTTCAGAACACAGAGCAGCACAAGAACACGCCGCAGACTGCTCAAAAGTGCAAAGACACTTACCGCTGGCAGCTGGACACAGTTGGAACTGACATCATATTCAATATATGCCACTTCTGTCCCTTCTTCTGACTTCCCATCTCTCATGTAGCACACATCCCGAGTCCAGTTGGTCAGGCGATCCACCTCCTCCATTGTGTAGACGCAGAGCGCGGACTCCTCACTCAGCTTCCCAGAAGAAGCCTGCCAGGCGGAGAACGCTGCGAACAGCACTTCCCCCTCGGTGTCCAGCTGCCCCTGGGCCAGCTCCTTTCCTGGCCGGGTGACATAGGCTGCCTGCAGGAGGCTGTACGTGTTGGCTTTGCTCTGGCAGAGCAGAGGTAACTCCACGTACGAGTAATAGTGGGAGTCATCCAGGCAGATGCGCGAGATGTAGGTCTTGTACTCACGCGACTGGGATTTGAGGTCCCGCCGGTAGAAGAGGAAATAGACACTGGAGTGGTAAGTGAAGGATTTAACAAAATGGTGGTTGTACTCTGACAGTCGGCCCACAGCCAGTTTTGCTGTTTCTTCATAGGAGAAAATGGAGTGAGAGTCTGTTGCTTGAACATCCCCTCCGTGGGCCCTGAGATTCCGGGTCGTGATGGGAGGAATCCCTCCTCCCACTCCTCGGCTAGTGTACCCTCGTCCCACAAACAGCAAGGGCACCTCATCCTTCGAGTAGGCGATGAGTCCCACAGTGGTGATATTGGGATCATTGGCAGCAACGTACTGAGTGTCACCAGGGCTCTCTGGCCGGAAGAGGACGTGGTCGATGGACGCCAGGCTCCTCTTCTCACAGATTCCCTGGTGGACGCTGCCACACACGATGAGCTCCTTCTGCACAGCGTTCACCAGCAGCAGCTTGTTGTGATTGTCTGTGTGGTGTGCCTGAGGGCACTCCAGCTTTGAGACCGGGGGGAGGCAATCCTTGCTGTCCAGAACTGGCCCAGTCTGAACCATGTTCTCCAACAGCAGGTCAGATGTCAGCTGAAAGAGAAAGTTGGTGGCCCCCAAGTAAATGGTCCCAGATTCCAAGTCCATGGACAGGTGGAGGAATTTTGTAGCATTGTGTGAGAATGTGACATACTGCAGTCCCCGTGGAATTGATGCTCCCAAGAAACAGAGAACAGGAAGGAGGAACGTTCCCAGAGGCATGGTAAACACTCTGCAAGAGAGGAAAGGCTGTTATAACTCCTTGGGGCCAGGAGTAAAGATTAATACTCAAAATCCTTCAATAGCACCCAGAGCAAGAGGCCTTCAGGAATATCAGAGATTTAATTCAGTCATCTCCACACCAAGATGACAGGCACGGCATCCTCAAGAGAAGCTGCAATACTGCAAGTAAATGCGACATTGAAGCTGATCACTACTCTTGTAACATCAGAAAAATCCACATTTAACTGGACTCCTGCACAGCTGAGCTAGGATGCTGTACTGGAAGTTCTCCAGGACAGGACCAAATTTCCATAGGAACCAGCACATTGCAGATGTTGATAACGAGCAACACCTCAGAAAAACAAACCGCTAAGACAAACAACCTGCAGGACCATTGTTTAAATAAACTGTAGCTGAGATCCAATTTGGAGCAAACTTATAAGCCCTTCACTCTGTATCTGATCTAGATATCATAATTAAACCATCTCTTTGTTATCACTTATGGCTATCAACAGCCTCTTGTGGGTCTAAGGCTGTTCCACTCATGCTTCAGAAGAAACCTTCCCATGCCATCTCTGCCACTGAGCATTACCTACCCAAGCAGAACCTGGGTGCCAGGATGAGGCCTCTGGAGTATCAGTCACATCAGCTGCCAGTGCCTCCCCCTGGGGCCATCAGTCTGTCCCCAGTCCTGCCAAGCCAGAATCTGTGGGACCCAATCTCCTTGGGAAGTAACACAGCACATCCAGGTGCGGGGGAGACCACCTTTACCTGTTCACCTGTTCCTGCATTCTCTGGGGTAGAAGTCTCTTACTGGCACTCATTTCTCCACAGCGCTTCTCCCAGTACTGTGAGAGATGATTTAAACATGCCTGTTTTGTGGACCATGCTCCATTCCTTCCCCGTCCCATGTCTCAAAGTGCAAGCAAGTCCAGGTAGGGTGGATGGTGGAGAGACCCAGGGAACCACCAGACCTCTTCAGTTCCTCTCCAGAAGATATTTAGACCAACTCTTTTTGAAACCTACTGTGATCCATTCAAGCCATGCCATGTATGGGAACAACTGCTCTGGACAACATGGGGAACCCCAGGGCATGGTGGAAATGCAGTAATAAGTACCTGCAACATTTAGATTAACACTTTCCCCATGGACAAAGGGAAACAGCTGCAAGTACTCAATAATTTATGATGAGTACCACCTCATTTAAATTGAGAAGTAGGTGGTGATGCAGCTGTGAATCTATTTCCTTCCTTCCCTCCCTCCCTCTTGCAAAAAGGGTATCAAAGCTGCATAGAGCTACCCAGCTGCCAAGCTGGGTCAGAGGCTCCACAGAGCTGATGAGTACAGTATCTCCTCCAGAACTGGCCTGTAATCTGATGTGCTCATTTTGGCAACTCAGCTCCTCAGGGGTGATATTAATTTTGTAGTCAAAGTTAAGAAAACTATCATCATTTTCCTCCTAGGGCATCAGCCCTCTTGGGTCTTCCTGGTAAGTTCAAAGTGCTTTTAGCTCAGAAGTGCTTAAAGCACAGAGGTGGAAAAAGATCTGCAGCATTTCAAGAGTAAACTACTCCAGCATTTACTGCAGGACTTAACCAATTTAGGTCACAAACTTCTAAACCCACAAACTGTGTCTTACACTCATTCTATACAATGCCCAGCACACAATGTGCAGAAAACCCAGTAGCAATGCTAAGAACAATAGCTGTGAGACTCCAGATCCATCTTCTACTCCCCTGCTATTACAAAAAAGCCCCACAGAAGTCTGCTTTCTGGCTCCTTTGTCAGTAAAACTGGCATCTTTGCTCTACCTAAAGACCAGTTGAGAGGATTAGTTTACTTGTGAAATCCAGCGGGTGGAAGGTATTATAAAAACAACACTTTATTAAAGATAGGCTTTGTGAAGCTCTGGAAAAGCTCCACTTCACACGGTTCTCGTAGGTAAGTAGGCAGCACTGTCAGGATATGCCCGGGCGCAGGAATGCCGGCTCTGGGCTGGCAGCTTTCCCCCAGCACACAGCCGCTGACTCACACCGCACCAGCGCCGTGTTTAGGCTACGTGCACACTGGGGCTTTTGTTTGCCCTGATAATGGACACTTAGTGCTTTCTGCTCCAGAGCTATGAACACATTCTGCTTCACCCAGACTGGCAACCGGCCCTGAACTACCCTAGGAGTCTCTTTTCCAGGGTGGTAAGCGAGTACATTGTAGCACCTGAGAAAAACCCTCATGGTGTGAGAGACCTTACACGGGAAAAGCCAGCAAGTAGATACACACAGACTGAAGGAAGGAGATCTGATTTGACTCCACCTCCTCAGGTTTGCATCAGCAGAAAAGATCTTGCTCCAACTCCAACATGTTGGTCATTTTTAATGCTTTTTCACCATTTCTATTGGCGAGAACTTGATTTAAGGAACCCCTTAACCACACAACTGTCTCTATACCTCTGCAGTGCCATCATGCAGATGTCACGATGGCTTGCTGTGCGACCGTCTGGAATCTCCTCAGTTTCAAAGCTGAAAATGCCTGCAAACAAAACAACACGTTGGCCATCCAACAGCAGGAGCTTGACTATGTTGTAAACAGCAACAATGACATGGAGAAGAGAATCTTTGATCCGGAAGCAGCTGAGAATCACAAGGCGTCATTATTCTACACCACTCTGAGGAATCTGTAATCTTCTTTTGAGCTAATGCAACCTTTGTCTGCCAGCACTCACACAGTAAAATCGGCATGTGTCTCCAGGATTCATGGATTCTGAAAGAGTGGCTTTCTGGCTAGAGGTAATGCCTACACGCTGCAGGACTCTGCTCTGTGTCCCACAGAGCCCCACTGGCAACCGCCAGGGCAGAAGTAACCAGTGCTTCAACTCAAAGCCCAGCCCATGACACCACTCCAGCAACATGGATGTTGTTACAAGCTCATCGATCTGTATTTGAACCTACCCCAAATGTTTCACTGAAAGCATTTTACCTATTGGAGCACCTCTACTGGAAAGAGGTAGGAAAATCAACTAGTCCTTCATTCCAGCAGACCATAATCAGATCTTGCTGTGGTCAAGGCTCTAACATATAGCCACTCTTCTTTCAGTCACCAATATCCCCCTGGAAGTCACTTTGTTAAGAGCTAGTTCTTAAACATGATCCAGGTAAGAAACTGGTGCTCATGACTCTGTGAAAACAGAGAAAACAAAACAAAACGGTAGTACAGCATGTTCTGCAGGCTGGTTCTAATCACCCTGCACAACGGATAAACACTGAATATAGTGCTCTTTGTTGCTCTTTTGTAAAGACCCATTAGCAAATGAACTTGTGTTTATTGCTAGGTGAGCAAACATACATTAGAAATGAGCATGACTATGTAGCTATCAGTAGCTAGAAGCTTTTGCACCCTATGTGAGAATAGAGAAGAAAAAAAAAAGCCAGCAGCATCTTTTGATTAAATTTTCCAAGTTGTTTCTCAAGCACAGGCATCACTGCCTTTTTTATGCTTGCCTTTCAGTTAAGCCCATCACAACCTCTCCAGCAGGACAGGAAGGAGGAGGATAACCTACATTTAAATCTGATGGTTTCATGACAGGCTACACTACGGAGCTCTTTATGGATTTACTGAACCGTTCTGCTTCCTGTGCTCACTGCTAGTGTATAACACAGCTGTTGCAGACAGATTGCACTAAAAGTGTGTAGCCTTTAATTAATTCTGAATGCAATTGCCAAGGTTTAAAGATTCTTTTAAATATTCCATTTTTTGATGAATTCCTGTTAAATAGGAAAATCGTCTAGACAATACTCTGAACATTGCCTCTAACTCACCATAAAATATTAATATCCAAATAATACTGCTGAGTTTCATTTATTTAATCTGGATCACAACAGAAGGGCTGGAGGATTAGTCAATTCTGCCATGGAATATTTATATCACAGCCACATAACAACAACCAGTAACATTAAAGCAATGGCACTACTGTGTTACTTAAAATTTGAAGTAAGACCATGTTTTCTGTAGCACTATTTTTACCTTTCTGACCTCATGTATACCTCTGAGAAACTTTACTTATTTAAAAAAGAAACAAACCCAGAACTCATCTGGGCACATTTTAACAGTGTATCAACACAGAGATTATTCCAATCCTCACAGATTATTTCCCTAATACCACATTCTATCCTCCAAATGTAGAGAGGTCAGCTAATGTTCCAGCTTCTAGGCTAGATTTCATACTTACCACCAAACCCAGCAGAATGAGTCTTGGAAAAAAATTAGGTCTCTGAAATCTGCACCTGCAATTTCCACTGTATCATTTGCAGAGCCAACCTGCAGTGTGAGCACTAAAAGATTTAAAAATTAAAAGCACCATTCTTCCAGCTACACCACGACCCTTGTGCTCCAGGCCATTCAAATGGCCCAGCAGCAGGAAGATGACCACTGCTATTTTTTCTGCACAAAAGCCCTGAATTATAGCCCCCTTCTAAGCTTCATATGCTCAACAGAGACTTGCTGTTTTCTGCTGTGAAAGATGGCATTCCCATTAAATAAATAAATCCTTTTTGAGTCTTATTTACTACCACCAGGCCAGTTTCTTGCTCTGTTGTTTAAGAAGACTTGCAGCAAGCAGCTTTGGCAGAGATGAACATAAACCTCTGTTTTCCAAGTAAAATTGACCCCAAGGAGAATCCCAAGTCCAAGGAATCCTGTCAGAGCAGGACTGGCACAGACAAGGGAGCTTTGTTATACCAGATGTGAATAACAGCAAAGGTGAGGTCAAAATGACTTATAATAAAAACCCCAAACCCTTAAAGACAATATCAAATATGAAATGGTAAGGTGGCAGAAATTCTGTACTACAGAATTAACAACATTCTTAGATAAATACTTGGGAAAATTATGATTTCCAAACCCTTGATAGTTATTGCTGAACATTACAAGGTACTTTCCTGGGGGTTGAAGTTATACTAAAAGAATGTTGCACAAAATACAGTCAGCTAAGTGATACTTCAATAATGTTTCCACATTACTCTTTGGAAAAACTGCAGAAAGTGCTTCCACATCTCTGGAGCTACCTAAATATTAATTTCAGCTGTACTGGAATTAACTGATGGTAGTAGACAGGTATTTCCTCTAAACAGCTCTAGCACAACCAAACTTTACCCTTGCACTGATGAAAATGTGTTATAAACACTAAGCTTCCAGTACAACTGGTTAATGAAGTGTTAATGATTAATACAATGTTAAATAGTGAGCATTTTACAAACCAAGACCAACTACACAAACATTTACAAGGAATATAAAGTAACCACAAGATGCTTACTGTTGAAGAAGCTTTCTTCATATATACTCTATCATTGCAAATCAAGGGTTGATTTTTCCACTTTACTATCCTCTCAAACACTAACTCAATGTGAACTTAAGACCATGTTGCATGTGCATTTTTAAAAGGGGAAATCAAGCCAGCTGTTAGTTTCACAGCATCTTAACACAACCAAAAGATAATGTTCTGCCAGTGTTACACGTTTGAAGATTAAAGTCCTTCAGGATCTGCTCCAACTTTCTGTGTAATCAAACCACAGAACACCACTAAACATCCCTTCTAGCCCAGGAGCTCCAGACTAAAGTCTCCTAGTGATACCAGGATTTCTTCTTGGGGCTCCTAAGTTACAGAAACTATCACCTTAACCCAGCAAGCTGATGCCTGAGGGCTCTTTACCCCAAGTAAAATGCCTTGTCATATTGTCTAAGTTTGCTTGCCACAAAATCTTCCAAGTCAAAGAAGCTTCTAGTCACTTTTTGCATGAACAGTTTGAAAACTAATCCTCCTTCTTAATCCTCCTTGGGCAAGAAGATAAAGACAGCTATTCTAACTCTGAAGGAGGTCCACCTACACAGAAACCCTAGCTGCAGCAGCACACAATAATAGATGCCTAAGAAGACGAAGGGCAGACAAGCATAATGCAATCCTCCCCTTACACATCCTGCCAGCTTTGAGCTTTCCCAAAGCACAGATTGCAGCCACGTGTAATCCTTTGGATGGATACATTAAGTGGTCTGAGCTTCTTCAGTCAGAAATACTTAATTTTCCTACTAGTTCTCTGAGCTCATCCCAATTTGTCAGCATCCTACTTTTTTAGCTACCTGACCTGAATAAGCATTGCCTTTTGACAGGACCTGACTTGGACAGGCCACTCCTTTGGCTAACACTGTACTCAGAACAAATGTTATTTTCCCCAGTTTGAACCCACCAGTTCTCCATTTACCCACACAAGAACCCCTTGATCTTTTAGCTGCCACATCACATCATGTTTGCAGGTGGACAAATACCATCAGTGACTTAAATATTCTTTCAATTAGGGGAAGAAAAAAAAAAAACTAGTTAGGAAAAAATATCCCATTCTCCTAGAATACATCCAAAGAGCCTAGACAGGTTTACAGCTATAATAAAACCCTGCTAGAAAAGCAGGGCTCACTGAAGTTAGCCATCCAATTGGCTCTGCCGAGCAAATTCTCTGTTTCTATGATAATCTACATAAATCTAAGCCCATCACTCCACATAAAAACAACTTTGCTTGCATGAGTTCAAGAAGCCAATTGTTGCCCAAAATATAGATGAATAGGTGGAGCAGAGAGAAACACCAGGACCCAGGAGCACCCAGGAAATTCCAAGCACAGATTTCCCATTTCTGTTTAACTGAGATCCAAGAGACAAATTTTAATCTGGTTAATATTAACTAAATTGATTTTAAAAGAACTGTCAGCTAAGACTCTTGAAAAAAAAAGTTAAGCTATTGTGGAATTAAAGTCACAGTCCTATCACGATTTAATAAGCAGTTAAGAGACAGGTGTTTCCCTGTCAGATGTAGGTTATCAGTGAGATCTCTCAAGAATTTACTCTGCAATCTGCACTGTTCAGTACATTCACGTAACATCTGAGAAATGGAATATGTCCAGAAGTGACAAATTTTATTATTAAAAAAATTAGTAATCACAGTCAAATTCAGAGAAGACTGTAAAAAGTAAGAACTCATGCACTTTAAAGTAACTACACAATATCTTACAATGTCAATAAATAGCAAAACCAACAAAAAATATTCTAAGTACATAAATACAACAGGATCAAAACTACCTGTTATCACTCAGAAAAGCTTTGAAAATTTCATAGGTTTAGTATTGAGTATCAAGCAAAAAGACAAATACAGGCTTTGGAGTAATTAAGAAAAAAATACATATCCCCATTATGCTGTGGAATGCTGAAGGCAGTTCTGATTGCTGCAACTGAAAAAGGAGACAATAACAAAAGGGACAACAAAGATGACCAAAAGCACGGAGCAGCTTCCATATAAGGAGAGATCAAGCAGAGCAGGACTTTGGACGAACAAAGAAACAACCAGGGGGAAGATATGGAAAAGTCAAGAGGTCTGAAACATGACAGTGTCAAGATGAAAAACATGGAGTTATCGATGGAGTTACATGGTTATACTACCATATTTTACCACGCAGAAACAAGAGAGCACTCACCAAAGTTACAGACAACTTTTTAAAGTCAGCTCAGGGACACTGTCACTGGATGTAGAATATTTCAACTAACATTTCAAATGCATAATTAAGTTGTAGAGCTCACTGCTGTAGGATGTCATGGAGACCAGAAACATAAACAAGTGAGAAGAGGGATTATATAAATTAATAGAGAATGGATATAGTCAAGATCAGACGATGAAATACAACTCCTGGCCAAGCAGGACCCTAAACTGATCATGGGCATAAGCTGGGAAGCAAATGGAGGGCAGGGGGGAAGAAAGAAAAAAGCCCCAAAACAAACCCACCACATTATACATGCCCTGTTTCTTACAATCCTCATTAAGCATCTGCTTCTGGATCTTGTCAAAGGCAGGACACTGAGCTACACAGAGCTGTGCAATTTGCCTCAGGATGATATTCTATTTAAACATCTATTTTATTGTACATTTATAGACTTTATTTATTTTTAAATATTAAGAATGTACTCCAGCCCTGCCTAATCACATATTAAGAAGGCTGGAATCCTAACCTCTCTGGCTGTTTCTAAAGGCAGTATCTCTCATGTTAACATTTAGATACCATCTAACTGAATCCTGACGGTGCAACTCAAAAGTTAATGCACACCATGGGAAAGCAAACACAGGGCCAGAGCCACAGAGCACAGAAGTGGCAGATCCCAGTTTAGTGCACCCACAGTCCCTCTTTCAGGAACAGCTCTTGCCTGTCTGCCAAGCATTTGATGGCAACTCCTCACTCAGAGTGAACACAGCAGATCCGCGTGTGCCGTCGGAGCAGCGAGCCTTGCGCAGCGCTCAGCAGAACCACGACTGCTAAAAGTAGGTCAGGACCATCCGTTCTAACCAGGGAGAAAGGAAAGCTGGAGCACACCAGACTGTTTGGCCAGGTATTACAGAAAACCTTCATCTGGGATTTCATCACTACTTCAAACAGATGTGATTCATATTTTGCCGGCCTCCACCTCAAACAAGGCACACCTTCCCAACCACACTGCCCTCCCTGTTATTAGGGGCACCTCTCCCAGCCTCAGCCAGGATCCTCCTGTTCTCAGCCTTGGCTCCACCAGCTACAAAAGCCAGAATCCTGCCCTGCCACAGCTGTTTTGTGCCAATCTCTACAAAGCAGAAATGCCCAGCTGCTTCATCCAGAAACAGCCAGGACAGCACAGGATCTCAGCGTAATCACTTCTGCCTTAGAGCCTATTTTCCTTGGCAGGATGCCCTGCAGAAGGGAGAGCGAAGACCTCTGCAACCAGCACATGCTTCTCAGAGGACAGGACTGTGGCCCATAACCAAGCTCTCTCAAGAGGAAAAGGCCACATGCCCAAGGCAAGTTCTTTTGCATCCAGCCTGACGTTAGAGCAACACAGCAAGAGAGGAGAGAAGCTTCAAACATCTTATGAAACTCCTGTGAAAAAGCACCAGTCCTACACTTGCACTCCAAGAGGAAACTCCATGGTCTCCATGCCAGCATCAGCCCTGCAGGTTTGCACAGTGGAAGGGAGAACAGAGGCCAACCACAGAGGGAGTTCATGCCAGCAGTGGTACAGACCACAGGCAGACACACAAGGACCACATCCCGAGCTCCACCATCCAGTTGCCAAGACACAAATGAGAAATGTTAAACGTTGTAGCCTGCCTTGAATAAATTACTTTACTCTGCAGACATTGAGCAGTGCAGGGTGCTCTATTCTGTAACAGAAATTTTCTTGACATCCCTTAAGTCTCAGATTTAGTACCACAATAGATCTACAAAGAACTAATATGCCCTAGGGGGACAGGAAGACTTTTTCTTGGTGTTTTCCTTAATTTCAAATACAACTTACTTTTCTGTCCCTCCTCAATCTTCTGGAGAACCATACATCCTGACAGCAATTTGCCAGTCTTCCCCTCTCACTCCAAGAGTGTCAGCAGTTCTGGCTATAGCATGAATACAGGCAGAAACACGCAAATACATTTAATGCAACGCAGCCACATGAGTAGTAACTATCCCCTCCCACCCAGAAGAGACAGCAGAATAAACAGAACTCCACATCACTACCACAATCTGCTTGTGGTTTGCCTTCAAACCAAGATGAGGTGTATTCTACCTTGTATTACTCAAGTTATGTTAAAGCATTATCAGAAATGACGCTTTGATCAATTATCTTCCATGAATTAATGCCTCAGCCTGGAAGGTTCTCAGTCATTAGCTGTGAACTACTAGGCTCAACAGTCTGGCAATTAGGTTACAAAGGTCTGTTAGATAATGATCCAAATTGAGGTGACCAGACATTTTCTTCCAACTCAGGAAGCCAATGCCAAGGCTTTCATAAAGCTAGTAACAGATAACACACTATGCTGTTCAAAAAGCCTGGGGACCTTCCCAAGCTTTGGAAGCTTCACACCTACATAACACATCTGAGAAACAGCAGCTCCCCCCCACACTACTGCAGAAGCCTGAACAGGTTGGGCACAGACCTGAGAGCCAGGATCAACTTCACCCCAGTCTCAACAGCTCTGAACAAAGACCATTCCATGCAGGCTGGATATTCAGTGCTTTCAAATGGAGTCCAACATGGAATGGTGGCCCAGGAACCATCCATGAAGGGCATTCAAGGTGCACATGGTTGAGGAGTCACAGGCTGGCAGCAGCCATGCAGCCTTATTCTTCTGCTGTACAGTCCCAGCCCTCCATGCCAGACACTGCCCACACTTGGAAGTTCTTGTTTCAAGGATAAAATTCAGAGCACCAGACTGCATCTAGAGAGGGGTGAGAGAACTATTGCTGTGCACAGGCCATCAGGCAATGCTCTCCCTTCATGCCACAGTGGATCCATAGCCTGGAGAAGTGAAAATAAACAACAGGAAAATTAAGTGGCAAAGGAAGCAGAAGCTGGGACCCTGCAAGATTAGGTACTTGGAGAAATAAACCATGCGGAGCAAGAGTTCTCCAGTTATTTTGTTAACATGCAGACATCTAGTTGTGTCTTATCCAGAACAAGGAATTTTACAACAAGAAAAATTCTCAATAAGAAAACTTATACCTTCAAGTGGCTTTACAAACATGAGTTTCTGTTCACTCAGATTAAGGAGACCCTAACTTTTGCTGGCAAAATATTTGAGCTCCTGGTTCAGGGCTGAGAAAACTTCTTTGGTGCTATCCTAGAGGCACAAAGGTTCAGAATCAGCTACCTGCTCATGAGAGTCATGAATTTTAAAGACTTTTTGGTTGAGACTGCTCTTCATCTGGTTTGCTACCCTCCCACCTGCACAGTCTGACATCCACTAGCTGAGCAGGACCGACTGGCTCATCTTTTCCCCTTTCAGGGACGCCCAGACCTTCACCCTAGGGCAGTAGAGATGCACTAAACAGGTCTGCAGTGCCAATCTGAAATGCAAACTGCTATAAGCAGGATTTGCAGCCAGTACAACTGGCTGACTGTTGGCATTTCAAGACCATGCTTTTGTCCAAGGTTACCCCTGGGCAAAAAAGTGCCCAGGAGACAGGAAAACCAGATTCACAGTAGTTTGTTAGGGAAAGCACTGAGTTCTACCACTGAGTGGCTGCTCCTCTGCTAGAAAGAACAGCTAGACAGAACAGAGAGATTGGTAAAGAAACAAGGAAGAAGTATGCACATCTGTGCTAAAAGGATAAACCATAGCCTGTGGTCAGCACAGTTCTGTTTGCAGACAGTTCCAGGCACCCCTCCTCTGTCATTTTAAGCTACACATGGCAGGGACTGTGCCTTCTTCTGGGAAAGAGGTTACTCTGCCATGCATAGATAACTAATCAAAACTCCACAAAAGTGTGGCTCAGACAGCACTTTTCAGATTTATACATGGCCCAAACTGAGCAACCAGCCACACAATGTCAACACAGGAGTCCATAGTGGGGCTGACACAAATTTAGCCTCATAAAAAAGTTTTAATTTAAATCTTCTCAGGGCTTAGTGGGAAATACACTAGTTAAAATCGTGGATCAGCTAGGAATAGAAAAGATCATACCAGCTAAAGATGGGTTCAAACTAAATCTAATCTGGACAGACTGTCTGGAGAATGGCAGACAGGTCCAGCACACACAGGAACAAGCTGAGAGAGAATTGCTGCTTGAGCCAAGCTACTGATGAAAACAGTAATTGAGAAATTGAGAACAAACCAGGAAAGATACTCTGTAAATGGGTAACAACTGAGCCCATCGCTACTCTGCAATGATAAAGCTTAGAGTTTGGAATAGAAACTTCTTCCTGCATCAGAGTTGACTAAATCAAGATAATGGGTGAGCAATCAACAGGAAAGGAACTTCAGTCCTCTCCACCTGGTGCCAGTCTTCCTCAAGGTGACCCTTGTCTTAATCCTGTACAAACTCCACCTGGATCCTCCCTCAGTCCCGGGCCTGTCTGTATTCCCCACAGCTGTAATCTGAGTACCCAACTCCTCAGCCACTCCATGGAGTAATGTTCACTCCAGAACACCAGGCACACACAAGACTGTTTCTGGATCCCTGGAGAGGGGCTATAGCTTCCCAAGATACACAACTCAGTTTTCAGTCACAAGAGCCACACAGCACTACAGTTCCACTACTGGTCAGCTTTGCATAGCTGCTCCCCAGGGATCACAGCAGCAAAGCTAGTCAACAAAGATTTTAAACTCACTCCCCTCAAAACTCAAAAGGATACTGCCTAACAGCAAAGACCATGTCTCTAGAGACAAAACAACAGATAGCCTGACATTCTTCTCTTCCTTCTGAAATTAAAAGTTCAAAGGAACAGCTAGGGCTGTTCTGTACTGTGCCCTCTGTACATTTGGGTAAGCGTCTAAAACCAAGTGCAAGAGCTGACTTTCAAGGGTGAAGCATCTAGAAGTGAGCCCTGTTTTTGAGTTATTTTTAAATGTTTAGACAGGACCTAAAATAAGATCAGTGTTTTGAGTACTTCTGCAGAATATGAACCTCACGCAGGCCATGACATTTTTAGTCAGAAAAAGCTTTGGAACGAGATTTACTGTTCATGCATCAGCTTTTCACCCATTTTAGCTCAAATTAAGTTAGAGTCCATTACAAAGCAAGAAACACCCTTTCAAAGGAGGGAAATTAACACAAATAAGATGTAGGTTATCAGCAGTAAGGCAGTCTCTGTATCTCAACAAAACCTACTATCCCATAATAGCAGGAACAGCATTTGCCACAGAAAAAAGGGGAAAGTCAGCTTCTCTGCTTAAAATATTCATCCTCACATCTGTTTTCCTACCTGTGTAGTTTCTAGAAATGCACTCCCCGCCTCTCTTCAAATTCAAGTCAACAGCCTGCAGACTCCAGCAGCCCAAGGCAGTGCCTTCAGCAAAGAAGACGTGCATGCTGCACATCACTAGCAGCACACAACCAACCTAGAACACAAGCTGTGCCAGTCTCTTTCTTTACCAGTTTTATTAGCATCCCCCCTCCCACCCAAAAAACAAACCCAGCTGACAAACCAGGCTGCACTTCTCTGGCTCTGGCCTGAAACATCAGACTGAAGCAAACACATAGCAGCATTTCACCTCCCTGAATACTCTCCCAGGCTTCAGCAACGAGCAGCTCAGGGATTTCTTGGGATAGAGGTGGGTTTCTAAGCATTTAGTAACCTTCAATAGCTCCTTCTTCTGCGGACCTGCCCCATGTCCTCATATACACACAGATGTTTGGCATTCACAACATCCTGTGGCAAGAAGCTTCCCAGGTTAACTGCACGCATCAAGGACTAAGTTGTTACTTGGTTTTAAGCTTACTACATGTTGTCTCCATGCAATCCCTATTCATACTTTTAATGGAAAAGAAAAAAAAAAGGCTGGTCCCCCTCTAAACTTTCCAGGTGATTCAGGAATTGAAGATAACTGTCATTTATTGTTTTTCAGGTGGAAGAATCCCAACTTATTCTGTCACGCTTTGTATGGAAGGTAACATTCACCTCTGTTCACTGCTCCTGCTGCTCCATTTCTAAAAAGTGAAGATACGACTATTAGGATGGCAATGGTTTTCCTAAAGTTGTAGAAAATTCAACTTCCATAACAGATGGAGGAACTAGTGTGATGGTTATCAAAGACAGCAGGAATTCCCCACTTCTGTAGAGAATTGCCCACCTGGTAGCTCTCTGTTAAAATATTCAGCCTAACTCCTTAAACTGAATCTGTTCAAAAACAAGTTTACTTTCAAACCACAGCATTCAGCTGCACCCTTCTTCCACCAGAACAGAATGTATTTTTAAAAAATTTCTCTCCCTGTTAGTTCTTTGAAAATACAAATTATCTTATGTTTGAATTAGCCTGCCCTGATGAAGGGTAGATCCCTCACAAGATCGTGTGCCAGAGCTTTATTCTGTCATATGTTCATGAACATTTCAATACAGCAGTTTTTCCTCAAGTATGGGCACAGTATTTATAGATTTCCTGACACTACACAGAACAATATTGTTACCAGATCTCATTCTCTTGCAGAGGAATATAAGAATATTTGGGTTTGGAGACTGCTTGTATCATGACTCTCAAAAATCCTGAGTGATTTCTTCTACAAATTCAGTAATCCTAATTGCTTCCCACATTCTTTATGAGATATAGAACTTTGTTAATAATACATGCTTAGCTGACTAAGCAACCTAAACCTTCCTGTCAGGCTGAAATAACTTTCCTAGCTTTATTCTGTCCTTTGCCAGTTTTGCTAATAAGAGTCAAATAAGTATTTTTTTAAAGATGCAGATATGTAGAAGTATAATTGGAATTAAAAAAGAGAAAGAAGGCCATTAAAACCCAACAGAACAATATAATACCTAGGGTTACAATACTCAGTGCTAACAGCTTCTTAAAAATATAAACCTACCCCACAGTTTAGGGTTTTGAACCACACTCCAAGGGTTAGAAGGAACACCTCACCCCACAAATGGCCCATAACTGGTCCTGATAAAAACAAAGAACCCTTCTCCCAAGTTTCTTGAGCAGCTGAGATGTTTTCAGAAGCAAGGTGAATGTTCCTCCTGAAGAATTCTTGCCTTGCACACAACACTGCAGTTGTGTGTTTATCTTTACTCTTAAAAACTGGTGGTGCACAGAAAATAGGGCAGAAAATCAGTCCTTAAACTGCTTAAAAGGGAGGGGAGGGAAGAGGAGGGAACAAGTAACACTCTCCTAGGTAACACCAAGTTGCTACTCCGGCTGCACAGGAATGAAGTCGAGCGCGACTCAGATAATAACCGTAACTCACATTTCAGAAGTTAGTTTGTTCAGACATGATCTTTCACACTTAAAGGTACTAAAAAGCATGTCCTCTAGTGCACTTTTGCTGGAGCACTTTTTCAATAGCATCTGGACAGAACCACCTCAGTATCTCAAAGAATACAAGATACAGCCTCTGGCCTCCTTACGATCTTGGTTTTTTAATGTACCCTGAAAGCATGGATCCAGAAGAGACCGACCTGAATTCAAGTCATCTCAAGTACTTACTCATTCCCTATTTCAAACAGCTTTGATTTAGTGGTTTTACTGGAACTACCCAGAGCAATGCAAAGCTGAGGCAACTGGACTCTCCAATCTTTGTACCTTTGTTATATATATTCAGGATTTATTCTTGGATGCTCTAGATTGAAAGAGATTTTCTCAGAACTTGCTCTTATTATCTAAGAGTTCCATCCATGTCTACTACCAAACTGAAACATACAGGCTACACCCCAGAGAGGTCTGGGCTGGGGGTTGCTGTCTCATTTTGTTCATTGTTTTTATTTCTGCACATTTTATTTCTCCTGATTAATGTCAGAGTTGCAAATCCAACAAGCAGACATCCTTCTGATCAAGGGCTCCTGTACTCCCAGCGCTCTAATGTGATACTCATCTCTCCAGTGCAAAAGTCAGTGACTCATCTCCATCAGCTCCTAGTATCCAGGTGCCAGGGTTTCACTTCCCAGCCTGCAGTTCATGCAGATTTGCAGATCTCCAGCAACTCATTTAGTCTGGGATCTCTGTGGTACCACCCTACATTTGATATTCAAATTCCCATATTCAAATTCCATGTATTCACATACAGAGTTCTTCGCCAGGCAAACTGACAGCGGAGTTGTAACCATGCTGTTTAATAGGAAGCAACCTGAAAGAATTCAGTTTCAGG
Source organism: Phainopepla nitens (assembly GCA_013400175.1). Lineage (NCBI taxonomy): Eukaryota > Metazoa > Chordata > Aves > Passeriformes > Bombycillidae > Phainopepla > Phainopepla nitens. The sequence continues at coordinate 391,504 of VXBQ01009279.1, read as the reverse complement.
GAGACATTTCTTCAAGGGTCTATAGCTGTCAACACCACAAAGCTTAGCCAACACAAAGCAGCTCATCACACTCCATGGTGATTGACAGACAGAGATGAACATCGCTCCTGCTCCAGGAGTCTGTCTTCAGATTTGGCAACACTCACCGGCCCATTTCTACTTATAGATCACCATCAGAAATTCATGGTTTTGTGGTTTTTTTTTTTTTGGTTTGTTTGTGTCTGTAGGTTAAATTAATTCCCATCTACAGAAAATTCAAAGTTAGATTTTATATTTCAAGTGCAGCACCAGAGGTGCCAAGAAGACTTGCAAAAGGTGTACAGTGGCTTGACTTTGGTAGCACTGCAACACACAATTCCCAATCACTCCCTCAAGAAAGTTGGGGTGACTAAGAAAAAAATTACAAGCAAATAGGCAACCTCTGGAGTAAATACATCTGCTTACAGCAGAACTCTACACAACAGAGCTTCCGTTGAAGAGATGTCCTTCATCCTTCACAGGATTTCCCTGCATAAAGAGAATGTTCCCTCTGCAAAGGGAACAAGTGAACACTCTCACATACAGCCACTCACTCTTTCCAGTAGACCACGTGCCTGGAGAACTCGTCCAACTAATCACAGGTGGTGCAGTTGGTCAGGTGGGTTCGTCACGCAGCAGCATCCAGAGGCTGCCCAGCATGACAGTGGCCACACACACGGAGGTGATCAGGAACACGGAGGAGCCCAGCGGGCTGCAGCAGTCCTTGGGCATCCCACTGCTGACTCCTGGCACATTTTGCTTACCATGTGGACTCCTGGGAACGCCGAGACACCTTCATTTCTCTTATTGAAGAGTGTGCCTCAAGCTGGAAAAAACAACAGAGCATGAAATGCAAAGACTATTTTTCCAATAAATTAAATCTGTTGCACTTGACTCCCGCTGTGGTTCCCTTCCCCCGAGAAGGCATGGTCTGGCCAGCTGCACAAAGTCCAGGCAGCCCTGGGAAAACAATGGGATCTTTTTCTTGCCAGAACCAGCCTTCCCGTTCACCCTTCTAACCATGGCATGGAGGACACCCCCAGTGTGTCTGCGGAGGAGAGGAGTCTGTTGGCATAGCAACTGCACACGCTAACTCTCTCCTAATGAACAGGGATAAAATGTTTTGTTCTCATTAGGAAAAATACAGACACATTCCTGATTGGTGAGTAATGTCTCTGCCTCTGGGAGATTAGCTCAGAGCTGTGCAGCCTGAAACAGCCTCAATTCAGCCCACTGCAGTGCTTCCCTTGAACAGCCACTCTCCAAGGACCCTGCATCTCTCAAGGGAAAGCCCACAGAGCTTCCTTGCAGCACTTTGCCTTGGGGCCTGAGACAGCTCAAGGCGAGAATAATGAGAAGGGGCTAGACAGGAGCAAACCAGAACAGGCACAATGGGAACACACCCCCTGTCCCTGCAGGGGAGCCAGCTCTCGCTGGTGCCTTCGCTGCACCTGGGTCCCAAGCTACCTCGCAGCCAGTGAGAGTTTCTCTTTGTGCATCCACTGCAGATCTGCATTGCACAGGGCTCAGATCAGCCTGGGACCTCAGCTCCCACTCCAGCCACATTTCTCAGTGCTGGGTGAATGAATGGACAGAGCAAAGAGCTGCAGAACACTCAACAGCAGAGCTTGGCGACCATCAGGTGACTGGGTGCAGAAAAGACAACAAGGGCTCCAGCCTATCAGTCTTTATTAGGATTTTGGCATTAACAATCAACAAGATCCACCATTAGTCTAGTATTTGCAGAATATTTATCACTAGAGTCTGTATATGAGTGGTAACCCAAGCTACACAAAGCCTCTGCCCACACAGGCAATACTGCTTCCCAAACCCTCTCCCTTCCAGATCCTCCTGCCACAGGAGCCAGTGCAGCAAGTGGGGGGATCACAGTACTTCACTCTTTGCAAAGAGGATCTGGGGCAGATGCAACACCCAATGCACAAGCAAAAATCCAGTCTCTAACCACACTTTTGCCAGGCTTCTGCCATAACCTGATCTGTACAGCACAAACAGCCCAGCAGAATCAAACTGTGTAACTGCACTGTGAGCCCACAGTTCATCTCTCCTTTATGCTGCTACTGGGTCTCATTTGCTCACATCAGTTCACCTTGCCTGGAATTCAAAAGCTGTTGAGAGTAGGGACTGCAAACCTTAGAGAGGACTCCAGAGTCCTTCTAGGGGCTGAACAGGTAGACAAACTCCCTTCCCCCTCTGGTGGGAGACAGGTGCTGCCTGGGATCAGTACCTCACACAGATACACCCAGCTCCACTGCAAACTCGGGTGTGGCAGAGCTCTCTTGCTCTTCCAGACCCCTGCACTGTTGGAGACAGAGTGAGATTTATGCTCATAGGCAGCTGCAGGCTGTGCTCTGAGCACCTGCTGGCTCTCTTACCCAGTCTCTCAGACTTTCACCTGCCCTTTTCCTGCTCCTCAGGGCTTTAAACACCTCAACTCAGCAGCTCAAGATGATGCAGGAGGAGAAGGTAGAGTCAGCAGCAGGAAGGAAGGACTGTGCTCCCTTATGCCTTTGAGAAACGTGCACGTGCTGCAGGGAATGCAATGTTGCTGCTCTCCCTCAGCCACAAAACCTGTGTGTTAACCTGTGCTGCGAACTGCCCATAGGACTGCTCGGGCCTCATTTCTACTTTACGTCCTTCCACCGGAGAATTCTGTTATTTCAGTCCCTAGGCAGGCACTCTACTGCCTGCAAAGCCATGTCTCTTTGCCTAAAGGAGAGAAATAACCCAGGCTCTTGCCCAGCAGCGACAGACCCCGGCCTTGGCCGGCAGCCCCTGCCCAGCCTGCCGTGAAGCGCAGATTCCTCCCAGACCAACACAAGGCCAGAGGGGCCGGGGTGCTGTTTTCCAGCCTCCAGGCATTTTACTTGTTCCAGGCTATCCCTCCCCCAGCCCTCAGAAAGGAAAAGCCGTGGGAATGGAGCTCAACACCCCGAAGCAGGCTCACCCCCGGGCGATGAGGAGCTTAACTCCCTGCGCGCCGGCGGGCAGCCCTTCGCTGAGGCTGGCAGGACCTCGGCACACGGGGACATCCCGGAACGGCCCCATCCCGCTCTCTGCGCTGACACCACGGCCCCCAGTGCTGTGCCAGCACTGAAGGGACAGACCTGCCACTCGTCCACCACAGTCCCTCTTGCTTTCCCAGGACGCTCCTCATTGCTGCAGCTCTACTTTCCAGTGTTTCCATCCTCCACCAGCATACAGACAGCAAGCCACAAGAGGAAAGCCCTCTTTTCATCTTTCCACTCTCCCAGCAGGTCCCAGAGGCCGTCCGCTTAACAAAAAGTTATCTTTACCATGTCATCAAGGCACTTTTCTTCCCTTTTGCCCCACATGCTGCAGTACAAAGCCGCCCTCGTGGGCGCAGAGCCCGCGGTCAGCCATCAGCCAGCATGTCAGGAGTTAAGTTCGCATTTCCATTCTCCTGACCTGCACCAACGCTGGCTGAATATCGAGCTATTCTTTGCAGCTTGATAAAGCATGAGAAAGCTAAAGGCCTCACACACTCCTCTTTTCACAGCTTGGCCTGCTGCCCACAAGCTGTCACTCCCTGGCACCCAGGGCAAAGAGAGAGAGGAGGCCAAACTGCAGCCAGCTGCAATGAATCACTCGCTCCTGTCCCTCCTCCCCAGGGAGCCCGGGTCCCTCCTTCCGGCAAGGGGATAATGTCTGCCTGGCTGCGCTGCCTTCTTTCACAGAAAAAGCCATCCTGAGGCGGGGGGGCTCCTATTGCAAAAGCTGCTGCCGCAAAAAAGCACAGAACAGCTCCCAGCAAGACTGAAGAGCAAGGATTTCTGCTCAGCAGCTGGATGGGAACGCACGCCTGCAAGTGTTCAGCACAAACACCACTTAAAAATCTGAAGTCGGTCATTTGTCTAAATTGCAGGAAATTCTAGAGGAAGGCTCAGGCACAGAATCTGATTTGAAGGAGACTTAATCTCTTCATGCCCCACTCATGCAATATTTATTTTGGGGACTGATTTCCATTCAGTCCCCTCCAGGCTGCCCTCTTCCTTCTCACTATATCCAGCCCAATTACCAGGTTTCAGCCAAGCTCTTTCAACCACCACCACCACCATCCCCTCAAGTTTACTTTGATGGGTTTCACCACACAAACTGCTTCCACACATTACAGTTTGTTCTTCATTTTTAATACAAAACAGCAGAGGGAAATGTCCAGATCTCAGGGTCACTAGCATCCAGGACAAAAAATGTAGCCAAGAAGGCACAGGAAGACCAAGGTCATCATGTGCATTTCTTGCACCATAGACCCACATTTGGAGAGCAGTGCTTTCAAAAGGTAAATATGTCCAAGCTTCTGCAAGGTCAAGATGTCAGCTGTTTGCTTTCTGAGAAAGGGCACATTCTTCAGCAAAACACATGCAAACTCAAGCCCTCTCCATCAGCACAAACTGAACAGTGGCACATGGATCCACATGGCACAGGGATACCTCCATCCACTTGTTCCTGTCTCCTGCAAAGAATAACTTTGCTGCACAGTAGCCAGTCCCTGCTCAACAGCTACATCCCTCCCAGTACAGAGGAAAGAGCTGCAAACTGCAGTTTTACTGGGAAGAGGGTTAAACCCCAAGCCCTACAAAGGCAAATTCTCATTACCTTAAGGGCAAAATGAGAGGCTGCTCTCCCTAGAGCATCTGCTACCATGTCCAGCACACCTCTTATCCCACTAGCACAATCCCAGTGCCTCATATCCCTAACAGCCATACTCTCTTTGCCCCCCTTTTCTACCCAAGGCAGCCATTTAGGCTCCAAATTCAGCATACCTGTCTGGTAGTGTGCTTCCAATTCAGCCAGTGTGAGGACAGGATTAAATAAATTCCTCTTATCTCTTCCTGCACTTGCAGGGTGATGAGGGAAGGAAGAACTGCACAGTTCCCACGTGGCAGACAATGTGTATTCAAGCAGTGAGAAACTCATCAACTTGGTTTGGATCACAGAAGTGATCCACAAAGGGTTCCTTTTATTATTGTTGTTGTTTGGGCTTTCAGGGTGTTTATTTTTACAAAATCTGGAACAGCACAAAACAAAATCATGAAAAGAAACCTTTTTTTTTTTTTTTAAGAGAAACGGAAGGACCTTCACTATTCCTAAAGCCACCTTCATCACAAACTAAACCAAATCTTAGAAACACTTTCAGGGGCACAGGCTGCCAAGAATCACAAGTAATCACAGTCAATGCCACTTTATCACATTTTCTGCCAGATGACACACTATGTATGGATTTCCTCTTATGATACATTTATAGCACTTTGTAAGGTTTCTCCTGCACTCCTGTTCATCTACATGAGTAACTGTCTCCTCCACAACACCTGCAGCTACAAATCAGGTACATTGAAAAGATTATTATACTGAGCACCCATAAGTTAGCAAGCTCCAGAACTCGGGTTACCCCTTGTGCAAACGAAATACAAAACACTCCCGAACCACACTCGCACACACTGCTCTGCGGTGGGAATGCCAGCTTGTCCTGCATTCCCCCCTCCTCTGACAGAAGGATCTCTAAATGCAAAGCTTAATAGAAACAGTTAATATCCTGAGCATAGCTCTGAGCCATCTGAGCTCTCTGTGTAATATAATCGGGTTCATAATGCCCAGAATAGCACTCTGGAGTCCTAGTACAGACTAAGACCTCACTGTATTAAGTGTTGTGTGGATAGTTGCAGTGGTGCCATTTTCTCTTCTGTAAAATTACTGAGTGCCATATACAGGAACCAACCATAACCCATATTTTACAGAAGTTGGGACACAGGAGAGCAATGTATACTTTTCAAATGTCTTTTTTTGGCAGCTAAATCAAGTTAGTATTTTCACAGACACACCGAGGGAGGGAGGGAAGAGAACACTGAGGTTACTCTCTCTCCAGGGCGGACAGGCAAAAGCCTGGTTCAGCCAAAGCTCACTGAGGCTCTTTATGTTCCCGTTCAGTGACAGAGGTCACTTGTCGAAGCCTGAACCAGATCTGGTACAGGGCTGCCTGCTAAGCATGCTGGCAAAAGGATCTGAGCTATACCCTTCTCTGCAGTTGTTTGTGTTTCTTCAGGAACACCAAAGACCTGGAATTTGTCCCAACACTGTTTGCAGTGCCCTTTGCTAAAAACATGCCTTTTAGCTCCAAAGTAAAATTTGTCTTGAATTCTCTGTGCTCTGAAGAAAGAAAGCCCATACACACGATCCACGAAGAAAGTTATTGCGTGTATTTGCCAAAACATATCACACTTCACTTGTGCAAATTCTAATTTTCAGCACAGGTTCCAGGATACTTTCCCACCATAAATACAGGTTAGATCCACATATGAGCTGATTACTCTTTGATGCTCTTTAGGTTCACATTGCACAGCAGGTGCTGCTCATACTTCCAAAGCATCCAGAAGTCACAGCTCTTCAATTCATTGATTTTTATGAAGCACCAGGTCATGCTTTCTGGCCTTCAGCTGATCACAGTTCATGAGCTTTCTGCACATTTTGGGCTTAGGAACTGTATGTGTTTGAAGTGAATAGAGACTAGATGCCTTCTGGCAAGATGCCTGAGGGCAAAGGCCTCCAGAAAGAAATCCACCGTTTCTCAGGCCGATACAAATGGACAGGTCTCCCCTTGCTTCAGCTTTTATTCCCTGTTTGTGAACTGGCTATGAAGAAGGACATTCTCCTCTCACCTAAAAAAAAATCTGTGGTTTTTAGCATTGCTTTGCCTTTATTTCTGCTGTGTGTTTTTCCCCAGAGAAGAGGAGCCCCATCAGCCCGTGCAGTGTCTGATCAGAGCCCATCCTGCCCTGGCAGCATGTTCTCCTGAGCTAAACAGAACAGGTCGGGGGGGGAGGCAGGAAGACAAACTTCCACAAAACTGTATCTTAAACCAGATTTACAGGGATATGGTGAAACAGAGTAGGCGTCATGGGTGAGGGAAGATGGAACACATTTATAGCTAACCAGCAAGACTATCGCGAGAGACTGTGACCTAAACCAGATTTTCAGGGAGAAACACCAAATCCAACAATCATGGGCAGCCCAACTGGGAGCTGCCACTGCCTCCACTCTTGCTGTACCACTGAATGCAATCACAACCACAGAACCATCCCTCCCACTGAAGTACCTGCTCCTCTAAGAGGAGGTCATAAAAACTACCTCATCTTTTGCATGCCACGAATGATGACGTTCTGAAAGTCTGGGTTTTGGTATCTAAAGTAACTGCTTTAAAAATGTTACAGGAGATTTTTGCCAGAACAGGTGAGAAGAGCTTCCCAACTTCTTGAAAAACAATGTGTACAGAGGCAATCCAATGCAGAACTGCAGGGACAGCAAAAATGGAAGTCCTACTGCTGTGGTGACCATTCCTGAGGCTGTTGGTGGGGGAAAGAGGAGAAGGTTGGTTGCTGCTTTACCTGTAGTCACTCAGGAGACAAGCCATCAAGATCCACAGAAATTCTGACTACCTTCTGGAATAACAGAGTTTCTGGGAGAAAGATTTTTCATACAGATATTTCTGACTATTGGTTGAATAACTTCTTTGTTTCAGACTACAGAAAAAAACAACCAAACAAAACAAAAAACAAACCCCAACCCTTCTTGCTATTGCTTTGCCATTCAAGACATTGTCATTGTCACCTTCCAGATGTGTAGGCATAAGAGACAGCAGCAGCTGAGCTGTAGTAATTAGGAGGGAGAGATGTGCAGGCCTTGTCTCACATCTTCCTGTTAAGATGCAGTTTACACTTTGGCAGGTTTAACAGTCCCCAGTGAAAATAAGCCATCTGTATCTGCTCCAGCACACCATCCTCATTTCTGAACCCTTCAAGCAGTTCTGGAAAAATCAGCATTGCCTCCCTGCTTTTTTCAGGCCTAAATGCAGTTACAAACCCATTAATTCTCTTACAGTAATGCAGGAACACTGGCTCTAGACCTGTTCACAAGGCATCTACTTAAAAAAAAAAAAAAAAAGAAAAACATTTCCCATTTTATTCAGGCATCTGCTAAGTTCCAAGTTTCACTGCTTTCTGTACTTGCAGCAGGGAAGCCAAGAGGGACGCAAGCAACCTTATTCAATTCTATTCACAAGCACCCTTCCTTGGGAAAGCCAATAACTTCCAGAGGGTCTCTGCAGACTTTGCTCCACTGCTTTGCACACTGGAGAATGGCTGGTTGGTAATCCTCTTTTCACTCAGTGAGCACAGACCCAAAGGTTTTCATTCCTGTGAGCTCAGAAATTTCCATTTCCATTTGAGAGAGACATTTTCCTGGCAGTGCTCAAAAGATGCATTTGTAAAATAGGGAAACAACCTCAAGGAATGCTAAAGCAAAGGAATAAAGCTGTACGTGGACAGCCTTTCTACCTCAGCCAGGAAAGGAAATTCCTTCTCAGCACCAATACCCCATAAACACAACCTACTCTGCAACTACCAAATACTTGATCAACACAAAATGACCAGCTGACCACCCCACCCTGTACAAACATTTTCCTCAGTGTTGGTTTCAGATCAACTGGGGCAACAGCCTCCAAAATCTCATACGAAAGAAAAGTCCAGAAACATGTATTTGTGTGTGCAAGCAGTACAAGCAAAGAAAAGGGGTGCACATCAGATAGCTGCAACACATCAGAGAGGTGAAGGTGCTCTACTGAACTCACTACAGGAAGACCTGCTCACGTCAATGGTTTTTAAACTTGTAGCCCATAGACTTTTGCTGTCTCCAAAGATAATTAAAAGCCAAATCCATTGTTGTATCTGTACCATAAAACGTTTAGAAGTTTGCAAATCCAAAGAGGTTGAAACTTGCTTCTTCAGAGTGCAAAAGATTTAGATGGCTCAAAGCCAAGGCCCAGAAAAAGCCCTAGTCAGTGGCTCAGGAATGCCAGCTCTTAACACCAACCAAATGCATACAAACCCTCTGGTAGGGCAATTCACAGTATCATCTCCCACAAAAACTCCCTTAAAATTGCAGCTATCATTCACCTCCTTACTTCTGTGCCAGGGAAACCTAACTGAATCTCACTTTGACATCTCCAAAGTAGTCAGCCGAGTGAGCTATTTTCCCTGCCTTGCTTTGGGGAATTCCTGCTTGGTGTTTCTGTGAAGAGAAACAAGAAGGCTTCACACTACAACAGGCGGGATCCCCTCCATCACTCCCAGCTCCTTAGCAAAGGCATTCCTGAGGTGCACTGTGCCCTAAGAGATCAACAAAAGCGCTCCAGGTTTCCCGGCAGCTGGAAACTGGAATTCTGCAGTGAAGGCAAACACCTCTCCAGCTAAAGCAAACACAGCCAGGGAGCCCCTGCTGAGCACCACAGCTACTGTCAAAAGAGGGCTGGAGGGAGAAGGTGGGATCGTAAGGCATCTGGCTGGCAAAGGGCAACGCAACACAAAGACAGAAGGTGGTCATAAGCCCAGCCCTGACACAGGCATTCCTCTGTGCATGCATGTGCTTGCCAAAACGGTTTATCAGAATAAACCCACAAAACTTCATTTTTAGAGCAATGACCATCTTGCCCTGATACAGACGGCACTTTTGCCTTAAAGAGCATTTATTTTAGTGTTTAGAAGACCCGTGTAAAAGATCCTGAAAAAATACAGAACAAAAATAGCCTAGTCTTAAACAGCTTATAACTTAACTCTAAAATAAACTAAGACAAAGGGAACAGCAGTGATCAGTATGAGCAGCACTCAGCTCAGCAGAACAAGACGACTGCTGTTTCCACGGGTAAAGGAAGGCATTTGGGTTTTTTTCTTTTTAAACTACATAACAGAAAAAAAAACCTGATGAAAGATTTGAGAGAAGAATTATTAGGTGGGCTGGAATACATTTATGGGCCAACCACCTCTCAAACAGAAACCAAACCAGCATTTTTCAAAAGCAGCACAAGGAAACAACAGAGGGTAATGTTACCAGACAAACAGCAGCAAGAGCCCAGTTTCCAGCACTAATATTTGCTAGATTGCATACGAAAAACTAGATGGGCTGCTTCAGTACCTCATTTTCAGTTGCACTTGGAGAGTAGGGGAAAGGAGAAACCAAGCAGGGCTGAAACAGTGACAGTAAAAGCAAAAGAGCTGACTGTCTAAAATGCTCTTAACAACAGACACAAGCCCATCAATACCATAAAATATCTCTCATTCAATAAAACAAAGGCATCTTTCCTCAGATGCACCCTGAGAGCTGGAATAAATACCCAGATTTTACCATCTCCCTCTCCTAATGGTTATGCTCTCCCACAGGGAGTTTCCTGGTAACACTTTCAGTGCCTGGATGGGAGGTAGCAGAGGGTAAGTGTGAACAAATTTACTTATGTCAGACCCAATTTGGACTGCAAATCCAAGTCTTCAGCTTCCATGGCATCATTTGGAGCTCTCACTTTGAGACCACTGTAAGGCACATTTTTCTTCCCACTCCCTTGAAGAACCACCAGATACCAGACCACAAGCAAATACTGCCTTGAAGGTAAATCCTGGTCTCCCTACACGTGGTTAATTGAGACACACAGGTGCCAGGCAGCTGACAGTGCACAGCAATGGTGCAAAGCCAGCAGCCCCAGCAGCAGGTGAGTGCCAGGAGCTCCCACACCACGAATCATCCCCCCCAGCCTGAGGGAGATCCAGCTGGTAGAGTTGTGCTCTGTTTGGGAAGACAGTGAGTGGCACTTAAAAGCCCTGAGTCTCAGGAAAGAAATAACAGATGAATGTGCTGGGTGAAGGACTCCTACATATGTATAGGTGGGGAGAGACACACACAAAGGAGGGCGGGGGGCGGCTGCCAAGAGTGACAGCGAGACTTGTCTCTGGGCCTTGTGCTTATTTTGACCTTTCAGCTAAAGATTCTCCAAAAAGGCACTGCTCAGCCCCAAGCCTGATTAAATGTCTTGGGAAAAACGGAGCACAAAGCATCACACATGAATGAGCACAAAGCCATAACAGGATCTTGATATTCCCACCCATCCATATGGCCAAAAAAAGCAACGTTCTTCAATGCAAACATTGGCAGCAGCAATATGAAACTAATGTGTTAATTAGCAGATTTTGCAATCCAGCACACAGCAGAGACTGCTCATGGTGGCTATTATATAGTCAATCAGAAGTGAAACAGAACAAGTACCACGTTACTTAAACCATTCACAGCAAGGTTAATAATTTGCTAATTGCATATTTCTGGCCTGAGCAGACCAAGGTCTGTTTTTCAAGCTTCTTTTTTCAGAAGTATTTTGAAATGTATTTAGTAGGGCAAGCTCTCCATCACTTGCAACTCTTCTCTTTGTTAACATTCAGTCTCAACTTGAATGTTTAGCTTAAATTCAAGAAAGGTCGCTGCCCTGCTTTACACAGCATCAAACTAAATGAGCTCAATGATTTCCCAGCCTTGTAAAACTCTTTAGTTTTCAGCCTGTAAACAATCACAAGTTATTCTGAAACAATCAGAGGCTAAATTACAACATTCATCAGATTTACTGCTTGTATAGGATTTGCACATTGAATGCAGAGAAGATTATGAAACTGAATTACTTAAATGCCATTGGAATTTAACGTAATTGCTTAGAGTTCATGGGTTTACACACTAAAGGCTTAATAAAACTCTACTCACCTAGAAAGTTTAGTCTATAAAATAAATACTGCAAGACAGGTGAGATACACTATTTATTCCACCATTACACTGATATTTCTAAGCAATATAAAGAAATATAAAGAAGAATTCATTTTCAGGAGATATTTGAAGTACAAACCTCAAGTTGACACTCCTGTCATGAACAATATTCTTTACATCCATGACGTATCACATATGGTGCATAAAACATCTGGACATAAACAAAGCTTGGAAGGAAAAGAGCAAACAGGGATGAAGAACACAACTGAATTGGTCTTGGGGTTGTTTCTAAAGCACAGAAAAAAACAGAAATCAATTACACCAGGACTAGTCAGAGTCACATAATTTAAGGTATGGCCGCTCTGATTTCCTGCCCAACACACAGGCACTGTTCCATTTTATCCACTCACACCTCCACAAAGCCCATTAAGTGGTTCTGTGAAATGTAGTGGTTTATAGCATCCAGACTAAAGGCCTTTGGAGGTCAAAATGTAAGTTTACTCCTCTGTCAGTAGTTTGCTACAATGGCTCCATCATTCTTTCTGGCAGCGAGGCCAGACTAATTTCTTATTTGTTTGCCTTCCGCCTTGAGCCATTAATTCCTTCTCGGCTGGATTAAAGAGGAGCTCCTCAGAGTCAATTATGCACATGTTTTAACCAAGTCACCTCTCAATAGCTTTTTTGGCAATCAACAGATCGGTCCTGTCAGTGTCTCAGTACAAGGCATCTTTCCTTGAGTCCTTGAATAGCTTATAATTTTTTTTTTTAATATCAATTTGATTGTCCTCTCCCCACCTCTTCCCCATTCTTCAGGGTCACTGCTTTGGTGAGGTGAAAAAAACAGTGAAAAATCAGCATCTCTGGCACACAGAAGTCCAAACTTGCCTGTATCAGATGGATATAATTTCACTGCAGCCGTTTTACAGCATACAGGAGGAGCTACAGAAATCAGGCTGCAAAGATCCTATCAGCTCACTAACAGTCAATTATCTCACTGTACTGAGTGTAAGGAGCTCCTATCTTTCTTAATCACCATTTAATCATTTCTCCAAAACCTCTAAGGAAAACTTCACTACCTCCCCCATTTTGCCAAAGCCTTACATACTATTCAGAATATTCAAGCAAGAAAATCCCAACATTCCTGTCATTTCCAGCCACGGTTTTGAATTTGTCCTCAGCATGGCCTGCTTCTCTGCTGAATCAATATTAGCAGTGGCTTTAGACTTCTTTTCAAAATACTGAACAGCAGAGTACACTACTAATGCTTGCTTAAAGTCACCTGCTAAGAATACCACTTTCTGAAATGTACCCAGTAACCCATGATTTCAGAAGCATCAGCCTTTTCTTTTAATTAAATAATTATGAGGTATGTTGTTGGTGTTGGCACAGATCAATTATTCATACCATTCTATGACTCCAAGTCAAACATCCAAGAAACACGTTACATGAACAGTCACCTGCTGCCGTGTTTCTTTCCAGCAGCACTTTCTTAAAATTAACACAACCCCTCCCTTCAGAGGTGTATATCTTCTGAAGCATACACCAAAATTATAACTACCTATCTCAAACCTCTCCAAAGACCTGAATTATTCAAGACGACTGCGTGAAAAGTATTAATCCCTTGTAGATGTTAACCAGGCGTTCTGTATCACAAAGACTGGTACCTTTCTCTGTTCTGTTCTAGCAGGAGGCCCATTGAACTTCCACCTCTAACCAGATTTCCATTGTGTGGCACTTCTCATTTTGTGTTGCACAATAAATGCACATCTAAGTTTGCAGAGAGCACAAGGCAGAGAGCTCATGCTCTCTGTACAGGCAGGAGCACAGGCCAGGTTTGGGAGTGGGTCAGTGACAGCTGGAAAGGCTCTGCCTGTTATACTGCCTGGAAGAAAATAATTCCAAGGCAATAGCAGAATGAAACATGTGGCTTTTACCAGTCCTTACCTGGGCATTTTCCAAGCAAGAAATTTATTTCCCATAGTGAACCCCCTGGGGCCCAGCTACCCGGGAACACCAACACCTGGCTCTCTGTTAGGGACAAGATCAGCAGGACAGCTCCAAGGAGCAAGAACAAGCAGCCTATGGAAAACTGGTTTCAGGGAAGGCTACCCATCAGTTTTAACAGCAGAAAGTCTGCTCATATTTATGCATGACCGCTCAAGTGAACTGCATGACTGCTTTTGTTGATCTGCTCGCAGCGATCCATTCTTTCAGTAGGAACACCAGGAGGAAGCCACGCTGGGACTGGGCAGGGGAAACATACTGAATGGGACAGAAAATTCCCCTACAATTTCTCTAAGTTTATTTCCAGAATGCCCTGCACTGACTTTTCTAGCAGCTTTTTGAGACACCTTCACACATCAAAGCCCAAGCCACACCACAGTAGTCATTTTGACTAAATCTACTTTAGAAATTGATTAAACCATTGATTTTTTCATAGCTTAGATAGACACAAAGTGACCTTTTCATCCCACAAAAAACCAAAGGGAATTAACACATGTAAACAGAATCTTCATTTTAAAGGGAGTGTTTTGCTCCCTTAGAAGGAAATTCCTGCAATACTTTATTTTTTCTTGCAGCTGTCATAAGATCAATTCTCCTTCCTCCACTTAAGCTTTCACCTTTCTGTCCAAAACAGACCAAAGGCACAAGACTTCTCAGAGCATACACAGAAAAGGAGCCTGAAGACAAGCACAAATCTTCCTCTAGGTAACCAAGTGGTAAAGACATCAGTACTATTTTGTCAGCTAACAGTTCTATTTCAGTCTGTGAAACAGCAACACAGAGGACAGTTCACAGTAGAGATAAGAGTTTTGCAAGCACATAAGGTTTTATTCTTTCTCTATACAGAAAAGAGGTTTTTGAGATGTATTTTTCATTACTGAGTGCAATAAGAAGGATGGAACATGTTTTTATACTGGTTGAGACCATTTCCTTTGTGAATCACGGCATACATGTAATTTCTACCTTAAAATAAACACACTGTGTTTTGGGCAAAATTCCTTCATTAAGACCTTTTGCCTTCTGGTACTTCCTACATGGTGCACTTGGGGATGCAGATGACAATCCTAGAGCTGAACAGCCAGGTGTCATTTGTGTTTTGATGATCAAACAGGCTCTGGCAGCCTGCAGAAAACAGTGTCTGTAATTGTCACTGTAGCACCCGTTAGGATCACACTGTGCTGGCAGCACTGGGAGGAAGGGAAACAGATGCACAGCCCAGTGGCTTTCAAACAGTCAGGAAAAGGATGAAACCACGGAACTGTGAGTGCAGGTCATTCTCTAACAGCTTTGCTCAGTGCAGCAGCATCCTGGGACTAGCATGTGGATGCTAAACACCTGCACCAGGCACAGACAGAAACCTTTGATCAGCAAGAGAACACTGAAATGCAAAAGTACTTAAACAGAAATGTTATTGGGACTGTGTGAGCAGCACCAGCATACAAATTCCTCCCTGCAGGACAGCCAACCCTGTCATCCACTGGAGGGTAAACACTATTCAGATGTTATTTGTCTGTAGCTAATGAGTTTGGCATTCATAGATCCATGGCAAGAGCTCTGCTTCAGCAGGTCTGTGATGGTGGGATGCTGTAGATGTATTTGGATGGCTGGATCCAAAATAACACTGGTCAGTGATATGTCCATCAGCTTGCCTGCTCTTTCTACTCTTCACAACCCTTATTCACAGAGTTCAACAGAGACAGCTCTCCACAGTGGTGAAACCTAGTTAAGCACTGTGAACAGTGGCCAGTATCAGTATAGGTTATTAAGAAATCTTCATCATGCCACCACCCTGCACAGACAGGGATCAGACCCACAATGAAACAGAACAATTACTTGCAAGACCATCGATGGCAGGAGGCTGCCTGTGTTCTATGCCCAGAAAATGCATTTACCAATTCAAGTACCCAGAACAGTACTGCCACTACAACAGACAGGAGTAACTATAAAATACAATTAGCAAGAAAGCAAAATTGTCAGAAGCTTTTGTATTTGTGGCACTCTGCTGAGCTTGTTACTGAGGCTACTGACAGGCTTTCACCTCCCCTGCAGACCAGTTCAGTGTGGAGAAGGAAGGGGCCATGGTGACTTGGGCACTGAGAGGACAGAGACATGACTGTCCCAAGCCCAGAGAAAGCAAAACAGGCTAAATGGCTCTTTCATCTGGTCCTGTGCAGCTGCTCATATGGCCTCACTGCCAGCAACACAGTCCCTACTGGGCATCTGTGCTGCTGTGGGAGGTAATCTTGCAGGTAACCTGCCCTCTGGGCATTACAGAGAGCAAGAGCAGCATTTGTATGGCAGCTGCTCTACCCCACCACTCCTGTTTCTTTAGCTGTGCATCATCTCAGCTGTGCTGGGCACAAAGCACAACCAGACACTCCAGCTCTGGGACTCCAGCTGCCTGTTCCTGAGGCCAAGGAGCTCAGCACATCGAGTCACTCAGGGATGGCAATGCCGCAGGGGCTGCTCTGCCTTCCTGCCAATTCAAATTTTGCCTATGCTGCCAAGAGGACAAGCTGGTAGCAATCACCCAGGGTCATTCTGAAATTGCACATGCACCTCTGTTGACTGTGACACATCCGGAGAACAGTTTCTGGTTACAAACCCCCAAAAGTAAGGAAAAAATTTAGATCAAAGGAGGAAATAAACAGTACAAGTCAGTGTTACCTGCTGCAGCCACAGCAGTGCCTCAAAAGGCACAGCCACACAAGGGAACCACACCTCTCCATCACAGCCATGAGAAAGCTGCACTGCCACGCAGGACAAACGGCAAAAAGCCCTTGCAATCTTTGTCTTAAATCTCTCTCAAGTTTCAGACTGACATAAAATGCAATTCAAAATATGTTTCAGCTAAGGGTCAGAATATAAATTCTCAAATGCTATAGCCTTCCTAGATACTTAAACCTTTGTGCAGCCTCATTTCATCAATTTCTATCAAAATGCTGAAAAGATCTGGCAAATAAACCAAGCCTCTGTACTTTTCCATTTCCCACAGTGGCACACATAGATCTCATGCAATTAATTCAGTTGCTCATCAGCTTTACCACTCTCTTGGGTAGAATCATTCAGTAGTGGACTGCAATCTGTATGCAAGAAGTCAAGCAGGAAGCAAATAAAGATCAAAATATTGATGTCAGTGCAATTCAAAAGTCCAGGAACAGCTTCTGCACTAGAGACCTTTAGCACGTACAACTTTTGGCTACACTAGGAGACAGTACAAGACAGGTGAGAAGAGCTTATGGCTCTGGTGTGTGGAAGACAGATCATCACACCTGTTACCAAAATGCTCTCAGGTATGGTAATTTCATATTTCACTAGCACAATCGCTCTATCCAGCATTTTAAGAAGGTTCAATGCAAAAAAATCTTGGGATCAAGGCTGAAAGTGCTAAAGAGAGAGTTGCTTCAGGGCCATTAACTAACTCCAAGCTGTCCAAAACCCTACAGCAGCTTCAGTAAGGACATTATTTCTGACAAAGCTCAGTCTGGCAGGACCATCTCTGAAGCCATGGTTCCTCTGCTTTAAATTTTTGTTGTCTGAAGGACTTCCAGCTGAGCAGAACACTCAGCAGGCAATGCCAGGAGCATTTTCACAGAGGTTGGCATTTCTTTATGAAAACTAGAGAACCCAAAAATTCTTCAGTGTCTCACACAGGAGGATGAGGGCATGGGCACAGAGGGATTTCAAGAGCACACAATCTTCAGGAATCAAGATCAGAGTGGGGGAGACAGGTGGTACTCCACTTCTTAATGTAACTCCACACAAAGAGCAGGGAAGCCACTTAACCAAACTGTGAAATGGTGCAGTACAGGAAAGCTAAAAGAACAGAGATTGAAACAAAAATTATTTTGAAATGACACACAGGGGCAGAAACCCTCAGCTGAAAACACTACTTCTATGTAGTAATTTTGAGAGTTATTATAACAGGGTAAGATGTCAAACATACTCATTCTATTTATGGAATGACATGCAATTTACTCAGAAAACAAGTTTCATCAGCATAAATGCTTGAACACAATCAGCTTCCTCCACCTGCACAGTTCCAAGCACAACTACCCTCCTGCCACGGCAGGGCTGCAGGGAAGGGTAGGACACAAGAAGGACTGCATTCTCCTTGGAATAACTTCAGCAGCAGGATGAACCCCATCATTGCAACTCAATACCATATTATGCTGAGATAAGCTGACACACATGTTTTTTTCACTGAAACCCAGAAGCACTGCCTTTAATTTCAGAATTCAGGAAAAGTGCAAAGAGAGGGAGAATGGTGATGACTTGAAATTGTCTGCACCTGCAGATACAAAGCAACAGCAAACCATTTAGTCAATATCTTACAGCTGTGTATCCCAATGGCTCACCACAGATTCTGTGTGGGTATCTGGAGCAAGTGGCAACAGAATTCCTAAACTCCAGTCCCCAATAGAGAACCAGCCTAGCTAAACCACCGCCAGAGCAAAGATCAATCCCCTCCAGCCTGTGACACAGGAAGGAGAGACTTCCCACATGAGATAGACCAGGAATAGATACAAGTAGCAAGATAAAATTACAGTGTTCAGATACTTCAAGAAGGGAAATGAATTCTCATTTTCTAAATGGGAGTAGCTATGAAGTTGCAAGAATTTTGAGAGCAGCAGTGCTGGTGCAGAGCAGAGGCTGGGGAAACTCAACAGTTCCAGGCTGTTCCACACTTAAACTTCGGAGCCAAAAGCAAAGCAAAATCTCACACATTTACCAGGCACAGAAGAAGTGATCCTAACAGTACTTGCAGTTTTTATACTGCAAGCAAATCACTAAAATTCATATTCAATTAAATTCTGGCATCTGGAAGTTTCCTTAGGATCTGTTTAATTTGAAGATTCATTTCACATTTTGATGAACATCTAAAATCAGATCATGCTACCACAAAGTTCTTTTCTACTTCCTTTTCCCCTCTTTTTCTTTTTTGAGATTGGCAGGGAGGACTTGAAAGTGAAGGTCTAAAATTAAATTCAAGATATTAAAAACTATTTTAAAATTGAATCAATAACAAAACAAAACAATAAAACCAAAGCAAAAAATCCAAAACAAAACAAACCAACAACAAAAAAATTGACCTAAACTAAAACCATTTGTTTCTTTTTTTTTCTTTCCCTCACAAGCATTGGGAGGCAGCACTTACTTGTAGTTAACAAAAAGAAGACCTAAATTGTTTCCTGGAACCTCAGAATAGCTCAGATGTCTTAGTTACTACTTGGCTGAAAAAAATTATTAGCAGTGAAAACAAGTCCTCCGCATTTATTACTTAAGCAGCTGGGGAGAAGAGGCAGAGCCTTGAAGAGCTCACACCAAAGCACTGTGGTTCTCCCATTAGTCAGGGCTGCAAGTTGCTACAGGTTGGAACATCCTCCTTCGTGTTTTTGCACCTTTGCAGCTTAGCAAGTCTGAGCTCCAGCAGCTACAACCCCAGCCAGTTTATTAAGCAGGGGAGCCCCTCAGTTATCACTGTGGCAAACCACAGCACGCAGGCCGACTCCTCATGCTGCCAGAGAAATATGCAGGTAGCAAAACCCCCTCCATGCTGATTTTAGAGAGTCTCCTAGACTCAGCGTGCCACCGGGAAAGGCTCTTTGGCTTTCACCGCTGTGCTGGCGTAAAGACAGTGCAACACACGAGTTTACTGTTTCCCAGTTAAATTAAGCATCTACTCTGCCTTCCAGAACAGCGCTATCATGTCACGAGACTGAGCACATGCTCCCGCTGCCTCAGTCGCTTGTTTCTGAAAAACACTTGCAAGAATTTATAGGGATTGTCTTCCTGCACTGAGATGAAATCAGACAAAGCTCAAACAATGATCAATATGAATCTTCTCTAAAGACATCATCACAACCATCAGGTCATCAAAGACGCCTCCAATAATAGGATGGGGAAAACGACACCAGCACAATGAAAGACCAGCTGGCACATTCCCATAAAGGCAAAAGCAGCCCTCCTGTGGTTTTCATGAACAGCAGAAGATGAATCCTTTCAGATACAGTAATCCTGCAATCAGATACTCACAAGAACCACAAATAAATGCAAATCAAATCCAGGGCTCTAACAGATTATAGGGAATGCAAAGGAGAGTCAGTAGAACGCACCAGATCCCAGCACACAGAGCACAAAGACGTTTCACTGAAGACCCAGGTGAGCAAAGAGGGCACCAGTCCAACCTCTGCTTCCTGAAACTAGCTTGTATCTAGAGGGCTAATTCTTGCAAGGAAGCAGGCAGGCTCATGCCTCCTCTGGCTGCTACCACCCTGCACAGCCTGCAAGCTGGGATGAATCAAAGTCCTATCATCTTCCTCCAAGATGCCCTTATGCAAGATTGGGAGGGTTCAGCTCAGA
The DNA here is from genome assembly GCA_013400175.1 of Phainopepla nitens. Taxonomy (NCBI): domain Eukaryota; kingdom Metazoa; phylum Chordata; class Aves; order Passeriformes; family Bombycillidae; genus Phainopepla; species Phainopepla nitens. The sequence continues at coordinate 371,518 of VXBQ01009279.1, read as the reverse complement.
ACTTGACTACAACAAACAATTTGAAGTTTCAGAAGAAAAAAAAACAACAGCTACAAACAAAAACAGAACAGATGGAGAGGCTGTCAGTGATGAAAAGAAACTGAAGTCCTTGTGAGTTTGCTTTGACAGGCAGCAGGAAGGACTGAGACAGAGAAGAAGATGACAGAAGAGAAATAATGTCAATCTACCCAATACTGCAGTAAAGATTTTACCAGAAAAAAATCTCAAGTATTTCTGGGGAGTGGCTGCTTCATCCTCTTCTGAACTTGTCCTAGTCTGTTGTTCTCCCCCTCCAGCTGACACTGAAACTCACACTGAAAAAGATACCATGCTTCCCTGTACCCATCACTGCTGGCCAAAGGAACACTCCAGAAAGCAAACAGTAACAGTGGAAGACAGAAAGTGGAATTACTTTTGTCTTCTGTTGGACAGTGCTGGATAGCACACACCCCACACAGGCAACCTGGGTGGGTGCTTTTTCCTTCAGAGCACGCCCAACATACAACTGGCACTGCTTAATTTGGCAGGCAGCCTCTCTCCAGGCTCACGGGGCCACCTTGGGCAGCAACAGATACTTTTCAGACTCGTTTAGTCCTTGCAGGCTCTGCTGGCACTGCCAGGAAAGCCCAAGCGTGCCAGCAGCAGCAACACTCCAGCAACAAGCCCGCTTCACACAAAGAGTGGCACTGAAGGGAAGGGCTCTGCACTCATCAGAGCCCTCAGCCAGCCATTCCCTCTGCCCTTATATGGGAACATCCCCTGGCCCCGCTGGGAATATGATGCTGTTGGTGCACATGAAAGGTAAGGCAATACCTGAGCTGTCAGCAGGCAAGGGCAGAATTTTTCTCTTCTGAAAAGCAAAGCAGAATCTTGGAGCCTGAACTCTTTACAGCACTCACATGGGAGAAAGTAGAGATTAAAAGTGTCAACTGCTGACAGTCTGCACCCACCTTTCTCAAGAGTTATGCCGGTGATTTTAATCTTATTAAATATTGTTAATCGTATTACTAATCTAACTCTTTTCACGTGTTGGAAGAAATTTAAAGAGAAAATTCCATATATGACCATGCTATAGTAAATGCTTTCTGGCCAAATCTCAGTTCAGGGCAAGTCCCTGGCTTGCAGATTCCAGTTCAGCTGCACCCAGGTGTGGATGTGCATAGAAACAGTCCTCTCAGCACCAAACTACCTAGGAGTCACCTTCCCTGCCAGATTCTTCTCCATCCGTGACTTGTTTGTTTTCTTCTCCTGTGATTCTGCTAGGCATTGCTGGCCTCTCAAAGTGACCCTATGAAAACCTGTGAAATTCCATGCCCCATTTGTAGCAAGGGGAAACACCAATGCCCCCATTACAATGCAAAACCACGTAGCAAAACAGCTCAGTGCATCAGCTCCCCACTGAATCAAGGTGAATGCTTCCATCACTAGCTTAGCCCCCTGACGTCACACAGACACATCATTAATATAAATCATCGATTTCTGCATTTCCTACACAAGGCAGAACACTTCTGTGATCCCTGTTCAAAAAGTGAGGTCACAAATGAGCAGATCACATTCAGCCTTACACAGAATAGAGCGCTTGTTTAAGGGAAATACTGACCCCGCTGTTTTACAACACTCAGGGTTGCAGCCCCTTCCTCTTTGTAACTACAGCAGCACTCCAGATACTCTCCCAGGACTACTCCTGTTCCAGACTGCTGCCCTGAGATAAAGCAGCAGTCACAGAAAGTTTAGATTTAAGAAAAGAAAGATCTCAAATTGCAACTCCTGGAAGGCAAAACACACCTGCTTAGAGGGGCCCAAACACTTGCTGCAAACTCTTTCAAAAGGAACGCGTTCGAGGTGGAAAAGGAGATCTCCAGAGCAGCAGGAATTACCCAGTCGGGGCGCTCCGAGGAGCGGGCCGAGGGCCGGGCAGCGCTTCCAGCGCGGCCGCTCGGGCTGCCCGACCCTCCGCCCGCTGCCACCTCCGGCCGAGCCCTGCCCAGGTGCCGGGGGCCCGCCCGGTCCCGCTCCTC
>VXBQ01009279.1:357257-369142 GCA_013400175.1 Phainopepla nitens | reverse complement strand
GGGCGTGGCCGCGGCCCCTCCGCGCCCGGGGCCGTGCCGGGATCCCGGGGCCGCTGCCGCCCGCGCAGCGAGCCTCTGCCCCTGGAGCAGGCCGGCGAGCCGAGGGTGCTGGACGTTCCCCAAAACGAGCTGATGAGAGCTGGGCTTAAAGCCGTGTATTTTGGAAGACGTCGCAGCATTTCTCTTGTCTCTGCGCTTGTAGCAATGTAACTTTGCAGTTTGGCTCGATAAGCCTTTGTGCTCGGCCCTCCTCAGCCGAGAGGTGCGAGTGAGTGGGAAGCGGCAGCGGGCAGGGGGCACAGCGAGCAAAACCTGACAGCAAACCTGACAGCAAAACCTGACAGCAAAATCTGGTAGCGAACCTGAGAGCAAAACCTGACAGCAAACCCGAGAGCAAAATCTGGTAGGAAACCCGAGAGCAAAATCAGGTAGCAAACCTGAGAGCAAAATCTGGTAGGAAACCTGAGAGCAAACCCGACAGCAAGCCCAGTTTGTCCCCCAGTACACACACAGCATCGGGAGCCTTAGGCACAGCCCAGCTCCAATCTGCAGTGTATGTGGGAACCAGCACTTTAGCGAGATTGAAGAATGTGACAAAAGCATAGTTATCTCTAGTTGCAAAACAGCGAAGGACATACCATTCTAGCAGAAAGTCGATGGAGACAAAAGCACCATAAAGCAGAAGGGCCTGAAGTGATATGTGTAATATAAACTAACTGCTGGTTTTGTGATTTTTATTCCTGTGAAGCTGGAAGCTCCAGTTATGGGCAGAGCAGAGGATGGTGCTCTGTGTAAGAGACAAAGGCATTTCTTGCCACTGAGAGCTGACTGCATAAAATCTTCTCTCTGAATTAGGGGTAAGTTCTGTCAGTAACAGCTCTACAGAGGGACAGAATTAATGCTCCCATTTTTCTCGCTCACACTGTAACTTCTGTGTTTCCCAGATGTGCTGTGCTCTGCTGTGTTGTTGATCAGTGAATATACAGTTAGTCTAACAACTGGATTGCTATACATGCAGTGACTGACTGCAAGTACTGGTCATTTGCCTGCTGAGCTGACTGCCAGATGTTTGGCAATCCCAGACAAAAGACGGAGTTATGCCACAAATTCTGTGTGGAGGAAATAAAACATCTCTGAGAATGTGAAGAAATTATTCGGGAGCTGTAGGTAAAAGCAAACTGGGGAAGAGTGCACTGGCCTGGGTTGTTCAAAGTACAGAATTTGCCTTATGCTGGGGTGCCCATCACTTCTCCTTTTTGGCTACAGATGAAGCTACAGATCTCCATTGAAGACCTAATGCTGCTCTGAAAGTCTGAATTGGTCTTTCCTCCCACGTGCATTTCTGACATTTCAGAGTGACATAGTTGGTACAAATCCCGTGTCCAGAAGTGTCATTAAACATCTACTGTCTTTGTTACAATACATCACTCTCATACTCCCAGCCCCCCAAATTTTATGAAGGAGAAAGTTTATCTCTGAAAGTTTAGAGATGCTGAACAGTCCCCAGGATCTGGCAGCATGACCATGGTCTCCCAAAAGAAGGATTATTTCAGAGGCAGCTGCTGGCTGCCTCTCTGGACCTTTGCTTCTTGGCCCTTCGTTATGCTGAAGAGTCTTTGGAACCTGCTGTACGCAGAGCCCGTGAGGACTCCCACGAGGAGATGATCCCTTACTTGTTCTCCCAACACAGAAAAAGCCATCCTATTACCACACCCCACACACTGAATCGCTCTTTAGCTTAGAGCTCACTGAATTATCATCTCACTAATCAGGGACATTTTAACTGCACTTAAATTGAATCTGCCAAAATCCAGTTTTGGTGACTAAGAACATTAAAAAAAAAAAAAAATTCTAACTTTTCTTTGCTCCAACCCATTCCTGACTCAAGACACTAATCCCCTTTGTGCCTTTCCGCCAGAGCCAGTCCCAACCTGCAGCCCCTTCTGTCTGGTAAAAAACATCTGCAAGCTTCACTTAAAAAGCAGCAAAAACCCCTATGAGAACACATCTGAAAGGAGAAGCTTTTCCTTCTGTCCCATGGCGGGGTTGGTGCAGGGAACTGGATACAGGGCCTGCCTTGGGAGCAGGGCAAGAAGAGCTTCTGTGCACTTCAGGGATGTTACAGTGCCCCCCTGCCACCCCTCTTACAGCCCTTCTGAGTGACAAGGGTATTATAAAACCACTGTGGGATTAACCATTCCCCCTTCTGAGAAGAGTTTTTGTCAGTCAGCACAAAAATTTTGCAGTTCTTAAAAAAACCCAACAAACCAATCAAACCCTAGAGAAAAAGCTAATTCTCAAACATTATACAGCTGAAAATGGTGTCACACAAAGAACAAACATCTTGAGGAACAAATGAAAACAATTTTTAATTTCCATTTATTCAGAAGATTTGTTTTGTCGTGTTGTTTTTAGTATATTTAAATCCCTAAAGGATCCTTTTCTGTAAAAACCCTTGTTAATGTCTGGTTCTAAGCAGGTTAGCTAAGTTTCTTATGTAACTATTATGATAATCACAAGGCTAGCAGCTGCTTATGCTCCTTTTGATTTCCTTCTTACTCTTCCTCCCCTCCAAGCAGGGGGTGAGACGAGTTAAGAAAGTCACAAGGCATATGTGAATACTGTATATAGCTTCTGGGAATAAAGTGTATTTAGAGCAGTAATTCAGGGACCAACAGAAAGTTAACTACACCTACCCTACTTTATATCTGACTCCATTCCTTTCAAGATTTCAGTTGTCAGAACATTTAGAAACAGCATTAAGGTCTTTGTTATGGCCATTTGGGCACCTCTAGATCTGGTGGCAGCAGTCTGTTGATGTTTTAGGATCTGATTTTGAGTACAAAAAATAGCCAACACCCCAGAACCTGCAGGGGTAGAGCAAGAGACTGAGCATACACATATTTGCATAGGTTTGCTTTTCTGCCTGCAGAACACAGCAAAACAAGCTTGGGATGCTTGTGGCAATCCCTTTATCTTGGAGCTCTGCTGCTGTGTTTAAGCACAGACCTTCTCAGATTATGCAGCTGCCAAGTACCAGAAATCTCACTTCTCTATGCCTTATGAGTGAGGTCATGAATGTAACTTGCTAGCAAAAATCTGGCAATAAAATACAGTTCTAAATATATTATGGACAAATCCAGCATTGTCTGCCTTTTCCTAGCTCAGGAACCTCATTCCTACAGCAAATCTCAAATCTGTTTCCGAGGTAAACAGGACATCTCTACCACTCCTATGCTCCACAAAGAGGGAGGTATTTGTTTTTTGAAGGTATGTTGTGAAAGGAACTGTCTTTTCCAAACAAACAGCTACAAAGAAATCAACAGGAGCACCTGCAACTTCCAACCAGGATCCTAGAATTTTGAAACATTCAAAACCCACATATGAATACATAAATATATATCCTGATTGTGACTACATCTAACTGCTTTTGTCCCGTCTTCTTAAGCACCATTTGCTGTTCCTCTCACGAGTGGAAGGAAGGGCGACTTTTCTCTTCAGAATGCACCTACTGTTAGAAGTCTGCAGTGACCTCATTCAAAGTTATTTCCATAGCCACAAGCTGTTTGCTTTTGAGTTACTGGTGGTTTCTCAAGGAGCAGCAAGAACTCAAAATAGCTTAGCATGGGCCAAGCTCAGGCCTCTGCCACCCATTTTTCTGTAGTTAATATCTATCAAAGGGCTTCCTGTTGCTCTTACCAGGTTTTCTCTAGCTCAGCTTCTGTGTCTTGCCAGGCAGAGGAACTAATCTGAATGAGCACTGGCTTCCTCTGACCTACACACAGTACCCAGGTCAGTCCCTGGCCCCACCAGTCCTGCACATGATTTTGCAACCACCATCCCCCTCAGATGAGCGTTTGGGGCACAGGGCTGGCTGAGCCATCCTGCCTAGAGAGGTCTTTGCTCACAGAGTAATAATTCAAGTCTCAAAAGGCCTTAGCAAGCAGAAATTACTCGAAGAAAGGATCTGCTGAGTGACTTCATTCCAAAAGTGAAACTCAACTATCCATTATAAACCTTTTTAATAACCCAAAGGTATGCAACAGAACAACAGAATGCAGCAGGTTGGTGTTGTTTTTTTTTTTTTTTTTTTTTTTTTTTTTGTTTTACTAGAATATACCTGAAGAGCACAGGCAACAAAGTATTCACTTAGTCCTGGCTGAATCATCAGGAAACATGCACTGAGATGTCATGTGCTTGTGTAAATCACTGCTGCAAATGTACCTGGACTGAGGTGAGTGCCCAGGTAAACACCCCCCCTGCAGGGCTGTGCTGGTTTTGTTCAAACTCATGTATTTGCTGCCTGTGTTACCACGACAGAAGCTTAGCACAAAGTACTAAACAGATTATACATAAAGTCCATGTTATAGCATCTTCCTGGATATTGCCTTCAGCCAGCTCAGGTACAGCTGCCACCGCTGCAGCCACACCTTCTGGCTTTGGGGTGCACATACAGTGCAGTGCCAAGCTACACATTTAGATCATTGCCACAATGGAGTGGTGATTAATCCAGGATTGAGGGAATACACAAATCTTCTCTCCTAATTATTATATAGCCACAGTTAATTACAAGGGTTTTTTCCCTAATTGAAATTATTCTGCTGTCACTTCACATAGGAGGATTTAGCAAGGAAGAGCAGAACTAAGCGAGCCATGGTAATTACTTGTAACACAGAGCCCTGCCAGCTGCACACAGGATCTGTCCCTGAGTCTTCAAAACTCCCTACAAAGGACAAGATCCAGTTATTTTCATCTTGATACATACACCTTCCAGCTCTTCTCAAACTTCAGGTGTTATTTCATACAATCATTTATCACAGATTTGTTTGCTACTGTTCACTGACTGTCAGTCCTTGACTGACTTTTTCTTCCTGTAACTCTACATAGAGTTGAAGCTACAGACTATCATGATGCTCTCTTTAAATGGGTAAAAAGCAGATCTCTTTAGAGCAATAAACAGCCCTTGGTTTTGTATTCTCATTTATTGTATACAGATTTAGCCTCAGACTTCTGCTTGTTTCTGATGCCGAGTACAATTCAGTCAGTGAGTGCTGCCCTGACTTTCAAGTTTAGCTGCCTAACCTTCAGCATTTAAAAATCATGCTGACACATATAATCCAAATGTTCAGTGATGTCAAATAACAAATTCAGCCAGTTATAGTAAGGGGGGTAAACTTTATGCAGTTAAACTGAAAAAAAAACCCCAAACCCCAAACCAGAAAAGAATTCTCAGTGACTAGTGTGGCAAATTACAAACAGAACCACTGTACTTGTCCTTCCCCTTTAATGACACATTTGTCTGATTTTCATCAAGCTCCTGCAAGAAATAGAACCTGTAAAAATATTTGTGAAATGATAAAATGAAATACAGGTTTAAAAGATTCTATTGATCTGTATGCACACTTCTTGATACAGGTAAGTGTATGGGAATTTTTATCCCAGTTCTGAAGCCAGCAGATCAAACTGCTTCCCTGACAAATGCTTGTTACTCACTTCACAGTCCAAATAATCAACGTATAAATCAGCAGTGGCACTTCCCAAAACCACCTTTTGCACTTTCATCTCTCTTACAGGTAGTGAATCATCCAAGATCATTCCTAACACTGTTTCTTTATTCTGTCGTTAGCACCCAGTGATACCAAATGAAGTAGGTGCCACATATGTGCCTGTCCCAAAGGTCTTGCAGTCTTAGGATCTTGTAGTCAAAACCTCAAACTGTCTGAAAATAGGAGAAAGTCCCACCACAGCTGTGTGCACCAGACAGGTGAGTTGCTCACACAAAAGCGTTACAACAGAAAGTGAGCAAGCTGCTCCTTTGTCTGCAGAGGTCCCACAGAAGTGCTTGTGAAGCAGGAGTGCCACACTGGATTTGCCTATCTGCTGCCATCGTAGGGAGAAAACTGTTTCTTATCTGAGCCATACCAGAAACCTTGTGTGAGGCCACACACAGATACTCATGTTTAGCTGTTCAGGCAAGTGTTTTGCCTCAATCAGCCAATTTTCATCCTTCCAGGGAAAACAGGCAGCTGGACCTTTCACTTCTTTCCAAACATTATTTTGGAGTAGTTTGTGTCTCTTACTGCTAATTTACTGGCTTAAAATCACCTGCTGTAGAGTAGCCTTTTAATTTCCAGGCAGGACAAAATTAGGGAAAAAAACCCAAAACAACAAACCAGGAGAAAGTTCCAAAGAGATACAAGCAAGGATAAGAAAGGGATTGCTCCATAGAGGATTCCTAAAACCACAAAATACCTTGGGAATGACAGGTTAAGGAGTCTGTAGAGAAAGCATAATTGCCTTATATTGGCAGAATAAACACCATCTTACTTAATAAAGCTCTGTATCTTTGAACCCTTTGCCTCTTTCCCTGCCTTCAAACCTTGAAGGACATGCAGATATCAGTAACAAAGAGCTGAAGCTTCAGAAATGTTTTGGATACTTCATGACAAACCATCCTAGGAAAAGGTTACCATGTGCAGCTTCAATGTATTTTAAACTCATCATCTGGCTTTTTTTTTAAAGATAACTCCTAATTATTTGTGAATGAACAAATGGCAAAACTATGAAGAAATAAAGAGCAAAATATAGATAATTATACATGAGGCATTTAGATCAATGACAGAACAAAGGAGTAACTGGAACAGGAAATCACAAATCCAGCTCCAGAGTGAAAATCACTGTATATTTTATCAGTTATATCATGTCCATCTTGAGGTTCTGTCACTTGGTCCAGTAGTGGCTGAAGTGTGGGGTGGTGAAGATGTAACAGAATTCATGGTGTCCAGGGGGGAAGGAGGGGACAGGGGAACACTGACAGCTCTGAGGGGACACAGGGTTTGGGGGAATCACCTTGGCTCAGTTCTGGCACTGTGCACCTGGAAGAAGACTCCTCCTCTGGGGGAGGGGGAACAGTGGGGATGGAGGGACATCAGTTCATGGTCAGGCCCCAAAACCTGTCTGTCCCAGCAATGAATGTGTCTGAACCCCAGAATCTCAAGGGGTCTGGGAGGTGGCTGGGGGCTGCAGTGGCGTGGGGCTGGGTACAGGGATCTGTGGGTCAGGGTATGTACCTCATCACACTACAGGGCCTGTCCTGGGCGACTGGGGCCACTGGGGGTGCAAACTGGGGCCCAGTGGGGTGACTTAGAGCCTGATGGGAACAACTGGGACCACTGTGGGGTGATGTGGGGCACTGCGAGCAACCAGGAGCACAATTCAGGGTCTGAAAGGGCCATCTGGGGCCTTGCAGATGCAGTCTGGGGCCGAGAGGGGCATTTTGGGAGCTGCCTTGACACACAAGACTAGACAGTAAGAGTGAAACAGCAAATGAAATGAACAGATCAAACTGTGGCATTTCCGTTGCTTGTTAAAAAGCACAGTGTGACAGAGAATTGACATGGAGCCTGCAGCAGTAATGGACTAAGGCTTTTCAAGTTTTTCAAATATACAGGAGAAGGCATAATGAGAAACACTGCAGCAGCTTTATTTGGACTTGTACTCCAGGTACTTAGAGTGCAAGTTCACCTTTATTAATCTAATAAGTCGTGGCAATTAATTAGGGATCAGTTCCCTTTGAGTAGGATATAGAGCACAGGCAGAGTAATGGCAAACATAGCACACGTCAGTGCAGTGCTGTAAATAGAACTTCTCTTGATTTGCGTTTCCAGTCTCCGCTCGGTATCACACAATTCCAAAATCACATCTCTCACAGCAGCAGCCTGGCCCTTGCCCTCCCCTGAAGGCCTTGCCATTGCTCTTTCTGAAGGTCGGGAGTGGATGGCGAGTTTGACACTCTGCAGCTCAGACAGCACCTGTGTGATACTTTCCTGCAGACTGTTAAACTGCTGTTGTAAACTCCCCAGACATGAGCTGACTTGTTTAATGTAGTTTAGCTGTTCATTTAAAGGCTTTAAAAGAGAATCTATTTTTATGGAGTCATTCCTGGTTTCTCTAGTTAACAAAGCCCCTTCTTTCACTCCCCTCGATGTTGTTGTTTGCAGCACATGTTTTAGGTCTTCTATGACATCACTGAGATCTTTCTGCTGCAAGTAATGGCTGGAGGCCTGTTCTTTGATGGCTTCTTGTAAATTTACTGGGCCCTTCTGTGCTTCAAGCACCAAGACTTTCAATTCTTGCAGCCTTACTCGATTGACATAGGTGGAACCAAGAACACCTATAATGGCTCCCAGTACAGAGCCAATAATAGACCAGTTCTTTGTTTTTTCAGCTCTTGTGCGCTCTTTCTCATGGCTTTCCCTGACAGCTGCAGAGAAGAGAGAGAATTTTTCTCTCTCAGATTCTTCTGCATTTAAATATGCAGCTCGGTATCTCTTCTCTTCCTGCAAGAAATACAGTGATGAAAAGAGAATGTATAATATGAAGCCCTAAAGTCTATACTAAAGGAAAAAAATTGAAACCAACCCCTAAACCCCAATGTAGGTGAAGGAATGGAAAATTTGGAACAGCTATTGGTAGTTTCAGAAATTTTCCCTTGAATGTGAGATTTTCTTTGTTAATCCTACTTAAGTCAATGAGATATCATTTTAAGTCTGAGAAATTGAAAAGGTTATCAAGAACCACAGCTGAAGATCCTGTACATGAGAATCTGCCATTTGATGATAGAAAATGGTATGAGTGAGCAAGGTCTTTCACTCCCCATAATGTTCACTGTTTCAGCCCTGCTGACTTCACCAGCAAAAGGAAGCTGAGAGAATTTCCACGGATTAACCAGAAAGGAGTTTCTCTCATCCCATGGAAAGTTAATTCATTGAATGGCAGCTTTTTCTTAAATACTCATGTACAGGTCACCACTACAACAATTAATTTTCTAGGCTCATTATCTTCAGTTTGATTCTCCAAATTTACTACTCTACTTTAGCATTAACATATAAAATTTGCACAAGGGATCAAAGCATTGATAATAAGTAAAACAAGTACCCTAAGAAATTAACTCTGATCACTTACTTCAGAACTGAACTGCATCTACAAAGACAATCAATCACTAGCAAAGGAAACAAAGCACACAAATTTTCAACATATTCACCAGTGCTTAAGTACCAACAGATTACCTGCAGCAACCTGTGCTCCAGAGTAGCCAGTTCTAAATACTGGGTGTCATCCCGAGAGACCCTGTCTAAGCGATCCCGAATTTCCTTCAGTTTAATCTGTTGGGCTTCTACATTTTCACGAGCCTCTCGTACTATCCCTCGAGCTATCATAAAGACATTTTCTGCCTGAGAAGAAAGAGCATTTATTTTAGAGACTTATTACCATACAGACCTAAATTGCTAGTTATAATTTTTTTTTTTTTGTGAGGGGAGGAAGAAAACCCAGAAAAATAAACCACATTTCAATCCAGGGGATAAGCTCTATTTACTACATGCATAGCCTAGAACACATTCACAGTACCTGCACAGACAGCCAAAGCAGAAAAACACGTAATTCTCCTGGGATAACCTTTTCTGCCTCACAGACAGTGTTTATCCTTCATATAACTCTATTCATAATTTTAAAAATTCCACATTATCTCCATGTTTACCTCTGTCACTTTTCCCTGAGCCTCTCGAACTTCATTGATTCCAACAAATTCTTCGTATCTGTCCCACCAATTCCTGCACGTTGCAGTCACTTTTTGGAGGGAGTTTTTTCCCATGGCAGTCCCTGATTCTGTGATCCTATGAAGAAGACTCATGGCCATTTCCACTGCAGACTTGGCTTCAGGCCTCTTGGGCGCTGATGGGCAGTAAGTCCTCACCACGTGTAAATTCACTTTTGGACTCCACTTCATCAATGAATGGTGATACTGCAGACCACATGACACTGAGGAGACACTTGATTTGTATTTCATAGGTCCCATGTCTTGAATTTAATCACTAAATAAAAGTGCTACAAGGAAGAAGAAGAGAAGTTATTGAAGTATGGCTGATTCACAGCTCTTCAACTACACGTGTGCCAAAACTGATCAATTCAAGAATGGCTAAACCATTGCTACTTTTACACCACTGCTTACCTAGAGAAGTTTCCACAATTTTCAACTAAGTGCAATTGTGCCACAGATTCCTGATTTTCTGTTAGGAAGTACTCCCACCATGCTTCATGCTTCTTGATTACAAATTCACCCACGGCTTGAACAGCGATCATGTGCAGATCAAATAACAGCAGGAGTAACTTCAGAGAAATTTAGTGCTTCAGCAGAGCACTGATTGCATGAGGTGGTTTGTGCCTCAGGTACTCACAATTCTGAAAAAGAACAGAAAAGAGGGGACAGAGGGCAGAGAGGGGGCAAAATCTTGATAAAAAATGAAGCATGGCTTGATCATTATCTTACATTGCACAGATACAGGAAGTGTTGAAGGATGCAAAGACAAAAACACAAAGGACAGAGGGAAAACCCAGAAGTGCTGAACCAAACATAAGTATTCCCATGAGACTGCCTACAAAATAATAAACCAGGACGAGCCACAAGAATAGAAAAATCTCAGGCAGTGAGCGCACAGCATTCTAACACACAGGGCTGCGTTTTAAAATGAGCTTAAAATTCTTGCTTCCCCTGCACAAGCAGGCTGCTGGTTTATCGTCTTCTGATTTTAAATATGATCTTAAGAGCTCTACTGAGGCACATTCTTCTGAAAACTGGAAACAGGAAAACCTTTCAGTCAGGTTTTATTTGAAATTTGAGTACGACTATATTAGGTTTTCACTAATATAATATGAAAACATGAATTACTGAAAACACTTGATAGCTGCTGCATAATATTTTTAATTATTTTAAAACAGCTTTCCTTGTTCATTTTAGGTGGTTAATACAGGTATCTCCACAAAAAAAGTATTGGCAACAGCTGGAAACATTCTGACCACCACAGGTTCACTCCCTGCTGACTAGTTGTGACAACTAATAATAACACCAAGTGGCATTATGAAAATCTTACCCGTTGTTGTACACGCGTAACAACATGGAAGATCAAACCCACAAGAACACGGAAATGAAATTCTCTCTCCTGCCAGCATCACTCACACACCCACTGTTAACAGCAGTGTTGGGCACCTACTCTACAGTGCAGGCCACGACAAACATCAGCTCAATTCTGTCTGCTCCAGACTGCAAAATTCCCCTCTCTTAATTGCATTACTACCTGAAGAGTTTAACCAAATATTCAGGCTACTGGAGTATAGAAAGAAAAAAATAGAAAGTTGAGATTTGAAGAAGAATTTCTATGCAGACAGTCACAGACCATGATGAACGTGATCTCAGCCTGAGCTTAGAGGACACAAGAAAGTTGTGGAAGCTTAATCTGAGATGACGTGCCTGGTTCCTCTCTTGCCTTCCTTGCAAGAACCATCTCCTCTGCCTGCAGTCACTGACAAACGCTCTCAAAAGCTGCCGCACACCCAGAGCCGGTGCCGAGCGGGGCTCGGCTCCAGGGGTCCCGGCCGAGCGCAGCGCGGCGCTCCCGCGGCGCCACCGCGCACCCGCATCCCGCCGCCGGCTCCTTCCGCACCACCGACCCCTTCCCTGCCCGGGGGCCCTTCCACCGACCCCTTCCCTGCCCGGGGGCCCTTCCACCGACCCCTTCCCTGCCCGGGGGCCCTTCCACCGACCCCTTCCCTGCCCGGGGGCCCTTCCACCGACCCCTTCCCTGCCCGGGGGCCCTTCCACCGACCCCTTCCCTGCCCGGGGGCCCTTCCACCGACCCNGGCGGAGCGAGCGGAGCCATGTCGGGCCGGGAGGGTAAGGCCGGGCCCGGGAGCGCGGGTGCCGCCCGGCCGGCCCCGCCCGGCGCTCACTGTGTCCTCTGTCTTTGCAGGCGGCAAGAAGAAGCCGCTGAAGCAGCCGAAGAAGCAGACGAAGGACCTGGATGAGGTAGGGCGGGAGAGCCCCGGGGGCG
>VXBQ01009279.1:334916-345604 GCA_013400175.1 Phainopepla nitens | reverse complement strand
CAGCCCTGCATTCCCAGTGGCACACCCTGGGCACTGCAGCCCTGCATTCCCAGTGGCACGCCCCGGGTGCCGTAGCCGTAAGCCCACATCGCCAAGGGCACCTCGGGAGCGCCGTGGCTGTGGCCGTGCGCGGGCGGCCCCGCTGCCGGCGCTCCGTAGCCGTAGGGCTGCCCTGGGAAGGGCACCTCGGGGGCGCCGTAGCCAAAGGCTGCCATGGGCGGGGGCCCGCCCCGGGCGCTGTGGCCGTAACCCCGCAGCGGTGGCGGCGCACCTCGGGCACCGCAGCCGTAAGCCCCTGCTGGCGGTGCCGTGTCCCCGTCGTCGCTGCTGTCATCCTCTGCTGCTGACGCGCCCCGAGGGTCACGGCCGCTGGGCTCTGCTGACCCTGCCTTATCTGGAACGCTGCTGTTGGAAGCCTGTGCTGCTGGTGGCACATCTCCGGCGCTGCCGCCGCTGCCCTGCACCGATGGCTTCTGCTGGTTTTGTGCTCTCTCCGTTTCCAGTTTTTCAGAGGAGGTTTCAGAACTGTTCAGATTCTGGCTTCGGTAATAATCATCTTTCTTTTGTCCCAAAAAGTAATCAGAAGGTGGTGCAAATTCTGGGTCTCGCTCATCTCTAAGTTCTTCTTGTTTCTTTTCCCATTGTCCAAACATCAGTTCTGTTAGAAACAGGAAACAGCACAGATTTCAAAATCTGAAGGTCAATCAGACAGGAGGGAAAACAAACTGGCAAACAAGATGCAACTGTGTAAAGTCACCTGAAGTTCCTTTTCCACCTCATACTACGTGGAAATACAAGAATCTAGTGCAGATTCCTTCAGTGAACCACAGTCAGTTCACTATGCATCTTAGAGTAAGCTGTCCTCTGCTTTCTGAGGGTAGTATTTACTGAACTACTGCCTGGCTGTTAGTGAGATAGTAGGCTTCCTCAGAGGAAGGAAAAGTAGTATCAGGCAGGATAAAGATTTATGAGATAGGATCTGAAAGTCTGGGGTTTTAATGGAACCATGAAGTTTCCCCTCACAGTAATGCGTTCATTATGAAACATAATGACTGAAAAGTAAGAAGAATCTGAAAATACCAGTATTGCACAGAATAGGAACAGTGCTGTTCTAGTACTAAAAGAAGGTAAGCATTTATGTGCTTTGCCTGTTCCTTGTTTGCTTTTACTTAGAAGTCAGGCATCAGATTAGAAGAATGTGCAAGAGCTTAGATTAATAGTGTAAAATGAGTTAATAGGTTTGGGAAGGATCTACAAGACAGCCAGCACTTTGTGACAAGGGAGATATTTCAAAATGGGACACAGGCACTGAAGTGGTCTCTGCTTACGTCGTGTTTTAGTATCTGCTGTACCTGTTTGTGTGACACATCCTGCTATCAGGTAGCACAAACCACAAGAATATATCAAGAAAAGATCACACTGTACGTCTTATAAACCACAGATTTCTCATTCTGTCAACCTGTCAAGATCATCCAGAAATGCAGTAACTCATACAGAAGAAAACTTTTGGGGACATTATAGCAGCTAGTGGCACACAGGCATCCTTGTCAGCCTCTGCTCTGGACACTGGAGAGTCAGTACCAAGGCAGAAAGGATTTCAGTGCTTCTCAGGCTTACCACACTTTGGTCACAAAAAGGAAATGAAAGTGGCAGCGTACATCTCTTTCCCCAACAATGTTCCTGAATTTACATTTCCTTACCTTTGCCTTTATCCCACTCTCGCACATAAGGCACTCCAGGCTTTGTGTCTCTCCTCTCCTGGATGATAACCTCTACTTTCCTACTTGCTGCAGTAACTCTTGGAGGTTCTGGTTCCTCAGCAGCACCTTTTACCTCTGTGTTACAGGAAGAGATAGTAGAGACTGTCAGTTACAGAATAAAATCTGTATGACCCTCACAGGTAAAAGTAAGAACATTTATTTCCATATATCTCCAGTAAGAACAGTATCTCTATTTCATTTACTGGAGAAAACAATTTGCATTCTTATTTTCTGAACAACCATAACAGTGAGCAGTGGCACGATGCTGTTCTTCATTTCCAGAACGCTTCACAGTTAATCACTTGCATGGAATTCTGACACAGTGAAATATTAGCTACATTTTCCAGTGAGAGACAGACAGTACAAGTTGACTATCAGTGTCAAAAGGGAGACAGCACAGAGACAGGATTAGAATTCAAATTCATTATCCTAAATCCTAGAGTCAGATGTATCTCAAGTTCACACACTGCACTGAAACTGTCAGTGTATATTGTGTGATATCCAAATTGACTTGTTACTTCTTCTTCTTCATAGAAGAAAAAGCTAGTACAATGTCAGCAGCTCTAACTGCAACCTGCATTATAATATCCCATGTAATTCCTGCTGTCAGGTGTGAATCACAAAAAGGCTACAATCTACATACCATATTTCTACCTGCATTATTAAACTATTTCTGACATGATTTTATATCTACACATGATTACATCAACTGTCATTATCCTAACAGTTATATTAATTGTATATATAGAACACCAATACAATACCAATACACTAAATATGTCAACAAATATAAATTAGAATCTGTCAGTCCACAGATTAAGAACAAGGTGAAACAGCAAGTATTTAACTTAAAAAGGCAACAGATCATACCTCCATTCTCCAGCTTTTCTGCCTCTTCCTCTAATCCAGCTTCCCTTAACTTTTTAACCTTCCGCGCTCGAAGTTTGGACAGCCTTGCATCTAGAGCTGCCTTCCTCTTCTCCTTCAGCTGTTCACGTTTATTCCTCTGATCAAGTGTCTTAAAAGCAAAGAAAAACATGAATCAATCTTCCTTCATTATAATAAAAAAGTACATCTCTTCCTTCACAAAAGAACTGAAAGCAATCCTAATCAAGTATCAGGTTTAAACAGGAAAAAAGAAGCCAAATTTCTTTGGCTTCTTTGGAGTCAGTTGCAGGCATCACCTAACATAGCACTTACACAACAAATCAAAGACAGTAACCACTGAACCCTTGCAGCCCAGTCTGCTCTTTACTCATACCTGCTCCCTCAGCATGTCCAGGGTTGCCCGTTGTTTATGCCTGAGTTCCTGGTCCCGAGAAAAGGCAAAGTAACCAACACCAAGCTGCCTGGCCTCTAAAAAGGAGAAAAACAATAGGTTTCAGTCAGATTCAGTTTATAATTGACAATAACTACAGCCTCTAGGCACCCTGCTTTCAGGCATGGAATTATTCCCAACACTACATTAGTTTTAGATGGCTAAAACAGGCTTGCTTTAGATGATACCTAAAGTGAAGCTACCTGAAGGAGAACACAGGAGGAGGTAGAGAAACATTTGAGAAAAATACAATTTGAAGAAAAAATAAATCTAGACTTACGTACTGGTAACTTTAACAGTTATTACACACGTGGCTTAATACACTTTGGCATACAGGCACAGGAAGTGACTTTCCCTTGCTCCCTCTACAACTGATCTCTTTGGTGACACAAAGATAAGTGACATAAAGTATGGCAGTGTACCATTTTCTCGAATGTCCTCATAATGTATGGGTCCCATGGGTTTTCTAAGGGCTTCTTCTTCTTCCTTTTCCCACTGCTGCCTCTGAAGTTCTCTTCTCATGTCTTCAGATAACAGAGTATTCCCATCAGGTTCTTGTCTAATTAAAAAAAATTAAGGATTACAGAGCAGAATTTAGCAGTTTGTCAGTACCAAACAGTGCAAGTATGATTGGGTCTGATCGACTCTTGCAGTTTCCACAAAACACAGATCACTGTAGACACTGCTTAGTGATACAATGTTGATGACTATGGTACATGATCAAGACAGAAATACAGAGCTCCCTCTAAAACAAGGTAATGGTAGAACATGCTATTAAAAGACAAATAAAATCATATCCTTTCTCAGAAGCTTTATGAAATAATTATCAAATTACAGAATGGGAGATGAAATAATCTGTTACTGGCATCTGTGGGGATTCCAGCAATCATATATAGGAACATTTCAGATTTAATATAAGAAAATGAAAGGTATTTGAAGTAACAAAAAGCTAAGCATTTACCCAAGAAATCCACGCAAAATATTAGTAAAGAAGTTCTTTTAACAGAAGAGCTGTTAAACAGTTGTTTAACAGAAGAACAAAACCAAACAAATGGAGGTCTAACAAATTCACTTTGAACACTCTGAAGAATTTGGAATTGCTAAAAGGCTATCATCAGTTTCCACATTAAACAGAACCAGGAAGCACTTTCCTGGCATTTTATGAAAGGTATAATGAAATACAAGGACCCCAGTTTTTAAACATGCAAGAAATATCTGAGATTGCTACATCAGTTTATTAAAGCCTTTCTCTGCAAATAATGCAAATCTAGGGAAAGCAGTAACAGCAGCTCTGGACTGAGAATGGGGTGACAAAGCACAGCCTCTCTTCCTTCTCATTAAAAAGAAATATGTTAAATACTGAGAGGAACACGCAGCTCCATTAGAGAAACCACACCTTTTCCCTTGAAGTTCCTGATCCATTTTGAGTAGACTTGGTAAATCCTTCTTCATACAGCGTCTAGATCGGCCCAAGAAATCAACATAATCAACCCTGTAATGAAAGAAAAAGAAACCTGATGCAAAACTTCTATTTGCAGATGGACAGAAGTCTTACCCAGAAGACAAAAGCAGAGACCCTTTCCAAAGAGTATTTGTCACCTCTAGGTCTGTGTGTGACAGTTGCTCCTGGTCTTCCACTTAACACACTCCCAGATTAAGAGGACAGTTCTGAATGGGGCATATGAGAGTTCTACCAGACATTTATTCCATCTCCCTTTGAGACCCCTGCTCGCCTGGGCAATAAAATGGTGTAAAAAATGTTCAAAAGTAATAACGTCAGGTAGCTTTCACAACAAAATAGAACTCAGCTTACTGTTTGCTTCCCACGGTGAAGATAATGAAGCAGCATTGACTTCTTGTGGGTATGAAACCGCTACAATACATTTCAATTATCGGTCTAAAGGCCATTCAGAACAGACTGATAATGTGCATTCAAATGGCATAACAAAGGCTGACTAAAACACAAGCAAAATGTTCCTCTGAAGCTATTGTGCTTCTTATTCAACTCTTTATAGTACTGAACACCTGATTTACAGTTGTTGAAAAAGCTGTTAAGAGCCACACTTATTATCCTGTAATGTAGAAAGTTCTTTAGCATCAAGCTGCCTCAATTATCCCATTCTAAAGAATATTACATCTGGAAAAGTATGACTGGCAATCTAGCTCCCAACCTCCAAACTTTTAAAGATCTGCGCTGTTAGTAAGACTTTTACATAGCTTCTAAGGCTATTTACAATTTAGTATTTGAAGAACAGAGGAGCTGTTTTGTATTGGTTACTGCTGGTTTAAACTGATTACCAGAAGTAAAATCTCTTCCAAAGCACTTTAAACAAACGGGCAAGGAAAATGTTTAGTCAGGCTGGTTTCATAATTATTCCTAATGTCTCAGATGAAAAACTAGTGGTTACTTGGAATGACACAAAAAACTGTCAGAGACTATTTGTTGTGCTGCAGCAAAGTGGAAGAGATGGTGAAAATCATGTTCTTATTCCAATCAAAGTTTCTTTCCTTTAAGAGAAGGCTGCACAGTGAAATGACTGCTCGTTTTAAGTCACTGACAATTAAAGGGAAGATGAATACCATAAAATCCTCAAGTTTTGCTAAAATACATTTCAATTCAGCACATCAAAGCATAAAACGGTACCAATACTGTGATGACTACTCGCATAAACAAAGCAAGAAAATAAGAGAGATTGTGTTGTCCACGCTATAGTACATTGCCCTGATTGCAATTTCTCAAGATCCTGGATGTTGATTCTATTGCAGCGTTACCTATGTAGAAATCAAAGTGACTGTCTGTACAGGAGAAAGGAAAGACTGTTAACTGCTCCTTGTCAATGTGTAGTATTAAACAAAAAGAGAAACAAAGGTGCCACTTCATACGTTCTGGAAAAGAAAAGCATTTTCTCATGCAGTTCTCAAGAATAAGAGTGGCCAGGACAGATGAGCCCAATCAGCAGCACCAACCATTCCTCATCCGGGTCCTCTGGCGGTGGAATGTCTGCTTCAGGCTGGGTTTCCTCCTCATCTGAGTCTCTTTCTGCAGTCTTCCGGGCAGCTTCGCTCTGATGCAGCTCCTGTACTTCGTGCTGTTTGTCTATGATCTTCTGAGTGAAATCCACCAGGTACAAATCCTCAGTCTCTTCATCTAAGGCGGAAAATCGATTCTTAGAGAACAGCCATGAAAAGCTGCACAAAATCAATACCAAATAGCTACAATCAGCTTTTCAGCTGCCAGCATGCCCTTGACCACACTACTGGGGAGTATTTAAATCTCATTCAGTGCCAAACAAACCCGGAGCTATCAACTGGTTCCACAGTGATAAAGTCTATTTCTGAATCGAAGTTTCAGGGCATTGTGTGCAGTACAGAAAAAGCTGCATTCTTTGCAGCAAAACATTCTCTGCTTGTTAACTATTTCATAAGCAAAGGGTTTGCCATGTAACAGCTCAAATACTTTTTTGATGCTTAACTTTTGGTATGTTGGCAGGGGCCAAGCATTCATGAGGGTATTTTTCTAAAAAGTAGAGGAAAGTGGTGGGGTCATGTGGATGCAGATGGACACTAGTAAAGAAAACAGATTACCTGCAAGGAGATTTGTATTCTATTTTAATAATTACTTTTTGAAAGAGTCTGAATGTGTGAGAGAAGAAAGGAACAGATTGGTATTCTCTAACCCTATTAGCTGCATGACTGGCATTCACCTATGGACCAGCCAGACTTCCCTCCTGATCTTCTTCTCCTCATTAAGGCCCAACCATAAGAATGCAGCACAGAGCATCAGCAATGCAATCCAAAGATCATACAATGGAAAACAATTATTTTTTTTTGTTTTTCTAAGATACTGTATTGAAAAACCAGAATATAGTCCACTCACTTAATGAATGAGTGAAACAAGCCCCTAGTGCTTTACTTGGTCAGGCTGTCCTTCAAAAGTGATTTTATATTCTCCAGTAAATGTATTTTTTCTCCTTTTCAAAGTGGAATAATCCATGTCAATCACTTTGTATAATAATTCCAAGAATTTATACATAAATGAAAACTCATTTTGGAATAGTACTGTTCACCTGGGAAGTCTCCCTTTGTCATTTTCTCATATAGCTTTGCTTTCTCTTCGAGCTTCTTCCTGAAAAAGAAAAAAAAAGAAAATTAACCTTTCAATCCCACCAATTCCAAGCACAGTTTAAAGTGACCTATTTGGCCTTAGAAAATTGGAACAGAAAAATCCTGGGAGTGCTTGAGGTGTTTATTAGAAGCTGACTTATGCCTGGCTTTTGTTTTGAACCTTCACAAGCATTGCTGAAGATACAGTCTTTTCCAGTTCCAGAATTTATACTGAAAATAATTTTAGGGAAGTTACAAATTTAATCTTAAATGTAATTTGTCAAGTAGGCAGAAACATGATATTATAAGAATTCTAAGTACTGTGGTCTGTCAGATAAATACTGGAAGCTAAACCATTATCTGCAGATACTAAAAGAGTTTTACAGGAAAAAAAAAAAACAAAACATAACACAAAGTTACCCTTAATCTTAGAAACTGAAGAGAAAACCTTAGCTAATTTCTGGAATTCCAGTGAGCGAGGAACTGCTGATAGAAGCACAGCAAATGGTCTATAAATGGCATTTTCAACATATATCTTTTTGTACAACCAACCCATTTAGAAAATGAGGTAATTCTTGAAAAAAGTGAGCCATTTTCTGTCAGGCCCAAGAAACACTTTGCTATAGAATTCAAACATGTTGCTGCACTGGCTGGTAATTCTAAAGAAGACTTCTTAAAAAAAAAATCAGTAACCTGAGCTCACATTTAGACAGCTGTGATAATGTGAGGGCATGAGAGCATGAGACTGCTGGGATGCAATTTGTACACTACTGTAAAAAGCACGGACGATCCTGGAATTACTGGTTGGTCTAATGAGAACTGCTAGTCCAAAAAACTTCCTTCTGTGCTTTTCTAAACACCAAAAAACAAATTCTGCAAAGCTTTTATTTCTTGCAGAGCCTAAGAGCTACCTTGATTTATCCAATATATCTTGCTCTTCTGCCTTCTGCTCAACATCTTTGGCAGCTCGATTTACAACTCCCGTGTTCTGTTTGGTCCAGATGCTTGGTTTCTGCAGAGGACAATTTTGTAACAACAAACAAACAGATGAAAATATTGAAATGGTAACAATTTAAAAAATATTTCAACTCTATAATGCAAATGATGCACATCAATCATGGAAGACTTTGTAAATAACATTTTACACATGTTTGACTTGAGACTAATTCCTATTCGTCCTGAATTAACACAGGTATCATAGTTAAGGGCAGGCTGAGAAGCTAAAAAACCCAAAGGCACTCAGAAATCAGAAAAAATCTATTTTGGCAAAGATGTTAAGGTCAAAAAAACCCCATCATGCAATCTTGCTGATTAAATATGTACTAACAGAGCTACAAATTGTTTCCATTCTCTATTGCTTCTGTTTTAGATAAAAAATACAATCAGTTGGTCTGTCTGCAGCATAACACTGTAAATGCTGCATGTGCTTCAAATATGGCAGGAACAGCACATTCTGCTTCTAGAAAGCTACAGAATGAACAAAACCCAAAGTGCAGTATAGATCAAACCAAGAGAGATAACTGTGCATTCATTACTGCACACCACAGATAGCAGATCATCAAGGAAGTTCAGTGACTCTAGAAGAGTCTCTCATCCTCCATCCTGCAGCATCATACAAAATCCTCTAATAAGGAAACATCTTTTCCTATAATTAAAGGGTGTGGATCCTTGGGGAGTGAAGATTAAGTGGGGATTTAGATGGGCATAAGCACAAGCCTAATCTTTCTGCTGTGCACAGGAATCTCACCCAAAAATGAACTTTAAAGAATGTTCTCATCATGTGCATTTTATATCTGACTAGAAACACAGCTCTGAGTGTCTACTATTATTTAGATTTGAATATTAACTTCCTTACTTTCGGAGCAAGAATGACAAAAACAACAATGGAAGATTATTTTTACCTTATTAGAGGTTCTGGGCTTTGCAAAGCCTCCAGCATCTTTCAGTAGCTTTTCTTTTTTGAATTCCTCTTGCTTTCGGAAGAGTTCAGCCTTGAGATCTACCAGCTACAGCACCAGCAAAACAACACAGAAATAACAGATCACACGTGCAGACATCAGTTACTGCAATAAATAACTGTATCTCTAGCAAAACTATCTGTTATTTACAGTTATAGGAGCATCTGATGGCATTTTTATGTGGAACTTTGAAGCACTGATCTGATCCCCAAGATCATCTTTTACAGCAAAGAATATAAAAAAACCACAGAATGCAAATAATGATTAGGGATTAAAACAATCCCCAAAGATATCCTTGATCCTTTGCTACATAATGAGGGTAACAGAGGCATAGCTCTGTCTAGATTTTACCAGCCTCCTAATGGCAAACACATAGAGAAGGAGTAATGAAAAACTTTACTGAATATGAAATGGGAATTTTTTAGCATTAGATAATTAATATAATTATTTTTCAGAAAATAACTGGTAAAAGTTTGCTATCATAAAAACATATATTTTCCCACTGCTTTTAAGTACTGTTTAATAGTTTTAGATCTTCTTTCTTCTTTTTCTTAAATATATATATATGGGTAGCATTGCCATCTGTGACCAAGGTCCATTTTAGCTTTTATTAAGAAAAATCATCGGCAGGGTGTTATCTTGGAATTACAAAACAAGTCTGGAAGAGGATATTGTGCTGCTTTTCCGGCAAGTCCTACAGACGACAAAATTCAGAGATGTACATTAAACCAGGAAAGTGGGAGACTTTGGTATTAATATTTGTGCCAAGCACTAAAGCGTTTGCTTTTCAAGTCCTTGGGACAACGAGGCGCAGTGTCGTAAAAATCACCCGTTCTCCCTTCTTCTTAGAGGTGATCATCCGAAAATTCAATGTAAAACATTTCACAGTTTATTATTAACACACACGGACTATTTACATAACTCTTCAGCTGAAGCGTTGGGCAGCCTCTCTCGCCAGCGTCCTGGAGAGCAGCGAGGGGCAGCACCTCATCATCCCTACGGGTGGGAAGTTACTCTGCCGCAGACCTCCCGCTCCTTAGAAAAAACTCTTTTCCCGGTCGTGGCCCAGTGCTATCGTTACCCCAGGAGCGCGAGCAAAGCCGGGCCCGGCAGGGCCGCGTCCGGAGCCGTGTGCCCGGGCAGGAAGGAGAGGGGACAAAACCGCAGCGCCGACACCGCCACACAGCCGACGTGCGACACAGGGCGTTACCGCAGCCCTTTGCTCCGGCCTCTGCTGCAACGGCTGCACAGCGCGGCGGGGTTAAGGCCGGGGCTGAGACACAACACCAGCCCTTCCCGGCTCTGGGCTTTTCCCGGGGGGCACCAGCGCACCCCCCGATCCTCACGGCCGGCCCGCGGGAGCCGCGCGGCTGAGCACACCTCACAGCCCTACGAGCCTCCCGGGCAGGCGGAGGGCTTCACTTTGCCTCTCCCCCCTCAGTCACTCACCGAGGACGCGGCCACGTCCAGCGGCTTCTTCCTCCGGTCCATGGCGGGACCAGCCCCGCCACCGCCTCCTTCCCCGCCCGGGGGCCTTGCCGTAAAGCG
>VXBQ01009279.1:319857-334781 GCA_013400175.1 Phainopepla nitens | reverse complement strand
GGGTGCTCGCTGTGCTCGGACCGCCCGTGGAAATGGGCGTTTATGGCCGGTGCGGGGAAAATCCTTCGGGCGGCCCGCTGGGAGTGTCCTTGTGCAGCCGCGGGGCCAGAGCTGCGGCTGTTGTCGCGGAGCTGGGGGTGCCCTGGGCCAGAAATTGGCAGGGCTGCAGCTGGCCCAGACTGGGGTGGGGACCGATGAAGAAGCACACGGTTCAAACTGGGCATCAGTGTTGAATGTGCGTTTGTTACCTGGTGCCAGTGCCGAGTCCCAGGCTGAAGCCGAGTATTCCTGTTTTTTATTCTCGTTTGTGTGAAGTGGGGAGCTGGGAGGTGACCCGTGCAAGGTTAATTCACCGATCACCCGAACTTCACACTCTGTATCAACAACTCTTCATCAGCAAAGGAGTCAACATTGGCTGGTTACAGATTACTCAACTGCCCAGTTTGCTGCTTGTGTCTCTTGCTTCTCCTGCTGATTAATCTGCAGGCACAGTTCTTCCCTCCACTGCAGTCTGGGGCCCCTTTTGAGGAGGTGGTCAATGAATTGTTGTGATTGCCTACTGCCAGAATCACCTTTCCCCAGGCACTGCTCAGTTCTGACTTTGTCTAGACAGCCCGTTCATTTGGGGATTGTCTTCTCTTTTTCTTAAAATAGCAGATTCGCCAAACATACGATGCTCACAATGCAATTGCCTAATCATAACCATCCAGCTATAGCTACTGACTAACACCTAAAAAAAAAAAAAAAATCAAAGTTTGATTCAACTCCCTGTCAAAACCTTGAGAGCTTCAAAACTGGAAGGGTTTGGTACCATCAAGAGAAAAAAAAACCCCAAAAAACCCAAAAAACAAACCACAACAAAAAACCGCAAACACAGTCAACAAAAAACCCAACCCAACCCAACCAACCCAAAATAAAACTCTCTTTCTTGCCTTAGTTGATAAGTGAGTGCCACAGAGATGAGACCTGAACGTAACAGCCAAGTACAAGCCCACCTATATGTGATGGATCCAGCTCTGTAACCTCAGAGAGGACCACAAGTGCTCTTGGGGAGTGAGATTCAGAGTTTTAGTTATACTGGGTAACTCTTTATATCATTTTTCATTAAGAAAAAGGACTGTCTGTTAGGTTTTAATTGAAATACGGAAGATCATAATTATCTATGGTTGCAAGAAGAAGTTGCCTCTCACTTGTCTTTAATAAAGTGGAAGAAATATAAGGTGCTCTGATGTTGCTTGGCAGTGTGACAGCTGATAGAAGCACAAGATACAGTTCTTCTGAGTTTTGAAATGTATTGCTTTTGTGTCTGGCAAGCTGGATCAGGCCTGTGTTTAACAGTTTATGGACACAGAATTACAAAGCTGACAGAGTTAATCAGTTGCTAAGAAAGCTGCACCTGTATTCCAGGGAGTGTGAAGTGTGCAATTTAGAAAGAGCAATTTCTGGCCCTAGTGAAATTGCCTTGCTTTTGGCTGTTTGAAAGGGGAGTTGGTGAGAGACATCAGATACAGAGAATGTTAGAGTCAGGTCATATTAGAGCCATAAAGTATTTTAATTGCAAAGGAAGAAGAGAAACATGCGTTACTGAAAAACAGGACAAATGAATGAAAACATCTGTGCTGTTCTAATTAAATCACACTTCAACAAATCATTTATTGTTGCCTGTCGACAACACTGGAAGGAAAACCAGCCCAAACCCAGGCCAGGGTTGGTTCTTAAAGTGTTCCTTTCTGGTTGAGAGCGAGACTCATCACCGAGTTCGTAAGGAAAATCTGTGCTACTGAGTTACACGAAGGATGTGGAAAAAGGAATTAACCCTAGAAATTCTAAGCTGGCTGGTGCTGCTGTGAGGATTGCAGAGCTGGCTCTTGTGTTCTGGTGCGCAGCAGAGGTCTGGCTCGGCAGGCCGGGATTGGGAATGAGTCACTGGTGCCGTGTAGAACAGAGGGGCGTGAGCGACGAGAAAACCTTCAGCTCCTGTTCTGTCTCGTGTAGCATCGGCAGGCGGGGGAAGCCCGGGGCAGGAGGGAGGGGAGGCTGCTGCTGCCGGAGCCCTGGGACTGCTCTGCCGCCGGGCCCCGGGCTGCGGGCTCGGCGCTGAGAGCACGGCAGACACACGGCTTCGGGAGCGCCGTGTGGCACTTCAGTGGTCTTGGATTTACAGCCTAAAAACTGACAGGCTTTCACTCGTATGGTTCCCTCAGAAAGGCTCCGTGTCGACTCTAACTTACGAACGGCTATTCTGTGCATTTTTTTAATCCAGTCACAGGAATTCATAAAATGCCAGTGCGGGAGGAATAAGAACGCTTCAAACTGTGAAGTAAAATCAGCTGAACGTAAAGAAATGGGGTGGGGAAGGGAAGGAATCTGTTCCAGTGTACAGTAGAAGCTCAGTGTGGCTGTACTGTGCTTATTTTTTATCAGGAATTTGTGAAAGCTTTATAAACTACCACGTCTGATCTCAGACTGTTGATAGCCCTGAATTCCTGGGGAATAATTGATTCAGCACTTCCTATTAGTATGCTGCTCATTTTAGCATGAGGTCTAACTGTGTTTGTTTCCACAAAGCTGCATCAACACAAAAAGCTCATTTATTATTTCTGAGGAAGATTGGGGATCACAGTGGATTGTTTAAGGGGATTTTTCACAAAACAGTGGTGTTTCACTGTCTCATAAAAATGGTGAGAGATACTGCAAACTTGAAATGTATCAGTTGCAAAGCTTTGGTGTGGACTTCTCCTCCATTCCCCTACCAAAACTTGCAGGAGTGCCAGACCAAATGATATTGATTTTTGGAGGTTTTGTTCTTCTGAGACTGATTCTCTTATCTCAGACATTAAGGTTTCATCCTACCCCAAGGCCTTGATATTCTATCTTCTTTTCTACATCTTGGCTTTAAGATGAAATAAAACTGAGAGTAAATAACAGCTGGACATTTTGTGAGATAAGCCTTAGTGCTGGGGCACTGTGTCCTTATACACTTTCAGAGCCACGCAACATGAGAAAACTCATCCATGTTTTTCTGAGGGATGCAGAAATTCCTTCTGGTTTTCTTTTAATTTTTTTTCAGCCTGTTCATCTCAGAAGTTATCATATGAAAGAATTTGTGTTATGTCAACAAAAATCTTTTTTAAAACAGAGCAAGATTTTTTTTTTTTTTTTGCTTTCCATAGTTTGCATAATCTTGGTTAGTCGGAGTATTTGTGGAATTTGTGTATCTTAGTGTATGTGAGGCCAAAAATGACTGTGGAACAAGCAAAACTGTTTGCAAACTAATTCTTGCAGCATCAGAGGTCCAGAAGTGTTTCTTTCCTTCCTAGAAAAGATTACATCTCTTCCCAAAATCAAGTCCCAGCATGCCTTTTTTTACTTACTTCTCTATATTTTCCTAAGGGGACCTGAAGCATAGTCTAGACTTTGTATTTTTGTGTTGTATTTTCAGAAATGTGCAATTGCTGCAGCAAAACAAACAAGCAAAAAAAGAAACCAAAAGCCCTTTGGTAGAAAGTCTAGATGGACACTGTAGATTTTTTTTTCAGGAAGGCTAAAAGTTAGAATCATTTGGGTAGGTAACTGGCAGGCCTGCAGACTAGGAGGAGAAATCCCAAAGGTAACTGATAAATGTCTGAGCTCTTTTGCATGATCCTGAGCAGAAAATCTAAACCAGAAGAGGTACATAGTAAGTGTTTAATTGGCATGTGTGTGGCTCTGGGTTTTTGCCTCTTGGGTCACAAGCTGCAATGCCAGATTGCTTTTGCGCTATCTTAGTTTAGCTAAAAATTAGTCAAAAAAAAAAAAAAAAAGATGATGACTTAATCCTAAATCGAATGGAGGTCTAAAGGAGCCTTGTTCTGTTCTATGGGAAACTGTATTTTATGTTCAAATTTAAATCATGTCTTGTGTCTATAGTGTTGTCCTCTCTTCTCTCTTCATATATGTTATGAGAGGGAATGTTGCTGTGTGTTAGTTGTATGGAAATTGTAATTCCTCTCAAATACAACTTGAAAGTAGGGATTTCCTAAGAGCATCCAACAGCTTCAATCAGAAATAGGCTTAATGTCGTAGTGCAACAGAGTCTGTAGGAGTGACATAGTTACTGCAACCAGAATTAGCTTAGGAAACTGTTATTGATAGCCATGATTTTTTTAGTATGCATTTTAGCAAGCTTTGCTGCAAATGGGCGTAGTGACCCTTCCTCCTTTGGGGCGTGTGTGCATGTTCTTAAGTCTGATGGACATAAGAAAAAAAAATGGAGCATGGGTTCAAAAGAAGAATAGCTTTTTCACTGTTTTCCTGTGCTAAGAGATACCGAAAGATGTATTTTCTACACTAGAGATGTAAAAAGGAAATTTCCAAAGGAAATTGTTCATCAATTTCATTGGTGGGTGGCTGTCGATATTGTCATCCCCTGAACAGAAATTCTAATTTATTGGACTGCATGTGTTGTCTGTAGTTTCTGTGTGGTTGGCAAAAAAGACAAACATGCCCTTTAAGGAATTGCTCAACTCCTTGTAATTTACCCATTCATCTGTCCACCCTTCTTTCACCATCTGCTCCTTCCGCTGTGGACATGCGAAGTTGCTCCGTGCCTGCAGCAGAATGCAGCCTGGATGGTTCACAGTCAGGCTTTGCATGCAGCAGAGTTTTCCTGGCTTTGCAGGCACGGATGGACTTGCCTCCTTGTCAAGGTGTAGCCCTATAAGGAAGCTGGGTTTTGTATTCCAGCTGCACATCTGCAGACTCCTTCGAGACCCTACAGACTCATATTTCTTAGTCTCTAGGTCTGGGATGCCAGGCTGGAGGAAGTGCCTTGTTTTGTGTCTGCGGAGAATGCAGGACAGAGGTAAGGCAAGAGGGGAATAGGACAGCAAAGGGGAGATCACAATCAAGGGGATGCCCATGGGAAGGGGTTGAGTTCAGTGATCCTTTTTCTGCTCATTGATGTTGTTAAAGCTGCAGGATCCATCCCAAAACCTGTGACTTGACTTCTTATTAAAAAAAACCTAATCTACAGTGTAGCTTTCCCAGAAGAAAGCACATTTTCAGCTTGAAATCTGTTCCCCTTCCAAAGTGCTGGTCTAGATGCTGCTAGTGAATACACACCTGCTTTGCTTACATCTCTATCTTTAATCTGAACCTGGCCTAACAGAGATTTTATGGTGGTAAAGTTTTCTATTAAAAGCATCTACCAGAGCATAACATTTGGGAACTCTAAAGCTCATGTACCTACTTTACAGTCTATTTTTCTTTTAAAGAAAACGTTGGGCTATTGATTGTGTCAGGTAGAGAGACACATGCTCATTGTAGCTGTAACTTTCCAAAGAGGCTTCTTTCTAGCTGTGAGTTTAAACTCTGTTATTTATGTTCATTTAGTGTCACAATGATGATGTAAGTCATATTTATATCACTTCTTGCAAAATGCTTCTGTTTATAACCCGCTGTTTGAGCTGAATTATTTTAAACCAGCAGGCTCATGGCAGCAGATTCAAGTTTTCTAACATGGTGGCAGAAATCTGGGTGCTATAGTACATTACTAGGCTCATTTGGAGGAGGGTGAATAATTTATATTTACTGGTCTTTGCACAATAATGTTGTATATCAGTTGATCCTTTTTTAACATACATTGAATGGTGCCACCAAAATCTGAACTGGGTGGGATTTCAGTTCAGTACAAAGCAGCATGTCTTTTTCCCTTAGACCAACAGAAATCTCTAGCCTGAGGTCTTTCATTTGTCTTCCCAGGCTAGAAATGCAAGAAATGCAAAGGCTGTGACTGTTTTAAGAATAAATAAATATATATATATGTATGCATAAATCTTTGTTCTGTGGTTATGAATGATCTTTGATTTGCTCTTCTAGATGCAGACATGAAGACATCATATTTGCACACTTACTGTTTATGGAGGGTCTGGTTCTTGACACTGAGCAGAAAATGGGCTGGCATAACAGAACAAATTATCACTGTACATCTGATTGCCTGATGCATTGGAAGGATCAAATCTGTGTACTTGGGCAGGACACATCTCTGGCATGGGGTAATTTTTTACCTTGATGCACCAAAGAGATTTAAATCAGCGTAATCGGGGATGGGGTTTCTCTACCATATGGGCATTGATTACCTTGCAGTCATCTACCATCTGCCTGCATAGATGGCTAAGTGGCAGCTATGATTAATTTATTAAGAGAAGAAAACTATCTTGTATATATAATCCTTCTCTGATACTCTGGTAGTGAAAAGCTGGTGTTAGGTGTTTTGTTTTCTTCCGCTGTAGCTCAAAGCTTTGGTCCACTGTAGTTTGGATTCCTCTTTATTTTCTACAGTGAGATTTATCTGCAATGAAGTGTTCTTTCACCATCATCATCCTGTTACGTATTCCAAAAACATGAAGTGAAAGACATAGGTTGTCTTTCTGGACAAAGTAGTTGAGCACTGTTCGTGGAGAGGAGAGGCTCGAAAGGCTCTTTAAGGTGATTTTCCCAGGAAAAGAGAGAGCAGCGTCTAAGGAAGAAAGAAATAGTTTGGATGGCTCTCTCCCGGCTCCCCTCTGCAGCAATGTCCCGGAGGTGTCACTCGCGCTGGCACAGGGACCTCAGGGCGGTAGATGGCACTGCGAGGCTGTTATTGCAGCCGTGCAATTCCCGTCTCAGCGAGAGCGGGAGCGCTCGGCAGAGGTGACCTCGCATCAATGAGCGGCTCCCCGGCACGTCCCTGGCGTCTCGCCAGCCCTGGGGGGGTGAATTGGTTTCTTCTCCCCACTCCTCCGGTCTCATACATGTAAAGTTAGGTGACAAGTGGAGAACCCAGAACTGCAATAAACGCTGGACCCAGATTTCCAGCTGCCACTTTAAGTTCTGTGACAGTTAGTGGGACTCGAGTTTTGGGTTCTACTTTGGCCAGGTCTCCGCAATAAAAGTCAGACAAGTGCTGGTATGTTAAGTGGCATGAAATAGCAGCCATCCTTTCAATCTCCCAGCTGACAATGGCTTTGCAAGGGCTGAGATTGAAGATTAAATAGGTAAGGAGTTCCCCAAAAGGGTTGTTAGCTTTCCAGGGACACCAAAACACACATCCTAAGGAAATCCATCTTCCTTCTGCTTGTTGTTGAACAGGCCTTCAGACCTAATACAAAGGCTACTTCCCATACAGGCCTTCCCAGACAAATGTTACTTAAAATAGAAACCCCGAAGGCACCTAAATGTTGCTATATGTATCACGAAAGCTTTGAGTGATTGTAGATGTTATTTCAGCAATAATTGAGAAAAGAAATATTGAGAGAGCTTGAAAGTGTGTGTGGTGCTGCTGCTATTAGTCAAATATAGACAAGTGGAATGAGAACTAGAGTAATACTTCAAAATGAATAACTACATCAGGCAAAAGTCCAATGATTTCTTTATTAAGGCCTTGATGAGTGCCAAGCAACTCCTCAGCTATACCAAGGAGCCATACAAAAAGTGAATTCCAGTATTTTATGAAACACTGGAAGAGGGAGCCCACCCTGCAAGGAAGTGAAAGGGGCTTTACATTTTTTAGATCTTGCCCACAGTGCTTGTTTCCTTGTCAGCTGATTTGGGAGAGATCAGAACAGTGAAATGGCAATTATTGTGTTTTTCTATCCCTTTTGAATGTACATGCAAAATTACAGAGTGTTTCCATTAAGACCAACAGTCAATATCAATGATTTGCAACTGTCTTGCCTCCTTCTCTGATCCAAAATAGACTGCAGTCATTAATGTGCTACTGACAGCTGGAACTGGGTCACAATGAGAGGGGCGAGGAGGCAAGACAGTCATAGTAATGACTTTTAACATATGTTGACATAGATGTAATGTTGTTTTCTGCACCCTGCTCTTTTATTGAATTGCTTCTGTTCATCAACCAGAAAAAAGAAAACCACATAATTTTTTCTAATGGCAATATTGAAGTTAGTTTTCATGAGATTCAAACAGTCATGTGCTTTACTGAGAGATGGATGGATAGTTTTTCTCTGCTTACTATCAAGTGCAGTGGGTTTTGGTGGAATAGAAAAGTGCCTAATGCCAACTCTGGTTAAGAAGGGAGCCTGAGACTGTGGCATGAGTGAAGGCTGAGTCCAAGCCTGTCTTCATGTCCTGAGCCATCTGCCAATGATGCACAACAGTAGCTCACCTCACAAATTCATTTTCCACAATGTCTGCTTCATAGGATTCTTGATACTGTTCGATCAGCAGGGGCAAACTATTGGGAGTCAAACCTCCCAGCTGCCACCCTGAGTCTGACTGTTCAGAGCAGTTGGGATTGGCTTTGACTTCCCTTCCACTGTAGTTCTGAATGGACTTCTGGGCATGGCAGATACTGCAGTCATGTTAATAGAAGACACAGAAGTACTTCCATTGAGTATTTCTTTTATGGTTGTTAAAAGACACTGAGCTATTCCTGGAAGAAATGACAAATCCCTGGTGATCAACTTTTTTTACTTGCACAGCTGGTAACCAAGAAAAATGCAATTTGGGAGTGCAGGAACAGCTTAAAGATCCTTTCCCATAAAGATCAATTTGTCAATCAGGAAAACAAAGCAAAATGTAGAGCATGTCCTAATGGGAAGCCTTCCCAGGCTGTGTGACATTCTGGGTGGTGCAGAGCCAACTATCCTATACCTGATAGCTCTTTCACTTAAGTGATCTGTAAAATTTCCCTGGGGCACCTCTGCAATGAGGAGCAGAGATGAAACCTTACATAGCCAGAGGCAAATCTTGCTGCTAAGTGGATGCCTGCAATGAAAACCTCTATGTAGCAGTGGGATGGTTTGGAGATTTCTGCTGTGGGTAAATGGTGCTAAGCACAGTTCTTGCTTGAGTGAGTTATGTGGCTTTATGAAGGTAAATGCTTGGACACGGTGCAGATGGTGACATTTTATTAGTGATGCTGTTTGTGTGTCTAAGGCAAAACATGGTGGTGTGTGCAGGGGAAAAACGAATATGATAAAGGGAAGGAGGGTGTCCTGAAAGCAGTTTTGAAAGAGAAAGAACATGTTTCCATGTTCAACAACTCCATCTTCAATCAAAAGTTAGAAAATGGCTTTTCATTGCTGTGACCAAGTTGAATCTTGTTTTTAAATTCTCCTGTCTTCCAAAGTAACACTCCAGATCACACAGCAGCTTACAGTGACCCAGACAAAGCTGACTACTGGCTGAATTGAGGAGATTTTCACACAGGATGGGACCAAAAGTATTGTCTTTTATGTTGCATAGTTGTAAACAAATATTAACAGTATTAAGAAGTTGTATCAGCTGCTAATGCTTCAGACTCTGCTCTCTGCTTTGATGTGGAGGGTAGTACAGACAGTAACATGTAGTGTGCATGGCCACCTTGGATATTGAATTTCTGACAGGTTTCAGTCACCTGGAAATCAATAGGCAGCAGCTACAATGGAGCTGAAAGCACTGCAGGGCCCTAAACCCTGCTGTTAGCAGGGGAAGGGGCACAGACCTCAGTCTTGCTTTAGCATTGATGGTTTGGAGCACAAAATGAGGAAGATGCAAAGCTTCTCTGTCTTGCTACACTGTAGTCCTCCCAGCACCATATTGAGTGAGTTGCTGGGTCACTGGCAGGTAAATGGGGATAATCTCTGTGGTGGGGCATTGGCAGTTAGTGGCAGGATTAGGTTTGAGAACAAAGTGGACAGCCAATATTGTGTTGTTGACTGGTGTCTGTGACTTGCTCTAAACAGCATCTCTAAGTTTGGACTCTTAAGGGAAGCAAAACCAAAGCTTCAGCACTAGCATCAGCCCAGCAGTCAGGTCAGCAAAGACAGGCCTTGCTCCCAGGAGAAGATATCTGCTGGCAGTGGTGTTGCAGGAAGCAGAGAACCAAGCAGAGAAACCCCTGGGTTGGCTGGCCACAGGCAGCCTCACAGCTTCAGCACTCAGAGCTTGTGGCACACGTACTTTGTAGGTTCCTGTAGAAGGAAGATGGCTTTGGAAGCAGGTGAGGGGTGGGTCTGAGCCCCTTTGTGCTTATGCTGTGATTTCCAAGGGAGGAGGTGAAGAACCAGCTCCTGAGCTGCCTCTAAGTATGCCTTTGGGACAGAAACAAGGAGAACTTCAGCTCCTTTCCAGCAAAAACAGAGCACAGAGGTGACCATATCCTCATGGAGCCCATAAATGGAGTGTATACTTGTGTCAGTGAAATCCAAAGACATCTGTCTAAAAGGTGTTCAACCATTCAGAGAGATGAATATCACCCAGAAGAGGCAAAATGACAGATTGCTTCCAGCCTAGTTGGACATGAGCACTTCTGCAGAAATCCATAGTATGAAGTGCCTGACAAGAAGCAGGCAACAAAACAAGTAAACTGTTTGCGCTGCCTGAAATTAAGACAAAACAGAACAAAGTTGGATTAGTAAGTAAAGTTGCTATTAATCAACCTCTGGTTTTAGCAAAGTGATGATAATCCACTTTAAAATTACCTTTAACGTTCTACCATGACAGGATTGTTATTAAATTCCATGATCTCACTGCTGTGTATGGGTATAAAAGCATGTGTAGCAGCCAGTGAGACAAACCCATTGTGATGCTGTGTTGTGACAGAGATTGATGCTCTATATTCCCACTTCCTTCCATGTGCTTGAGAGGTGAAAGTAGAGACTGGTTCTGCATTAATGCAGCCATGTGCTATTTACATATCATGGTGGGATGGAAATAAATTTCCTGTAGTCCCTGCCTTCTTTGTGTACTGCTGTAAGGATAAAGGGTGCTTCAACATTCAGCAAAGTAGCCCAGCCTTGCTAGATAAAGAAAATTTATCTTTTACTTAATTAAGTCTAGGAGTGGGAGCAAGAAAGGAAAAGATTATTCTAGACACCTAAATAGATTTCCTTTGTGTAGGATTACATAGGTCAAAGTAATTTCTAGCTTGATCTCAACTATTGAATGCTGCCTGGCAGTAGCACCAGGTCAATATGGAGGGGAAGGAGCCCACAGTCCTCTCTGTTTTTCTCCAGAGGGTTTCATGATGCCTCCAGATCACTGTTGAAATAATGCAGGCTTGAGGGTGCCACCTCATTAGTGACACATTTTCACTCAAGCTGCTGGGAATGGTGGATGGGCAGAACACCACTCCTAAGGGTCTCCCAATTGCCAGATCCTCACAGATTCAGAAATGGCAAGAGAGGAGCTCTTAAGTCACTTGGTTTGGGGCTGAAAGAAAAGATTGACTTATTTCACTGACTTTCCTTGTTGCAGGGAGCCAGCTTACTCTCATTGTGACATGATGAAATAAGTGACCCTCAGAGTCAGGGAACACATGACAGGAGAGTTTGAGCTGGACCTATCTGGAGACAAAGGATTAAAGGACAAAATGGAATCTAAAAAGCCAGGACATTTTCCCTTAAGCCCTGCAGGAAAATGGGACTTCTACATGGGAGCCTCCTCTTGCCATACAAGTGGCATCACTGTCTATCATCCACCGTGAGCATGCAGCGTGCAGGAGAGGTGAGATCCCTCCCACTTGCAAATCCTGGTTTGAAGGCTTGTGACAGGCATGAGCCATTGCTCAGTAGCCAGCTCCTGAGATTGGAAAACTTGGTGCTTTAATATTTTTTTTTCTTACTGCTGTAGTGGCATTTAAAGCACAGAGGAGCCAACTGTCTCCTCCCATGTGCCACTGAAAACTCCTGGGAGGGAGAGGCAGAGCTTGAAGCTCCCCAGGACCGTAGAGACCATGCTCTCTATGACCCATTAAGAGCAAACCTGTAATTTGAGACCTCCAATCATTCCTCCAACCCTAGAGAAATACTCCAATACAGGTGGCAGGAAAACTTGGGTTTTATCCTGAGCCATGCTGCCCCATCTAGGCTACACACACCACAGGGCAGAGACCTTTCCTTTTGCCCAGCTTAGGAGCAGCTGGGACTTGAGTTTTACTGTACTCTTTGCTCCTCGGCGGGGCAAGGACCACCAGCTGCTGAAACAGCCGATGTGCCTAGCACAGTAAAGTCCTCAGTTGATCAAACCAGGTCATCCTGTCCTGGGGCATGCGGC
Source organism: Phainopepla nitens (assembly GCA_013400175.1). Classification (NCBI taxonomy): domain Eukaryota; kingdom Metazoa; phylum Chordata; class Aves; order Passeriformes; family Bombycillidae; genus Phainopepla; species Phainopepla nitens. Next base: position 322,763 of record VXBQ01009279.1, on the reverse strand, counting down.
CAAAGAATCTCTGCCTCACAAATTTGGTTTGACAACCCCATTTCTGCAGGATTGGGGAGGACAGCACTGTCTTCTAAAGTTGTGGCAGTATTGATGTCACAGTGGTGCCTAAAATCCTGCAGCTGGACATTTCAGTTATACAGGCTGATAAGACATTGCTCAGTGACATGGCTATCCACTTCTCAAGTTTTCTATGGACTTCTTGCTGCTTGAAATATCCCTCCATGACTTCCCTCCAAAGAAGTACCATTGCATATGTCTTACACTGATTCTGGTTATGAATCCCCTTCTGGCACTTCCAGGTATGTTTCATTTTCTCCAACCCCGTTTCCCATGTGAGTACTGAAGTTAGTGCTTGAGAAAATCTCACCACACTAGCTTTGGCTCTTTCTACAATAATGGATATGTCAAATTCAATTCTTAAGATCTCTGAGCTGCGTTTTCATCTAGTAATATGCTTGCTATTTTCACGTTTAATTATTTCTGTGGTAGCAGTATCCTTTAAAAAGCTGTACTATTGTAGCGATGACAGTCTAAGGACACTTCAGAGAAAGAGTCTTTTGTGAGAATAACCAGTGTAAATGGCAAAACAAGATGAGCTTCTAGGTACAGAAATGTCATTTAACCTTAATTTTAAGAGCCTCTTCCTCTATAATGTTTGTTTCAATTCTCATTACTTTTCCTGAGAGCAATATTAGATCAATAAGCATCACTCTCTGGAAATCTTTTTCTAATACCCAGAGTCTGGATATCATCATGCAATTATAAAATACAGCTGAGGAAATCAAGGCACAGAAAGGGCAGGTGATTTGCCTTTGTGGGTGGTTGAGTTAGTCATATAACTCAACAGCACTTGTTTCTGTGTGCTATGTTTTAACTATCAAAGACGCATAATTTTCTTTCCCCAGGACGCATCCTGGCTTCAGATTAGTCCTTCTCAAAAAAGCTTCTCAGTTGTGCTATCAGAATATTTGGGGCATATCACAAACTTTCTATAAATTAGCATGATGTGTCCTGATCCAGTCCAGGTGTGGAACTGTGATTTGTTGTGAGTCCCAAAAGTACAAAGAAATTGCAGGGAAGGGGGTGGTGGTGGAGGGGATGTTGTGTTTTCCTCCAGGGAACAAGCTGTGCAAATGTGCTGTATTTAGCACAAGGAAAGGAGCTCTTTAAGAAGTTGTAACTGGGCAGGGAGTCAATCCCTTCTTATGTTTCTAGTCTGAAGGTAACTGTGGGCAAGAAAAAATTTTTATGTCTGTGAATTTTTCTGTGCTGCTAGTGGGGTGTAGCAGGTCTGAGCTATGTCTGTGCTCCTGCTGCCAATAGTCCTCAGGAAATCTCTCTTAGAAGTGATTGCTCCAGCTGGCTGGAGTAAGCCTTCAGGTGCCATCACTCCCATCACTGTCCTTTAAACTGATGGGTAACTCTGCTTAGAAACATGGAAGGGGATCAGCCTGGGCAGTGCTGCTCTCTGCTGTGATAGGAGCCTCTCATGCAGTCATAGGGCATTGCATACTGGGGCTGTCTGCCCCTGCAGCGTTGCAAACTCTTATGCACAAATGAAGAGAGCTGCCTGTTCTCATGATTATGATTATCCCAGCTTAACTCACTGGAAAAGCATGCTACAATAGTAACTTCAAAAGACCCTCTGCAGTCCAGCTCCCACATTGTTCTTCAAGAACTTGGGGGGCAGGGGGAGAAGCTAATTTAACTGTAGGCCTTTAACTCAAGTGCCTCAGTTAGGATTCTCATCCCCCTGAAGTCATGGTTTTCTGCTTTTGCCCCTTCCTGCAGAAACTGATTTTCTCCCTTGGTATGCTCAGAGATTTAGGAGGTTGTTTCAAGAAGATTCCCAAGTACCTTTTTGTTGAGCCACTTCCATTTCCACCAGGCGCTGAAAGGATTTCCAGCCTCCTGCTGCCCAGCTTGGTATCTGCCATGCCACACTTGGCTGGCAGCTCCCTAAATGGCAAATGTTTCTCAGATGTGAGCCGAGCACAGAGGGTGAAGCTGCTGCCCCTTGGCAGGGTGCTAGGCTCTCCTACAGCAATTGCTTTTCATGCACGTAGGGACAGAAAAGCTGAACTGAAAAGCCAAGGTCCATATGGCTGAGTTGAGATGGATGTATTCTGTTGCTGCTATAGCTGCCCTGTTCCACCTGAGTGGTGTGAGACACCAGCCTCTGAAAGTGGAATTAGCTCATGCTATCCCAAGGAGAGCTTGGTCCCTAATATTTTAGATTATAGAAGATGTTGCACATAATGTAATAACTCTCACAAAGGGAGGCAGAGATGCAGAATGAGACCTACCAGATAGCTAATAAAAGAAAAGGCCTCATGAAGAACAAAAAAAGCTTCTAGTGATTGCAGAGATAGGTTGCCCCCAGGAAATTAAAAACACGAATGCTCTGGCATATGCAATAAGCATCTCCTTTGCGTCCATGTAAAAGTGCTGAAACCTCTGGACTATTAAGAAATTGAAAGGATGCTTTTAAGTCTTCCCTATACACTTCAGCTGCTTGCAAGTGGTAGTGAAGAAAATGAAAGAGATCAGCCTGGCTGCTGTGCAACTTTATTTACCAGAGCACCCAACTTCAGGATAAACACACGCGTCAATGCACGCACCTGTGTGGGGCTGCCAGCAGCTGCCGCTCGGTGAAGGGAAGAGGCGCNGGCGTGCTCTCCGTAGCTTTCCTGGCCAAATATGTGTCCAACGTCAGCTGGAGATTTGGGACCCTGCGGGCCCCGGTGTGGGTCGGAGCCCGGCTCCTGTTTGCAGGCGGGGCCCATCCTGTCTACGCGAACCCCCCGAGGGGGAAATACACAATACACACATGTTGACACGATTTCTCTACCCCCCTCCCCTATTCCCGAGTTTGCCGTTCCCCGCCCTGGGCGGCGGGGGGA
>VXBQ01009279.1:295542-319720 GCA_013400175.1 Phainopepla nitens | reverse complement strand
GTGCTCGGAATTACCCTCCACCTCCTCTTTTCTATTACTCCCTGGGGTGGTGGTGGTGATGATGGTGATGGTGATGGTGATGGTGATGTGCGTCCCTCTGCTGGCATGGAGCTCCGTGGATGAAGGGACTGGAGGGGGGATGCTCTTCGTGCCGATAAACTTTGCCGCAGCCGATCTTCCTTTCCATCCCTGGGCTGGCTTGGTTTCTGCTTTTGTTTTTCTTTTTTGTTCTTCAAGTGGTGGGGGCACACCTGAGCGCGAGGTGGCTGCGTGGCTCTTTTTGGATATTTAGAGGGGCTTGCAGTATCTGAGCCCCAACTTTCTAAAGCCACCGGTGATGCTGTTTTCAGCTGGTAATTTTCCTTAGTGCTAATTCCACCTGGGGAATAAAGGGTTTGCAAATTGCACAGAGAACGTGTCACGGTAATCTGATTCCTATTGTGCCGCTTACTGTTGCTCACAGTGACTGTGAATTATTTTGTTTACATGCTCAAGAGTGTGATGTTAAATAAATGCTGGACCTGCGGCTCATAAAAGTCATGAGAAGACATCCACAAGGTGGCACAGCGTAAGGGAGGTTTAAACGTTGCACTCCGGCTCCTGCCTTTGTAGATGAACAGGGATGAAAGTGGTGGGGAAAGTTTATATCTCTAAAATGAACTGCTTTTCTCCTGTGCTCTCATAGGACTCAGGTGCAGGAGCTGATTCGGGATAGGCAGAAACAAGTAGTAATGCGTGTTTTATGAAACTCTGCTGCTTTGGTGCAAAGTAGCTACTGGCAGGCTTTTCCTTTGGACCCCTTCCCAGACTACCTCTCCAGACTGTTCTAGTCTGCAAACAGACTTAACAAATATATGAAGTGGCACTGTTGCAGCATTTCGTGTGAGTAATGCAGGAATCGTGGAATTCTCTGACCCTGCTGGTTAATAAGCACAGAGAGAAATTGTGCTGTTAGATCTCCTAACACAAGGTGCTAGGACAGAGTCATTAAGCTGCGGTGCTTTTCTGATGCTGATTCCTGGCTCCCACTGCTCTGGGAGAACACTAGCTATTTCTGCTGCTGGATTGCTCTAGGACCATGGCTTCCCCTTGGAGCCTCCATCCACCTGAGATAGAGCTGTTAAAAATCTTTTCTGGTAGAAGAGTGACTCCATCCCCTGCTCAAACACCGAGACCTGTTGGCATGAATTCAGCCGTGTTATGGTGCAGTGCTTTGTAACGCTGCCGTGCTGCAGCTGGCACGGGTGCTTTTGTACCATTGGATAGGGGTGGCTTTGGGAGCCTTATTAGACATTCACAGCAGGGACCTCGATGTACAGCTGTACTGGGTTAGTGTTTGCTGGGTTACTCTCTCTGGGACTTCATATATGTATGGACTACCTCTTGTCTCTGGCTCTATGTAATGCCTTTCCTTCTCAACCCCCATCCTTCTGACTTCAGTCCCAGCACTGCAGTGAATCTGTCACTGGTGTGCATTCCTTTGAGTTCATTGCATTTATTTCTGTGGGTGGTTCAAAGAGTAGTCAGTCTTAGGAAGGTGCCATTTAATCGCAGAATGGCTTATCTGGGTGGATAAATCTTACAGGCTTGAGCTGATATGCTTTGTAGAGGAAGATTAGCTGTGCTTGTAGGGAACTTCCTTCCATTTTCCACAAGGCAACTGGTTTGATGGTTGTGTTGTATCATATAACTCTGCAGAGGCAGCAGAGGAAGTATTTGGTAGTGTTTTTGTAGTACTGCAGTGCTAACAGGTATGTTAGAAAGGATTTTGCGTTGTGATGTGTCCCTGTCTGTGGCAGAAGGATTGGATCTAGATGATGTTTAAGGTTCCTTCCAACCCAAACCATTCTGTAACAGCACTGCAAGAAATATCTGCACTGTTCAGATTTTGATTTTGCAAACCAACTCCAACCAGTATATGAACAAATATTGACTTCTGGGTTTCTTTATTCAGAGCCAGTTACGTCTGCCTTGTTGGCACCTCTATGCCTATGCAGTTGTTATAGGTTTGGGGTTTTTTTTTTTATGCCCAAGCTGGGGAGCTTTTCCCCCAGGCATGTGTGCTCTGGCCCATCAGTTTGCTCACTTCCTCTGAGGACCATGGTACTTAAGCTTCCAAAAGAAATGTCCTGGTGTTCAGCAGGAGCACAATTGCAAGTAGAAGCGTGGTATACTTTGGTTACTGAATATTAATGTGATGAGCACCTCTTGCAATTTGCAGCCATTCAGAGATGGATTGGAAGCTTCATTGATCACAGTTGGTAGAAAAGGGCAGCCATGGTAAGTCGCATAGGGAAATGCAAGATACACACAAGCTGTGCTGAAGTATGATTGCCATTTCAAAATAGCATCCACAGCAAGTCTCTTCATGCATGTTTTGCCTTAAAATTTCTGTCTCCTGGAAGATGGGAGTGACTTCTGGCCAGTGTGCAGAATGGTTCATTATATAATGTCTTGGTTTTCTCCACCACAAAGAGACTTGTACGTGGGGTCTCCTACTGCTTATTCTGTTTTGCGCAAGGAAGGAAAAAAAAAATTGATGTCAATGGCTTGGAAATATTTGGTGGAAAATGTGCTCCCTCCACCCTGCAATTGATAACAGACTTGTTACTCCAAAATCATAAGGTTGATCAGTTCCCCCCTGCGTTACTGTGGGGTTGTCTCAGACCTGAATTAAAGCATATGATCTGGCTTTCTGTCCCTCACTGTGTGTGCAGAGCTGTGCAGCCACATCTTCTTCTGATTTCTCTCCCTGATAACTCATTCTCTTTATAGGGCAGTGATGAGAACTAGCTGGCCATGCCAGACCTTTTTTCCATCCCTCCTATTGCTGTCCTTTATGTGAGGACAGAAGGATTTGAATTGTGTTCATGCTGCTCCAAGGTTTTCTGTAGCAGAAGCAGAGGCTAATTTCTGCTTTGGTAGGGAGAATGTATGTGGGCAGGTGGGAAAGTCTCTGTGTTTTTGGCACATCTGAGTGGATGTGGAAACTGTGTGCCTAGAAAGGATAAACTGTATCTGCAGACTGAGAAGTGGAGATACTTTTATCCAAACTGGTGAAATGTTAGCTAGACATAGAACTTGTGTAAGATGGGCCACGGTTGTGGGCAGACACCCTTTGCTAAACCTGAGATGTTTTTCTGCTTCCTGGGGGAGGGAAATACAGAGTTTGAATGTAAATTTAGGTTGTTGATACAATTCTCCTTCCTCTCCCAGATGGTTTTTCTTAAGTAAAAGCAGAAAATTTGACTCTCACGTTTAAAACTCCAGTATGTTGCCTTATAAAAATCAAAACCAAACCTTATGAAAGATTGAGGAAATGGGATTATAAAATGTGAAGTGAGTTATCCAACCCTTGATTGAATCATGAATCAGGTGGAAAGGAGGGGAAGGGGAAAGGGACAGGGACAAGTCAGACCTGCTTCAAGAAGTGACAATATAGCAGGGTTTTGTTGCTGCTGTTTGCTTCCTTCCCCTGTATACAGCTCCGTGCCTGTTACCTTGGAAACAGCTGTAGGAGCATAGAGGGGCACTTTGCTGCTGTGCTGCTGTGGGCGGAGGTGTCCTGTGGTGCATGGAAAGGAGAATCTTTCATGGTGCAGGTTGATTTGTAGGCTGAGGGCAACAAAGTAAAAACCCATTCCAAGATCTCCCTTTCTTAGCTGCCCTGTCTTGCTGCAGGTACAGTTTGGCAGAAGTGGCACCCTGGGGAAAATTTAGCAGGGGAGTGGATTTTTGTGGTTTTGGCAGAGCTATTTAAATTTTTATAATAGGAAGGTAAAAATATCTCAACAATCTGTTTTGAGGAGGCTTATAACAGCTGGACTATGGACATCAGGTTTTTACTCAGTCCTGAGAGCAATGTACAAGGATGTTTTGCTCAATAGCTCTGAAACTATGTCCATGACTAGAAATGGGATTCTTCTTTACTTATGCACATGCATCAGGAAGAAATGTTCCACGAAGATAGAAATTTGCTGGGTTTGCATGATTAGCAGAAATGAAATCTTTCAATGGGTTCCATGTTCTTTGTGATATGTATGTGATGTGTAGAATAACTAAAATAGAATAACTGCCGAAAATAATGTGAAATGTCTTTTGTTCACTTACCCATAAACATTTTGATCTTGAAAATGGTATGGTGTGCATAACTTTAAATCAGTTGAACTATTCTGCTCTTTAAAATATAGTGTTTTTTCTTGTGCCTGCCACATCAGAAATAATTCAGTCATTCGGGAGGGTTTTTTGTTTTTATCAAGTTGTCTTAGGACCATCTTTCAGTGCCAGGTTGAGTCTGTTCCGTTTTAACATATTGCTTTATGGAGTCCTTTTGTCCAAAGCTACAATTACATGATCTATTATACTGGCATCTAATTTTCAGTAAAGAAATGTGGCTGTGTAGCTGTCACTTAAATAGTGTGCTGTTGAAATGTTACAGCTGAAGGGCTGTTACATCTGCCCACTGTATGCAGTGTATTAATTTATTTCTGCATGTGAAACTCTTGCTTTACAGTATGTCCAAGCTTTATCAGAGATGAGGACTTGCTCACACAGAGCTCAGGAATTTATGGGCTGCTGTTTGTTGGTAATACTCATTATACAGGCCGCTGCTTTTAAACAAAATGCAAAAATAGAGGTTCTGACCCTCCAATGAAGTGTGGTGGGGAATTAGGATTGCAAGAAGGCCGTGGTGGTAATGCTTAAGGGCTAATGCTCGCTTATCAACCTGAGGGAACAGCCGGAGCAAATCCCGCTAGGCTTTGATGGGGTCTTTTCTCGCTCATTAATATGTTGATGGGGATTTGGCACCCGTTGAGTGAGTATTACTGCACCCAGTAATAACTGAGCTCTGTGCTCACTGCTCCCCTCCTTGCTGGCTGTCACACAGGTCTGGGTTTGGGCTGCTGCTTTGATCCTGTACTTCAGCAGTCAGAAAATTTAACTCTCATTGAGAACTCCTGCGCAGCTTGGGGATGAAGCCACAAAGGTTTTATGGAATGACTCCAAAGCCTCACCAAAGTTTGATTAAAGGCAGAGATTGATCATTGTTTTGCCTTTTGAAGTGATCTGCCAGATTTTACAACCTGAATGTACTCCCATATCTGCCAACTTTGGTTTTATGAAACTGTATGGACATTGTAGCTTCTGCTCTCTTGTTTGTTATTACTCTGTGGGGATTCTTGTGAAGAAGTTTTATTAGCAATATTGAGTGATGATGCTCAGTGCTGACAAAAGCATCAGCTGCAGTGGTTTGGCATGCTTTTCCTTTTGAGCAGACAAGGTTGGAAAGTGTAGGGGGAAACCTTTTAGGATGCTGAAGATGTTGATGAAAACCATGAATTGTGGTAGCCAGGAGAATTTCAGAGTGAGAAGAATTGCCAGATCTGTCTGGAATTGAGCCATCTTTGATGTTCAAACCAGTTGGTGTTTCAATGGACTCATGCCAAGTGTAGTGGAAAAACACATGGGCAATGCCCAAGAAATGGATGTGGTCTTTGAAACTGTTCCAGTCTTGAGCTGTGATTGCAGCTACTGACCCAAAGATCTGATGCTCTGGGTTGCACTGAGAGCAAGATTGCTCAGGTTAAACCAAGGTGTGTGGCCATTCTGATGTGAATGATTTTCTGTGCCTTTTTTTCATTTCTGTTTGTCTCTGCTAAGTAGACACACGTGGCAGAGCTGCTTAGTGGTAGGCAAAAGAAGGCTGTCAACCAGGGCATGAGCTCTGCCAGGTTCACTTTCTATGGCCAACTGTGTAGGTCTTCCTCTGAGTGTCCCAATTTACTGACTGTTTTGTTAATTATTAGACTTCATGATAATGGAATAAAAGTCGTTATTTTGAAAATGAAGTGAATTTAGAGGTATAAATATGGTAGAATAACTATTGGAGTAAAGCTTTATTGAAATTACCTCTTTGTAGACAAGCCCCAAGGCAGTGAATCAGGCATTTCTGGAGCTCTGCATCACATAAATGGAACCACTTCTTTTAAAAGCCACACCTAACCCCTGACATTCAAAGCAGTGATCTGTGTGTAGAAGGCTTAGATTTTCTAGAGAAAATCTCTTTTCTAGAGGAAGGTGGAAACTTTTTTTCCATGATGGTCTCTTTTCCCAGAAAGGCCATGTCTCATGTTCCAGTGAATGTTGGTGATGATCCCATGTGTATGGGGGCTACTCCTGCATGCAGGTCTTGTGCCAAAGGCTGCCCTACCATCCAGATATCTGTTTTTCTAGCTACTGTGCACTGGCACTGGTGTAACTGGGAGTGGAACACGGGCAGCATTTGATTGAGAAAATAAATCCCATGCTGATGGTCTCTGTTGGAAATGGGAACATCTCTTCTGCAGTGCTTGGCCTGGGTGAACCACACAGTGGAATGGAACATTCCTTCTTGGGAAGGTCTGCATTTTTTCCAGTTATTCTTGGTTTTGCTATGTGCCCTGTTCATTGAGAGAAAAATGTAATGGAACTTTCAATTTAAAATCCAAGTAGAATTTTTATTCAGTTTCCTTGTTTTGTCAAAAGAATGAATTACCTTTTTATTTTCTCCAGTTTTCTTCTCCCTCTTTGTCCTTGGAAAATAAAGGAATTCAAATAAGTTTGTAAAGTTTATTTGTTTTAACAATTATAGTGATTTCCCCCTTACTGACTATTCTACTCATTAATGTTAGAGGAACTTGGCATCTAGTAATTACTGGCTTTCACTTTTCAGCCAAAACTATTTTCTGGCTTCAGCAAAATTTGCTGATTTCAGTGATAGTGTTGAGAGAACTGCTTTCCATTGGGAAATAAGTTCAAATCTTTTCCTCTGACAGCTTAAGGTATGTGGCATCAAGACCACTCTGCATTTAAGGAGAAGGGGGTTAGCATGGAATTTGAGCTCAAGGAAATGGAGTGCATTAGGATGGGTTAGATCCATGTCTTATCTGTGTTAAGTGGAGGTGTCAGTGACCCTGCCAGCTGAGCTGCTGTGTCTTGACGAGTAGAAACCTCTTGCTGAGGCCACAAAGTAAAGTCAATGCTACATTCTTCAAGTTGTCTATGAAATAACACATTTTTTTTTTTGCTTAATGACTTAATTTCCACCATGAACAAAGCACTACAGAGCTTTTGTTTTAGCAATTATATTAACATTAGCTGCTGCTTTGTTGCCAATCAGAGGCTTTTCAAGGTATTTATTTGGATTATAGGTGTTGTTGGCTTTTCTTGTACATGTGATACAGTTAGTCATCCCGGTGACACTTCATTCATCTGTACAAAGAAATAAAGGTCCCAGCTCACATTTGAGTATTGCCTCATACAGCCCTAGAGGGGAGCTGCTACTTACATAAAGCCTGAGAGATCTCACTTGGGCCCTATGGCATGGAGCTGAGATTAGCTGCTGGATTTTTTTTTTCTTCTGTCTTTAATTTCTAAAAAAATTTCAAATCTCTTCTCTGTTCTCAAGGCAAAGTTGAGTTGAATGTACAGAGTCTGTGCACTGAGGACTCCAGTCTTATCTTTGGTCCCAGTTTGATGAGAGCTGTAACCACAGGAGCAGGGTGTAGACTGTAGAGTTGGGAGTGGAAGACTTGTCCTCATTTGCATCCCCTTGCAGCAGAGGCCTTGAAGATTTAGCAAAAATGAGATGCAAAGAAACAAGGAGGAAAAAAAAGATAATAAGGCAAGCTGTCAGACAGTGTGACAGTTTTTGGAGAAATTAGTGATGCTAAGTTGTTCTCTTGGTACCAATGTGCTTTTCTGGCTCAGTTTTTCTATGTGTGTTCAGGAAATAATGATGTTTCCAGGAGTGGGGGCTCCATCATTAAAACTACCTTGCTCAGATCCATAGCTTCTGATTATTGGAAGTCAGGGGAAATTCCTTGGGGCTGTCAGAGTGCGATGAATTCAGTGAAGAGCTGGGAGGATATGTTAGTATTCATAGCAGCTTGTCTCAGGGCTATGTGTTAATCCTGAACAGAGGGCACTGTTGGGAATGAATATTTTGTTTCTAGATTAAATGTTCTTTTGTTTTCTTTCATCTTGAAATAGGAGGCAGTCAGTCTCAATACTGTACATGCAATCATGTCTGTAAAAACAGCCTTACAAACTTCCCCTTGGAGGTTAGAGGGCAGTAGATCTGCATGAGATGGGGTGGTGCTGTCTCAGACTTGTTCCCCTTGGGAGCATAATCTTTTCAACCTTTCTCCATTTCTGGTTCTCCCCTTCAAGTTGTGGAGGTTCCTTCTCAGCTGGAAGGTAGCTGCAGGTAAAATGCTCAGGCTCTGTCCCCACAGGGAGCTGAGCCTGGTGTGCTGCCTCCGAGCTGTTTCAAACAAAAGCAAAGTTCAGGCACGCTGCAAATCCCGTGGCAGGCATTTAGATGAGCAATTGATGCTGTGAGCATGGTCCACCTTACTGGCCATGATTTGCTATTCCAGAATCTTTCATGGACTTTGTGTCCTTTGCATCCTATCCAAACACCTTGTGCAGTAGCACCTGGCTGCATGAAACAGCTGCCATGTTCCCCAGCAGATCAGGCTGCAGCCAGTGGTAACTGCAGCAATTCCAGTGTGGCTGGCACTTACTGGTGGGTTGGTTGGTTTTGGGGATTGAGCCACAGGCCTTTTGGTCCTGACAGCATAGAGCTTGCAGCAAAACAATTTTACCATTTAGTTTGTCACAGTGGTGGGGTATTTTCTCTGTCCTTTGAGATCAGTGGGACTGAGAGGGTCTGTGCTGCTCTGAAAACCTCTGCATGCCACAGTCTTCGTGTCTGCAGAACGTGGATAATGACTACACTTTAAAAGGTTTTGATGCTCAGATCAAAATGGATATGGAAGTGCAGTTATTCAGTGTAACTTCATGGCTGTCTTCTTTTGATTAGTATCGTCATATTATAATATATATATTATAATTATACAAATTGTGCCAAATATTTGGACAAAAATGAGGTAGAGAGTGTGTCTCTGGCACAGGGCTGCAAATCTATTGCAGCATAGAGCTGGGCAGAACAGGAATTTCTGTTTATGTGGATAAAAATTTCCCTCTACAGTAATGAACCGTGCTGTGAGTTTACCAGCTATCTAATCTAGTTTCCATCCGTTACACCAAGAGATAATCCTCTAGCAAATTAGATGCTGTTAGCAGCATTTCTGTCAGCCTGGCTCTGGCTGCACATCTAGGCAACCTGCCTTTGAGGAATTTTAAAATTTGCCCTAGTCAGTCATGCTGCTTCCTCAGCCTCTGGAGACTGCATTTCACATGTAACACAAAGCTGAGCTGTCTTGCTTCTTTAATTGTATTTATTCTGCTTTTCCTCCACCCACCACCTGTCAAGGCTGTTTGGCCATGTCTAGAGATGGCTCCTGGGTTGTTTTATTGGAATATCCATTGTAATTGGCTTTTTGGTGTATCCTGTCCCACTTTAATATTGTAATTCCTTCACTGTTACTGTGCTTATAGAGGCTCTTGTTAGTGAGTGGGCAGGGGATCAGAAAGCAGAATGTGTGCAGACCAGGCTGGGGTGCTGGTTTCTCTGGGGCTTGCTGGCTGTAGGGTGCCCTTGCCTGGGGATGAGCTGCACAGCACCGTGTGCCTTCAGCTCCCAGAGCCAGGCTTGCTCTGTGGTGAGCCCGTGCTGCTGTGGCAGCTGGCCCTGCCCTGCTCTTTGGGGCTGCCCCTTGCCAAGGGTCACATACTGCCTGGAGAGATTCGGTGACAGGCAGTACTGCAGCAAATGCCATCCAGTTTCTGCCTCTGAATAATTAAGAGGGAGTGTGGCTTTTGGCCAGGGAGCGCCATCCTCTGTCACCCATCTGCTTCCCTGAGTGTTGCTTGGAGCAGCTGCTTGTCTCCAGGGGCTTCTGGGCAGGGCAAGGGGGTGCAGATTCCTGACTACCCTTCATTGTCTTGCCGCTGACATACTTAGTGAGCTTTAAGTCCTTGGAGTGCCGTTGTTCTGTGCTTCTTTTTTCTGCAAATTGATGCCATGATTTTTAATTGCAAGCTGCAATGGTGATTCTTGGTTTCAGTGCTGTGGTGGAGAGCACAGATGTGGGAGTGAGGGGCAGGGACTGGAGCTTTTCCCATTCAGTTCCCTGGTGAAGCCCAACACATTTCCTGTTATGAGTCACTGCTCTGAGCCAATGTGACAGTCGGTGTGTGACTCCTATCTACCTGTCACCTCCTCAGCCTGCCACTAACCGGCTGGGTGGGTTAGCCACTGGCAAGCTATTTTACTCATTTTGACACAATGAGTTAGTCAGGCTCACAAGTCAAAGTTGAAATAGCCCTTATCAGACAACATACAAACTTTGATTTGTGCTGCGAGAGCACTGCTGATGGTGTTTTGGGGAACATTATATGAGTAAAGGAGCAGAGGTCCATGAAGAGCTTTTTATAATATATTTCCCTTTTATTAATAAAAAAAAATTTGAAGTTGAATGAAAAACAACAATTTCGGGATGGATAGGGAGAGTAGGAAAACTAATTCATGCAGCTAAGTAGGCAGGAGGATGGAGGTGCACTGTGCCATGATGGAGGTATTGGGAAGTGCAGCTCTCCTCTAGAGTATAATATTCACACTTTACTGCAAGAAGAGACAGACACAAATCTACCCATCCTCCACAAAAAAACCTTTGTGGAAAGGTGTCGTCTTTCCAGGAGGTATTTGTTTTCTGACCAAGAGATTAAGTCCATCTTCCTGGCTGACTGTGGTGACCCAGCACTGGAGGGACCTCTGGGGTCTACTTGCCCTGCAAGTGAGACATTAAAACACCAATCATCAGGATAATACTGTTTCAGGAGCTCATTGATTTTTAGCAGAGGAAAGTGAGTTAAAATGATGAGTCACTGACCTATTCGAAAATGAACAACCTCCTCAGTGCCATTAGGAGCTGGTAATAGATCATCCTGGACAAGAGCTGGTAAAAGGGGATTAAGGGGTCTCCCTGTGCCTGCTGTGTGCTCTGTGGTGTGTGGCTGCTGTTTCACTCAGGTTTTTTTTTTTACGAGTAAAGAAGCAGCACACCTTATATATGAAAAGCCAGCAACTTCTTTTGAGTGTGATTGAAATTTAAGGTTAATCCTTATTAGTCCTGCTGTAATTGTTGCAGACAAGGAAAGGGTGTTATGCCCTTGCTGAGATGTGGCAGTGGTGGATAGTGCAGTTGGAGCTTGCGTAAAGCAGCTCTCCCATTAAAGATGCCCTTGCATGGGGATACCTGAATTAAACAGCAGGGAATTTACCTGCAAGATTTCTTCTTGGCAAACTTGTGCCTGCCCTCTTTGATCCCCCCTACCCAGGCTGAGGAGCTGCTTGCTTGTTCTTGACTTTAGGTAGCCACAGGAGGTGTGGAGATGTGGAGAACTGAGGTCTGGCCTACTTTGTAAAATACTCTGGGATTCACCTTTGAGAGGATGAACAAAATGTAAAATTTTAATTTTCAAGTTGAATCATACTATAACGTTTTTTTTTGGGTCTTGCATTGTAGACCAACACTGAGCCCATGGTTACTTGCGCTCTCACTATTTAAATGTCAGTCCCCCCTTGATCACTTCTTTCCTATCTCTGGTACCTGCACAGGGCTTTGGTTTAATGAAGTGGAAGTCTGGTGCTGAAATATTTTCTCTGTTTTGTGCCAAGTGTTGACTTTGGGAGTTCAGTCAGTGTTGTGTGCAGATATGATCAATAAGCTGCTAGTGATGTACTTTGCTATTAAGTCTTAGTTCATTGATTTAAAGAGTTACCAGGAACTAGGGGAATAACATGGTTAATTAAGTTAATTGGATTCTGAGGTCCATAGGGATTGTGCCTTTCTTTGCGTTCTCTGCAGAACCTTGGACACCTCTGATCACTCTAAAATAATGACTTTTTCAGATGCTGGCAGTTTGAATTATTTAGTTGTTTTAAGACTATATGCATTTCAAGGCAATGAGTTTCTACATGGACCATGGAGTTATGGCTTTGTAGCCTTTGGCTTTAGAGGTCCAGGTAGAAATGGAGAAGTAGACTTTTAATGAAATTTAGCTAAATAGTCCCAAGGAATCTGGGTCTTTGTTTGCCAAGATGCCTTGTGAAGTTGATACGCATGCTCTTAAAAAAAGCCTGTGGGGCAACTTCTAGTGTGTTTGTGTCTTATATCTTGGCCTTACAGCTAATTCTAATTATAGTCTTCTTGCTGTCCAGTAAGATATACGAAGAAATAATACATCAGGCTCTAGATAGATTTATTCTGTAGCATCCATATTTCAGGAAAGTAAACAGATCTCCCCCTGTCTTAAATGGAAATTTATTCTGGGTATATGAAGTCTTGCACAGAGATATTCTTCTGCACCTTTTATTTCATCTAATTTATAGCTCTCTTCTTCTCCAAGAGTATTGGAGACTTAAACCTTCCATTATAGGTCTGTAATTTATGTTTTCAAAATGCAATGATTGTTATCTCTCAGTGTTTTTATGAAGCTCTGCTGTGGAGGTGCTCAGATAAGGCTGTATATTAAGTACTGGCCAATTTGCTAGGAGCAAAACCGGGATTATAAATTACCAGAAACATTCTCAGTCAGCATGAGCTGGTTCTCATGTTAATGTCTTTTTAGCTTCCTTTGAAGAATTAGGGAAGATGAGCTGTAGAAAGACAGACTGGATGAAGCTATTATGTGGTGGCTGGAAAACTTGTCTTACTTGGATAGTGATGAATTGTCACTACCCACAAACAGATTGAGTGAGATTCCCCTGGCATCTTTTGAGGGTCTGGTAAAAGTCAGCCCTTATTTAAATAACCTTCTGAAGAGAATGAGAGTGTGCTCATTGAATTTTTAAGATGGCAGCAAGTTGAAAGAGGTTACAAAAACATGGTGAGGTGAGCATGGGCTTGATCCCTTGAGACATCCTCAGGAAAACTCTCTGATTTCTATGACTTTATAGGAAAAGCAAGGTATGGAGGATACATGAGGACTGTGTTTGTTCCTCGTATAAATGAGAACTTTTTACTTGAAAAAAAGGGGCGTGAAGAGAGGAGGCACTTCTGTGTTGCTTGGCAATGTAGCTATCAAGAGAAGAAAGTTGTTGAAATTGGATTTACCTGATAATTTGTTTTGAAACTGTACTTATCCTTTAAAGGTTTAAATTCAGACCTGAGCTATCTGTGCCTTCTGTGCCACCCTTTCTTGGGATGTTCTGTGATTATTTTCCATTTTTATAGTTCCACAGGAACCAAAGACTCATCTGAATCTGGAATTTAAACACTTGGCTTTGGTGTGTGTGTTTTTTTTAAGGTTGATTTTTTTTNTTTTTTTCCCCCCTAAAATTTAACACATTTTAAAATAGGACATATCCCTAATTCCAGTTGTAAGAGCAACTTATTTTTCTCTGCTTGACTGTCATTTTTCTTACTATTGTTTTTCAAAGTGAAACAAAGTATCATACAAAATTCTACTGTTTCCATAATGCTACCTGTGATGATATAACTAGAAATGAGCCACTTCCCCCTCTTGCCCTATCTATTTATCTTGTCAGGAAAACATTTAATTCTAACTCTTGCTCACCCAACATGTGTACACTATTCTGCTATATACTGATGTGAAACTGTCTGTGTAAAATTCATTTTGATGTCAGAAATTTGGCTTTCAGTATTTTTTTTTTTTGTTATGAAATAGAAAGCAAATATTTTGTTTGGCTTTTCTTTTTCCTTAGTGAAAAAAAATCTTTCTTTACAAAAATCCCTTCCTTGTAAAAGTGTGAACATGGTTTTTCCAGGAGTAATTGCTGTGTGTGGTTGGTACAAAATCAGAAGTACTGAAGAAATACCTGCCCCAGTAGTAACTGAGCTATGTGAGGACAGCTCTTCTGATGCATCCAAGCGTTGCATGGTTTGAAGGAGGAATTGATGATATGTGTTTGTGGTTATCTGCATGGTTAGTTTTTTTCCCTATATGTGGATATGTGTTTTAAAATCTTGCCTGCAGACATCAGTGTTTGCAGGAGCAGCTGTCACTTGAATGAAAGATTGTCTCCTTGTCTGCTGTGCCTGATGTAGGAGTAGTCTTAGTGTCACCAGTGCCAAATTTATTGGCAGCACTGTGATTAGATGGAAGCCAGTGAGGGTGCAAGCAGTGCAGTGTGCCTTGCTCTCTTTTGTGTGGTCATCCTGTGGACAGGAGGAGCAGGAGACCAGGAGGGTGCTGTTGTGGGTCTGCCAAGCGTTTCTGCAAATGCCTCTCTGGTTTCTCCCGCGTCTTTCCTTGAATTCCCATTCTGCAGGATTATTCCAGCTGCTACAAGAAGCTCATATAATAAACTAGGAGCGTCTGCTTTATCAGCTCTTCCCAATGTTAGTAAAACACCTTTTCTCTTTAATTTTCAATGTCTGGTTGTTACAGGCTCTCAGTTTAGAGAGCTTGTGGTATGTGTGGAGCTGAAGCAGGGCAGGGGAAGCAATGTTCCTGGAGGGGAGGGTGAGGGCTTGCCCCAGAGCTCCTCTGTGGATATAGAGTTTCCATGTCTCTAAACCCCCTGGAATACAAATCCCTATGGTATGGAACAAGGAACTTTTAGTGAAATCTTCTGGTGTAAGTATTTTAGATCCTAAAAAATTGCATTGTTCAGGTTGTAGTCTAGCATTTACGTGTAGCGCTCAACAGATCTTCTCCTTCTTCCCAGCCTACTGAGTCCTCTGGGAGGCTGCTGCTTTTCCCTCTCTCAATAACTGATAGTGGGTTATATTTAAAATTATATATAATGGTCACATTAAAGCACTTCTGTGAGCAGCATCGGTGTTACTTGCCTGCTTTTCCCAGTGGTGCAGTGCTGGTGTGGGCACTGCATTACCTGTGTGAGTACTGCCAGATTTCAGATGAAATCCTGAAATCCTCTCTCTCTGCCAACAGTGATGGCTGCCATTGCAATCTTTATCCCAAGGGACACAACCAGCATGAATATATCTCCATTTTAACCACCTGCACCCTGGAATGCTGTTGCTACTACAGATTTCTCTGCATACAGCTGCTGCTCAAATGGTAGCATGGTTGTGGGCTGAGATGACCTGAGTTTCTCTAGCCTACAGGAGGAGTTGTCACTAAAAAACTCACAATGGAATTCCAGAATGACAGTGCTTACCTGAGTGTTGCAAATATTTATGTGAGAGGGATAAATATCTGTGCTGGAGAAGAAGACACCGCAGCAAATGAGATGAGCAGAAGGTCTGGTGCTGATCTTCTTGGGATTTCTTGCGGGAAATCCCAAGACATCTGGAGGAGGAATGCTGAAGTGCTTCTGGAGGAGAAAGACTGACAGATGGACTTAAGGGCAATGCACTTGTAAGAGCTCCTGAGCAGAGAAAAACTCAGAAGTTGAACCTGGTGGAGGAATGTGAGGTCAGATAGGCACCTTTGTTCTGTGGGTCCCTAACTCCCCTTACCTCCACCCTGAACACCTGCAGCAGGGAGCCTCTGGAAGCCATCATTTTACATTCTCTATGTGTGTAGGCTATTTCAGGCAAAGCACCAGAAATCCATCAAGAAAAAAAAAAGACCGACCGACCAAAACAAGAAAAATGAGAATAGGAAAGCACCTTCAAACTGCTCCAAGTGCTGCCTCTGCAGCGGATACTGTTTCCAGCAGCAGTAATCACTGCATTGCAAAAAGCAAAGCAAACAGGGAACCACCTGAGTAGTGAAATAAACTCTGAAATGCAAAATAAATCCTTGCAAGCAGCTCAGCAACAGCCCATTTAGTTCTCAGTTTGGTGGTGTTTGGGTTTTGGAGTTTTTTTGAAGTAGACTTTCCTCACTATGAGAGTTCTTTTGCAGTAAACTACTTAAGTCTGGTAGGAAGATTTTAGTGAAAAAAGGAGTAAGAGTTTGAGACTGTTTGAATTGTCTGGGAGACTGAGCAGTGCAATCATCTCTCAATGTGGAGTTGCAAACAGTTCTCAGGGCCTTTGTCCCTTTTGTGCCCTGGTACCACCTTGGTCTCGTATTCCAGTGGGGGTTTCAGTCCTCCCTGTCCACAGTCTCATGTAACCCACCACAGGAGCATTTGTCATCTCTGAGGTCATTACCAGAGCACAGCAGCCCACACTGTGTGGATCAAGCCTTTGCCTGTCCAGAGCTGCTGTGACCCAAGATAGCTGCCAGCCAGACTGTCTCCCAGAGACAGCCTCTGCCAGGCTTGTACACTGCCCAAGGTGTATCTGTTGAAGGCCTTTAATAAATACCCACTTCTTTCTCTTAACTCTATCTAGCCTTTGTTGTAGGTAGTCACTCCAAAGCATCATCTGGATCTCAGTCCTCTGCCACCCCTTTGGTAACGTTTTCCATCTTAGTGGGGAATTTTTTTTTTGTGCAAGATTATGAGATGTCACATGCACCAACATCCTTATAGCTCATCACACACGTGCAGCTACAGTACTGTCAGTTTTCATTTGCTGTCAACATCATTTACTTATTGAGTTCCTTTTTATATTTTCCCAACAATTCATTCTATGCAGATGATTGGAGGCTCTCCTTGTTGGCAAGCTGTAAGTGAAAATGCTGTTGGGTGGGATTTGTTGACCTAATTTTGCCTGTCTGCCCCCCCATTCCTCATTGTAGAACGGAAGCCAGTGGTTTATTTCTTTTTGCCCCATCCAGATACCTGGGATATCCATGGGCAGCATGTCTGCAGGGGCTGCTTCCCCCTGTGGCTGTGAAGGGGAGCTGGGGTGACCACCTGAGGTGGAGACAACCTCACTGCCAAGTGCTGAGCTCTAGCCAGGCATGGTTGGTAGTAAGTGATGGGTGGAACAAATAGGCCCAAGCCCTCTGTAAGACTAATGTGTTTAAATGAGGTAGGTGAAGACATCCTGAGAGGTTGGCTGTCCCCAGCCAGGAATCCCCTTTGCTGACTTTGAGGCAGGAGAGAATGGAGCTAGGGATTTGGATAAAAGTGAAATTTGAGTTGTTCTTCAGTGGAGGCTGTGATTAGTGATTCAGATATGCCAGTCAGTCCATTAAATCTTAACCTTGCCTATCAAGTCCTCAGAGATCTCACTTTGAAAGCAGAAGGCCTGTGATGGTGGCTAAGGGCAGAGAGAAAGGAATGATGGAAACATTTGGTGTCCCAAGTTGGAGCAGTGTCTTGGTTGACGGGCAGATTGCCTCTTTCATCTTTGTTGGCCTACTCAAAAGACCAACTTGTTGGTATAAATCCCTGCTGTGCTGACCCTTGAAGATCTTCATTTAGGGTAGTCCCTTCTGCCCATGTTTCCTCCAGCATGCTGGAGGCATCAGTTTAATAGAAATAAAAATTGATTAGCGTGGTCCCTAGCGAATCTTTCAGGGGTTTGGCAGCAATTACAAATAATGTGTGTGCAGCTGTTTAGTGAAGGGGTGAGCTGGTTGTTATTCTTCTTAAAAATTGATCAGTGCTATTCCTGGGTATAGATCTGAGCCTCCTGGACAGAAGAGGAGCCAGTCTTGTCCAAGGACACATGGATGCACTTCTCGAGGAGGCTGGGAAAACAGCCCTGTGCCACTGAATCCCTTCGGAAGGGATTAATGTGGGAGGAAGGGATGCCTTTGGGCTTGTGATTGAGATTTGTTGTTCTGAGCCAACAGCAGAAAAACCTCACTGGAACTGGAAAAAGCAAGACTGGGATAGAATTTGCTAGCAGAGCATTCACTTTGCAGCCAAGATTAGCTGTTGAGGAAAGTGCAAGCCAAATGTCCCAGGATAAATGACCCAGGAATGGACCTTGCTGAAGAGCCTTGAAGGGACAGTCAGTGCTGGTGCTTCCCGTCCTTAGTATGGCATGGAAGCAGTTTTTCATTGCTGTTGCTACCTCCTGCAGAAGACTGCAGCAAACCATTCCTTGCTATTCTCTTGGCGGTTTCATGACTGTTAATAATTAATCTCCCTCTGTTCAGGTTTTTTTGTGGGTGTATGGTGGAGTTTTTTGCGCAAATCTGTCCCTTGCCACCTTCACTTCCTGTCAGAAATTATTTAATAGCATACAAATATCTGCACAGAACAGGGCTGCTGGCTTTTGGGTGATGACTGTATTAGCTGTGCTGCTGACAGCTTCTTGCATTTTGTGCTGGAGGATCGCTGAAACAATGAAATAAGCCCCTGGGGAAAGAGGTAGCAAGGCCGCTGTTTGATATTTAAAGCTTGATTGCACAAGGAGGGCATGAAAAAAATCAAGCCCCTTGGGAAGGTGCCAGGCACGAGGCCCACACAGAAAAGGATGCTGGAGATGCCTGGGTCATGTGCTGGCTGCCCCCATCTCTGCTGGGTGCCTTTGCAGTGACTGTGAGTGTGACCCCTGGGCGATGCTGTGGGAATGAAATTGCTGTGAATTGCAGCAGTCTGGTCCTCTGATTGTGGCCTGCCAGGATTCCCTGAGAGATTTGCTTTGCCAGATCAGGCTTCTGGGGTGTTAAACACAACAACCCATGGTAGGTGGTATCGGAAATAGCTAATCTAGTTATGTCAAGATATATATTGTGTTCATCTGTTGAGCCTCTTATTTGGACCAGTGGGTGATGGTCACTCCACACTAGAAAACTTATTTCAGAATCAGTGAGTATTCAGAGGATGGAAGAAGAATTCATGACATGCTAAAGCTTTTCTGATGTGAAAGAAAGAAAAGACAGGGAACCTATCCTGAAAATGAGACAAATAAGAAAAGATATCAGTGAATGTGGACCACAATGGCCAATCTGGGGAAGAACAAATTGGAGTGTTCAGTTATTCTATTTTTGGTCCCTTGTTTCAGTTCTTGATGCCCATGAACTCAGATGTGACAGTACACAGAGCTGCCACCAGGCTGCTCAGTGCAGTGCATCATCCCCTGCTCTTTGGGGGTGAGCTGTTTGCAGTAGCAGAGATGCTAAGAAATGGCATTGCTATTTATAGCAACAGAGCGTTTCTGTGTGCAGTGTCATCTTTGTCTTTCCCCTTTTAATGATATCTCTATCAAGGAAGGAAAGATAGAGCTTTCTGCTCCAAATAGGGAAGAAGGCCTGGATAACTTCCTCCATCAGCAGCATGAAAGGCCTTCATCCTTCAGAGCCTGGGAGATCTTCCATGAAAATCAGCAGAATGGCTTCAGGTGATAGCCATGTGACAGCAGGTCAGGCCTGACCTCTGTGGCTGAGAGGTTCCCACAGTGTTCAATCCCTTGAACTGCTCCATGCCTGGGCCCACGTCTCACACATCCCTTAGATTGCCTACAGGCAGCAAACACCTTCTGTGCTCTGTTTTCCCCACTTAGGTAGGATTTTTTTCTGCATGGAGTTAAATGAATCTTTTTCTAAGAGGGGAAAAGACATCAAGGTAAGTAAGGAGTGTGCTGCAAACCAAACATTATTGGGAGTACCTTCCTAGGAGTGGCAGGTTTGTCATTACTGAGAATTTGGATTTACAAAAGAGCCAGCTACTGAGTCATGCTGTGTGTGGCTAAAAAGTGCATCATTGCTGTTGTCTTTCTGCACACCTGATATTACATAGTGTGGCCAGAGACAGAAATAGCATTTTCATGGTATATTAATTTCAAAATTTCCAGGTACTAGTTTTACTGTAAATTATAAAATAAAGAAAACCTCATAGAAAAGTAAGTATAGAAGCATAACTTCTAATGTAAATATGTGTGTGTAAATACTAGATTTTAGGCATTCACTATGTTTAAACTGAATTGAATCTACCCAGCATGCTGAGTCTAATTTCTAACATTGCTTGCTTCCCAGTATTTCTGCTGTGTCCTATTACCAACAAATTTTTCAAAGCAGTGGGATGCACCTTCAAGGTAGGATGAGGGGAGCTGGAGAGATTTGTCCCGGTTGCAAAGCTGTAACAGGACCTGATTTCTGATGGTTTAGTAGACCATATGGCCTTCTTTGCAGGGATGAGAGACCCCCTTTACAGCCAGAAGCTTTGCAGCTTCTGGGATTTTTGTGCAAGGAGATCTTGCTGTTTATGTGATCTGGGGGCAGGTTTTGGCTGTTTGAGGTGGTGTGGAAACTAATTCTTTTTAAAACTGCTATTCTCAGGCTGTGAGTTTTCTTTTTCTTCCCTTCTACAGAGCTTGGGCTTGGAAATGTCTCCTCACTGAAATAAAAGGTGATCTTGAAACTTAATGGCACGCTCATCATTTGAGTATCACTATCATAGTCATCAAAGCACTAAGGAAACTGAGGCAGATTAACTCCTACTAGTCACTGAACTGTTATCATAGTTTTACAGCAGTATAAAAAGTGTCATTAAGCTGATCATCAATCACTTGGTTTGCTGGGAAAGCTGTTAGGACCATTCTGATCCCACAGAAGAGGTACTTGGTTTGTGATGACAAGTTTAAATTCAGCTGTGGAAAAAAATAACCCAGTACAGTGCAAGCAAGATGTTGATATTGGCTGGGAGGGGTCAGTCCTGGAAAACCTGGAGCTGAAAAGAAGCAATTGAGTCAAAGTGGATGTGTTTATAAACCTTTGCTGGGCTTTGCTGTGTCTGGGTGTCTCTGGGATGGCTTCTGCCAGGAGCAGGGTAACTCACCTGTGCTGCCTGCATGGAGCACTGTGCTTCAGTGGCCGCTTGATTTTTCCCTTGTATGAAACTGCATTTCTACCCTCCTATCACTCTGCTCTTGGCACAGACTAAGATGTTTCAGGTGCATGCTGAAGATGTGCAGAGCCCACCACATTTCCTGGAGCCGCTGCTGCAGGACTGAGCAGTGCTGTGCAGCTTGCCTGCAACAGGACTGTCTTGTTGTCTGTCCCCTGCGTGTGACCCCTCTAGTACTGAAAATTTCAGTGCTAAAAGCTACCAATTAAACAAAAGTGTGTTCAGAGCTGGGAATTAATTTGAAGTAGATGATTTTATGCTCACAAATTCACAGCCTTTTAAAATTTGTCTTAATGAATACCAGTGTTCTCCCCATTCAGCCTTCTGCTGTTTAGGGGATGATTTGTGACCTCCAGCCTGTGTGCCTGGCCCAGAAATGGCAGCTGCTTGCTGAGTTCTGTTGGGCAAACATGTCTGAAGATCACAAATGAAATAAATCATATGTGGATTAAAATAACACGCCAGCTCCAGGATGTGGAGGAAAAGGAAGGTTTTGGGTTTTTCCTCACAGCTCAGGTCTATTAGACAGGGCTGCTGGAGTCCTAGGCACTTCCATCCCAGAAGTTCATCTTTCTCTGTGCTTGAGTTACTCTGCTTCATTTAAAATGGGTTTTCAAATCGGTTTTGCTAAATTGCTGCAAAATCCTGTGTGGATGCTCTTCAGTTGATTTAATCTTGGTTTATGTTGATTTAGTTTCTTGCCAACTTTTGCTAAATCCATTTGAGACAGAGTTAAATCAACTTATGAGTGTCCTTGCAATTTAATTAAATCGACTGATGTAGCTAATGTAACTGATTGTAATTAAATGCAAGCAGCTTTTTTATAAAGACAAGCCCTGAGGGGCTTCAGGAAATCCCATCTCATGTTCCCATTAGCCTCTATAAGGAGTTTGCTCACAGTTTACCATCTCTGCCTCTGATCCTTGTCCCAGAGCAGAACTTTGCCATTGGGCTGTGCCTTGCATTTACAATCAACTCCGTCCCTGGTGGCTCAGGCTCATGGCTCTGCCCCACTCCTGCCATCCCTTCCTTGGGTGACCAGGTGGAGAATGGCCCTAGATAAATAATAACCTGCTCAGGTGGTCATTATGAAGTCAATCATTCTGAATACTGACTTTGGCCTAGAAATGCATTGCTTTTTCTTATTTCTAGGCCTCAAACTGGAGGCAGTGGTCTGTAATGATGTAATAGTCCAAAAACCATCCAGGTCCCCTGCCCCAAGGGCTGCTTGTTGATCTCCAGCAAGGAGTCTTGCCATTTAAGGGAGCGAAGATCCTGTGTTAACATGAATTTCTCTGGTTTTGAGTGATAGAAAAGAGGACCAGATGAGAAAGCAGCCAGAGCAGGCTGTAGCATCCTTTCCCCCGACCCTGCTGGCATTGCATGGACTAACTGCAGTGACAGCAGCAAAAGCAAAGACAAGGACTATCCCTCTTCTTCCGCCCCCTATACTAATGTCCCCAAAAGTCTGGGTGGCAGAGGATGAGCAAGAGAGGCACCATTTATGACCACACCAGCTTCCAATTTTCTGTCTTTTTTTCCTGCTCTGTTTCTAGTTCAATTCACATATTAAGAAAACATTAATAGCCACTGATGATAGTTTCATGCTCTGTTTACATCCTAATGGGAGCACTCTCTCAATGAGCTGAGGCACCATGTGCAGACGTGCCACTCAGTGACAAGCCCACAGGGACTTGTGGGGCTGTTCATGTCCTGCTACTCAGGGCTGATCCCATGAGCCCCTAAAAGGAGATTGCTCACAGTTTACTATCTCTGCTTCTGATCCTTGTCTTTAAGGAACTTCAGAAATCATCTTTGGGCCCCTCAGACCCATACTGGGTCCTGGCACTGCCTCTGCTGCCAGATACATGTGTGATGGAGATTTTTTTCAAGGGGCATCAAACCTTCATGGGCTCCACCTTGCCAAGGGCTTCTGGCTCTTTTTTCCTCCATCATCTACCTCTTCTTTCAGCCTGGAGCAACCCTGAATCTTTTTTGTGCCCTATTCTCTCTTTGCAGCCGTGTCATGCCTACAAAAGCAGTAAGAGAGTGGCACTTGGGCTTAGTGAGCTTAGCAAAGTCATTGGCCCAAGAGGCAACAAAAGAGCAAAGTGGCTAAGAAGAAACCTTGTGTGCAGGGAGTTCTGAGGTGCATCCATGGCTAAGGAATAGGAGCTTACATAGGTGGTGAGGTGGGAGCCAGCAGAACCTCAAGAACATCAAGGAGAGAGGATTTGTGGACATAAAGGGAAGTGACTGGCTTAAAAAAAACACAGAAACTTTTCTGTGATTATTTGTAGAGGGATGTGGTGGATATGCTCAAACCACCTTTTCTAGAATTGAGTTATTGATGGAAACTTGAGGTAATCTTAAAACAACTGATTGTAAAATCCAACTGTCTGAAGACTGGTAAGTTCCACATCTCAGAGCAGTGTGTTAGAAGAGACAGGGCAGCCTTTGGCTGACATATTTCAAGAAAGTGTTGGAAACAGGCCAGGCCGGATGGCTGAAGTGAAGCTGACATCTTGCAGAATAGCTGAGGAAAGCTGAGCAAGGAAGAGTTGAAGCAATGAACCAGCAGACACAAGGCTACTGAAAACCTCTGGGAGTGAGGGAAGGAAGGGACCCTGAAAGACTATGAAGGTAAAAGTGAATATGATCCAATCTTTCTCAGTCTGTGGAAGTTGAGCGTGGAAAAAGAAGTCTTAAGAGACAGACCAGATATTCGTCTGGCTGTTAGGTAGAGCAGATAAAACAATTTGCACCTAAAAATAGATTTTGCTTCTGGAAATGTTATAGCAAAGAGTGAGTGGATTCAAAACACAGAATTAAGTTCATTTATTAATAATCCAATTTGGTGTACTCTACTCACCCTTAAAATGCATTTAGATTTTTAATGAGTGAAAAAATTTGGGAAGTGGTTTTGATTATTTTGATGTGTTTAAAGAAATACTTGTAAGAGAAGTTAATGGAGGAGAGAAAAAAGGATATTTATAATGTTCTCAGCACTCCCTCTAACACCAGGGAGTGTTTTTGTACAGCAGGATCACAAGTGTGTTGCCAGCCACCATCAAGGCAGAGGAAGGAAGCAGAGCAGAGATGGTGTGGCATGAGAGGAGCGTATGCCATGTGCAGTATGTACCTGTGTGAGGTGGATGTAGCCACCTATATGTAAGTCAAAATCCACTTAAATCATGAAAACAGCCTGAGAATGCTATAAACATGGGAAAAGCAGCAGGGAACTGCTGGTGTGGGGATGTGCTATGAGGTATTCTGAGCATTTAGGGCAAAAGCCCCTACAGTAGGTTCAGCCTTATAGGTAGGGCAGGTTCAGCCATAGGAGAGAGGGAAGGGGGGTTAAAAACCTCAAATGCTGAGTGTAGAGCCTGCTGAAAGGTAACACACCTATGTTTCATACTAACAAACTCCCTTAATTGAAACTTTTTTCATATTTTAAAGACTTAACTCCCTGAATTTTTTGTTGCTGTTTTGTTTAGTCAGAACCCCCTAGAAAACAAAGAGCGTCATTTTGACACAAAAAAAAAACCCGACAAGTGAGTTTCCTTGGAATGTTGGGCCAAGATGTTCTAATGGGGGGGG
>VXBQ01009279.1:273947-295518 GCA_013400175.1 Phainopepla nitens | reverse complement strand
TTTTTTTTTTAGTTAAGAGTCTTCACAGCCTTCTCTTGTCATTATAAGTGCATCTCTAATTATCTGGAAAACAGTTCTATCCTGTGGAGGAAGAGATCAGGGAAATCAGTGACTGCATTTTAAGGAGTGCACTCAATAGGTATTTCTTATTTTAACTGGGAAGATGTGGAGCAGGAAGAGGGAGAAAAGGATGGTGAAACTGGACTATAGAAAAAACGAAATGAAGGGAAAAATGAGGCATAAAGTAACTACTGCTGGTGCAGTATTTAATTTATTTTTTTGTCTTGCTATATTTTCCAGCAGAAGTTTGTCAGCTAGAGTGGTTTTGAGAAGAGTGATAGGATGTGAACTTTCCATACTGACATTAATGTAGTTAACAACTCTGCATATCATAAAGAGATGATTAAATGAGAGAAGTGATTAAAATCACTAACATTGACCTGGCTGTATGGGAGCTGCTCATCTGCTGCAGGGTAGTAAACATTCAGTTTGAACCTGAGCTTTTGTGTAAAAATTGTCTCTTGAGATATTGTTTTCAGATATTTAATACAATCTATTTTTTTAATTTTGGTTGCAAATGAACCTGTTTGTTTTAGGAAGGACAGAGGGACTTGGTAGCCTGGAGATGGAATCCTGAGAGCAATGAGACCCATCTTCCTGCCATCATGTGTGGATTGCTAATGACAGAAAGGAAGGGTATTGTGGATTGTTAGTAAGTGTCTTACTCAGGGATCTGCAAAAGAACAGGAATTCCCAAACAGGGCAGGAGTTGGACCACAAATCACACACGTGCACAAAGTGACCATATCCATGCAGGAAGGAAGCCATGTGATCATGACAAGAGGAATTGGGTGAGTTTTGAATATCGTTTCATTTCATTAAACTTCAGTGTTTTTTCAGGATCTTTCTCAGACACAAATCCTGCTGCAAGCGTGCTCGTGTTTTGCTGCTTGGTAGACTATGAAATGTACTTAGTTACAGTGCTCTTTCCCTGACCACAGAATACCTCTAATCTTTCACTAATATTTGTAATTATTATAATTTTTTTTAAACTTGACCTCTATATTCCTTGTGGAGCAGGAGCAAATATATATTCCCAGCACAACTGTGACATTCTTGGGCAGTAATTTATTTCTTCTCTTTATATTCCTGAGGTTCATTAAACTGGTTTTAAAGTTAAAGCAAAAGCCATGGGAGATTTGTGCAGTCTCTTTAAGGGAAGGTCCTGCTCCTCCATAGAACAGGCTGCAGGATGCTGTTAGATTCCATGGGAACTGAGCATTGTAGAAACTGAGGTGTAGGCACTGTGTGAGTGCTGGTTGTTGGTGATTTTGTGTGTTCTTTACTGCCTGGGTTGAATCTGTGGGATTTCTTCACAGAATGTGCTTAGAATTTGGCTGTAAGTAAAAAGCTTGTCTTTCTCCTAGTTCATTCTAGAGCTGTGGAAATTCCATCTGCCTCATGCACAGATCCTGCTCTTTAAAGCTGTATTTTTGCTTTCAGGTTAGACCATATTTTTATAGTAGTCACTAGTTTCTCTTAAAGATTTCTAAGCTAGGAGACCCCCTCTCACACAGGGGCACCATATTTCCTTGCTGTTACACTAAAGTGTTTTGCAGAGTGGGTCTGATGAATGCAGCCCACTGACAGAGGCTTATTTAGGACAAGGTTTGTTATACAAATATGTTCAAAATTCCCCGCCCAGACTGTGCAGTTTGAAAGGGAAATTGGCTCAACCTGGCCATTGCAGCACCTCTCTGGAGAGATGCAGCTTCCTTGCAGCAGTACTGCTTCAGCAAGATAATTTGGACAAATTCAGAGCCTTGTGCATTGTGCTCATCCTGGTAAAGAAACCTACATTGGGGAAAAATTGCCACAGCATGAAGGCTTTTCTGGGAAAAAGGTATTCCCACGGCCTTGCAGTCAAATTTAATGACACCACATTGGCAAACCCAAGAGGACTGATTGGTTTGAACATCTTGCAGGCTCTGTCTGCACGGGAGCTGGGCTGCAGCCTGGCTGTGAGTGTGTGTGTATCGACCATTAGGAGCTGTGAGGATCCTGCTGCCTGCCTTAACCAGGCTCTCCTGCTTGCCTGGCCCCAGGCTGGCAGGTGGGTGACTGTGGCAGCATTTCTCACCTCCCTGTTGAAATGAGAATCACCAGCAGCTGCAGCAGCTGCTGGTTAAATTTCAGGCCTGAAGGATGGCTTCCCCAGCTGGGCCTGCTGCCAAAGGGAGGGTTGATTTTTGCATCCCACGGGGCTGTGGAACTGGTGAGATTTGTATCAGGGAATGTAATTGCTTTGGGGAGAGGTGACCCTGCAGGACACGAGACACATGGAAGCAGCAGGCTGAGGTACAGAGGTGGGGGCTGCCAGGGTTGTATTGCTCCCCAGTGTACCACTCCAGCTTGGTGCTGGGCAGCCTGGCTCAGCTCACACCTGGGGTCCAGGGTAGGAAAGGAGTTTAGTAGGATCTTCCAGTCTGTAGGTGCTTTGTTGTTTGGCTTATTCTGCAAAGTCAGTAGCTGTTGATTCCCAGCTGTTGGTGTAAAGTAAAACTGAAGCACCACGTTTTTGTGGTTTTAAGGTTACTTCTTAGAAAAGAAGAGAAAATGTGATTTGGTAGTACTATAAATTTTGTCTTTCCATGCTGGTAATAGGAGGGAAGTGGACCAAGGGCACTGTTGTCCCTTAGGCTTTCCCTCCATGACAGCAGGTCCTGCCCTGCTTGACCCATGGACAAAACCAAACCACTGAGTCACTTTTGGAACTGTTGCATTTGGCTTGTGATTTGTGGGGTGGCTTTTGACATGTGGCAGCACTTGGGGTTAGCAACTGTTTAAGGAATGTGCAGCTGTTGTCTACTTCTCCATCCTCTCCAAACATCACTGTTGCTCAGGATTTTATATCAATCCACAAACAGGTTGAAACAAAACACAGTGAATCAGGAATAAGCATAGGAATTAGCTGTGAGGTAACCTAATAACTATTTGATAGAAGAGGAACTCCCTTGTGACCCAAATTAGCAATAAAATTAAAACAACTCTTCAGAAGTGTTTTCTTACTACTTTCCTCTGCTCCTCTAGAAGTTGAAATGAGAGAGGACATGACAAAATACTGAGCTGGAGCCGGCTTTCTTTGCTGAGTCTGGCCCTACTGTAATCCTAACTGCTTGTGACTGAGCAGGGTTTGAAAGATCACAGGGCAGGGATTTTTGATTTGCTCTTTAAAGAGATTAATGTGTGAATGAAACATCCCTGGCTATGTGACTCTCAACTGGTCTTTTGTGAAATTTGGTGTATTTTTAGCAAAACTCTCTGCTTCCTAGTCCATTCTTGGATCCAAAAATTTTTGTTTTTCTCAATTGACAGACAAACCTTTTTGGCATGACTGGGTTTTGCTGTGTGAGCAGTATTTCAAGTCCTTGCCTGCAGAAGTTGAGCCAACATCGCTCTGACACAGGCTGGAGTCTTGGCTCTGGGCTGCATGTGACCAGCAGAGATGGTGACAAACCCTCTAAATAGAAAAGTTCTCTGCTTACTGTTGGAAAGCTTCTTCAAGCCACTCTCTCCTTTTTTTGAGGCTAATGAACTTCAGCCCTTGTTGACTAGCACATTGATTGCATATGACATCTCCAATGGGATTTAGAAAAGACCACACCTCTTGAGGTGTACAGTGACGTGGAGGGCATTCCAAGGGAATGCCATCCTCTGGAGAAGGCCCCTGAGCACCAGCCTCCCTAGATCATAGGACAGAGCTTTTCTCTTAAGGTGGTCCTTGCAACATGCTCTGTCACACAGGCAGTGTTCTGAATTTAATTTTATTACTGTTTTATTAGTTCCAGAGAAGAGCAAAGGGAATTTCTGCAGGTCACAAGGAAGAGTGAAGGTGGTTTAGCCACAAGAAGTACTCAGTGGGGTGTGGAGAGACTACTGCACAGAAGCACCTGTTTTTAATTAATATTTTGAACCAATTTGGTTCTAGCAAACTAATTCCACTAACAGGCTAAGCAGAATAATGACAGGCACAGCTGCTATAATTCCTTGTTACGCTTCTAGTTAAAACAAAATCCTCTTTGCATCAAGAAACACTAATCTAATGTGTTCATTATGAAATCTTTGGTAGTTGGGCACATCCAAATGTTTCACATGCAATTTCTTAATTGTCCCCCTCCCTGCTATATGAACAAAGTATGTAAATGATGAGGTGATTTCTCCCCAGAGAAACAGAACTAATTGGTGCATTAGTGTTCCTGAGATAAATCAAATTGAAATCCCCTGCTATGCTTAGCTATAGGGAAGACTCTTGTATCAGTTCTAATGTTCTTTGAGACTATTTCAGTTGGTTTTTCAGTTTTGAGTTGGTTGCTCACTTACCAGCCAGATCTGTGTTCAAGCAGTCAGTTGCTGTCTTCAGGGAACTCTAATGTGCTTGAATTAGGGTCTCACTACTAAGAGAAAGATAGTGTCAGACCATCTAGCTCAGTTATTTGATCCCTGCTAGTACTAAAGATGGCCAGAGAAAAGGGGACAGTGTCAATGTGTACACTGGCTGCTTGTTCCTTGTGTGCAGTCTTTCCCCTGCTTCTGCCTCATAGGCCTGGCTGGGTGTCCTGCTCCTTGAGAACTGATATGCCAGTTGGTGATGCTCTATTGCATCCACCTGTGATTTTAGCCTCCTCCCCATCCTTCAGCTTTGAGTTCCACAGTGCAGCTGTAAACTGTACAAGAACAACAGCCCTGCTGTGTTTGGTTTAAATGATTTGTCTGTGTGTGCCCTAAATCACCAGGGTACCCCTGTCTCCAGCTAAAAGGCCAAATGCTTAGGGAGGAGGGAAATATTGCGGGGGCATAAAGGATCAGGTTGTGGAGTAGGCAAAATATGAAACCCAAGGAGGCAGGAGGGGAATGTGGGTTGAGACCTGACCCATGATCTAATGCTCAGCCTTTGAAGGAATGCTTCCTGCTTGTCATACTTGCCATGTGCCTGTGCAGGGATGCACTCAGTGCTGCTGCCCTTTGGAGATTTACAGCTTACCCTCGAGATCTGACATTGCTAATTTCTAAAGTGCTCATTTTCCAAACTGGATTTATCACTACGAAACAGATGACGTTTCATGGATTAGACTCAAATCATCCACCTTGAGAGACAGTGAAAAAGGAGGGGGTGGTGGAATGGTCTGCAATTCTTCCTGTGGGAGCAAGTGGGAAGCATAAACCAGGAGTGAGCCAAGTTCTCTCCTGAACCTGAGACGGAGCGCTGCCTTTTATCCATCCTGTAGTGTTACCACCCAAGTCCTTGCCTGTAAGTGGCCTTCTTCTGGGATGTCATATGTCACTTTATCACTGTGAGGAAGTTGTAAAGCTTTCTGGTCTTGTTAGCAGTGGCACCATCTCCTGGTGTGCTGACTTCAGGTCTAGCTGGTGAAACATCCTGGTTCCCTGCTGTGAGTCATGCCATGGGGGTTTCATGTCCAAAAGCATCCTATCTTAAGATGGGATGCTCTTGTAAGCTGCTCCAGTTTCCTCGTGTATTTTTATAATGCATAAAAACCCATTAGAGCCCTGATGTGCATCTGGGGTCTCTCAGCCCACAAGTATAAAGTAAAAAGGGTATTTTTAAACTCTTGGGAAAAGCATAGGTTTGCTATGCTGGGGCTACAGCTGCTTGTATGCCCTTAGGGACACGATACAGCTCTTCCTGTATGGGTTCTATTGCCTGCAGAGCATATGTGGGGCAGCTGTTGCTGTTGATGAGCAAGCTGGCATTTGTTAGACTTATACTGAGAATGGATGTGAGGAAATGGGCTCTTGATTTTTGTGGAAATGATGTTTTCAGTGCTGCACAAGGGAAGGAAAGAGGGAAATCTAAGTCACTGATATGATAATTTTGAAACTGTCTGCCCCACTGTGAGATTTTGCTGAGTGATTTCAGAAGTGATGTTCAGCACAGTTTATCAGTTTAGCTTAGGAAGAACAAGAAATTAGAGAGTGATGGAGGCCAACCTTCAGAGACCAGCTTTGTTAGAGAAGACAGCTGCCAAGCAGAGCTTTATGTGACTTGCAGGCAGTGGAGCAAGACTGGAAATCCTTATGGCTCCAGCTTGTTGTTGAAAGCAAGCTTTCTGCTTGCTGCAGATAAACAAATGCACAACCCAATGCTGACTGCATCCATCCTCTCGCATAGGTGTGTGTCAGCAGGCACACATGCACACCCTCTTGGTAAGCACACCCTTATCTCAACTTTCCCACCTGAAGTACCTCCAAACCTGCTCCAGGAAGATAAACAGCAAGGTGGAAAAACCAGTGCTGTGATTGCTCCCCATCTTATTAGTTGCTGCTGTGTTAGCAGCATATGTAGCCCCAGCATGGCAAACCAGTTAGTTAGGGAGAAGCAGGTGTCCAAGGTGAAAGCTGCTGGGCAGTTGTGATGGTGAGTGTAAGCAGCTGCAGCACCCCTGCAAAGGGAGTGTGGTACCCAGCTTGGTCAGCCCTCAGGTCACAGGGCTGCTCTCTTTCTATGGAACATGTCTGTTGTCTTTGCAGTTGCTCTCACTCTGTCAGTGCAGATTGTGAATTACGTGGGCGTTCTGCAGGTAGCAAAGGTGATATTCAATATGCTTTTTTATGGTTAACAATCCAGGGCCACTGCTCTGTAGAAAAAATCCAGGGTATCCGGAGGAGTTATGCCAGCAATGTACTTGGCATGGCAGGCTGATTGGAAAATCTGTTTGCTTCTCTGTGAATAAACCCCTGACACCTCATTTGGCTGAAACCCCCAGAGAGTGGTGTGCAGCCTCTTCCTAAAATACTGGCTGATCAAGGATGCTAAAAGAAAGGCCATCCAATGCTAATTACAAAGCTATTTCTGCCAAGCCAGTAAAAGATGATGTTTTATCTCCTCTTTGCTTTCAAAACTCAGTGTATTTGCCTGAATTGATAACAATTTCTCTCTCAGCTTACATTGAATATGATGGCATTTGAACTACAGCTCCCAGAGTATCCAGCATTAGCAGTACTTTAAAAATTCTGAAAAACACCAACAAATCAAGGAAACACCAGTAAAAAAAGACCCCTAAACCCCATAGCAGCAAAGTAATAATCACCGTTAACATTTCAAGTCTTAATGCTTCAGCTGTGGTACTTAATCGATAATTGAAATTGCAAGAGAAATGTAATGCTTGAAATTCATGCAGTTAATTTTATTGCTAGCACTTGTAATTTGAAAGCAATTCTGAAATCAATATGACTTTTTTTTTTTGCACAGAGCAAGAAAGCCTGAAGTAGGTTCAACCACAAACAGTTCAGTATTGAAGTGGGACCCACTGTTCCATGAGACATCAGGATTAATTCTACCCATTTCCCCCCTCCACCCCGCTATAAATAAGATCTTCCCAAGACCATTTGGGTGCATTTAATGTTTGTAAGTTGTTTGAGATTATATTTCTCAAAGGCTTCAGATGCTACTCTCAGATTTTCTTTGTCCCACAGGTTGCTCTGAATGCCAATAGGGCTGTGGGAGAGGCCAGGAGAAGGTTACCAAAGTTCTCCCTCCTTTAAATCCTGTTACTTCTCAATGAAACATGCTCCTGCACTGCTTTCCAAGCTCTAGATCTCCACTGCTGCAGGCCCCAAAGGAGATATTAATGAAGGCAGGAATGTGCTGGGGTGATTTGTACCTCTGTGTCTTCCCGTTCAGCTCATCAGGAATGGGCTTCTCTGGGACTTATGGGGGCTGCAGTGAAGGTGAAGTACAAGAGCTTTAGCTGGAAAATGATCTGGTTTTGTCTCAAGTCATTAAAGCTTCTGTAATGCATTTGCAGACTAGCCAAGAGGCTAGCTGGGGTGGTTGGATCCTTCAGAGATGTCTTTTTGTGCTACAGTTGTCACTGTGTTGTAGAAAACTTGGCCTGAATTAATGCCTTGGGCCTCGGTGGGGTTGGAGAGGCTCTCTGGGCAGTCCTGGTTGGCTTCTCTGAGAAGATGTGGGAGACCTGGAAAGGCAGCCACGGTGCAGAGAGTTGAAGGGGGTTGTTGTGTATGTCATTCAAACATGTATTTCGTCAGGAAATTGGCCTGACTCTGGCCTAAGAAATGCTCTTTTGGGAGAGTCCAGGCAGTTCTGTAACATCCCACCCTCTTTCCAAACTTCTGAAGCTTCACAACCTCCCTAAAAAAACCCCAAAAACTTCATAAGCATTGAATCCAAAGAAGTCTTAGTAATTGCCACTGGCATGAGTAGTCTTGTTTTGTCTTACTGGCTGGAGGACCTTCATCCTTATCACCTGAAGCACGGTGCCTTCTGAGCCAGCCCTCCTCAGGTGTCAGGGTGTGAGAGTTGGCTGCTTGGATACTCCCCATGTGCCTGTGCTTCCCCTGTTCCAAAGCAGCAGCATTTATGGGCACAGCACCAAATATCAATTATTCTGCAGACTACCTTTGTGGTGCTGCAGTTCAAAGGCTCTTTTTGGCAGAAAAACCTACGATGACACATGCTGTGATCAAGAGCCCATGCCTGGTTTGTGAGCAGAGAGCAGCACAGGCCCTTCTCCCCTGAGCAGGGATTGGGACCAAAAGCTGCCATCCAGGCTGTCTTACTGCTCATTCAAACTGGCATCCTCTTGATCTCTGTGGGAGTGCTGACACATGTAAGAGCAATGGTTTCTTTATACAAAAAAACACCTAAATAATCTAATTTTAGAATTAACAATGATCTGATTGTTTTGCAAAATACCTTTGGTGTGTAATTTCCAATGGCTGACAGGACTTTGCAGGGAGGTTATTTAAATAAAAATATTTTTTTACCCTCAGTCTCATCCTTTAATTTATCAAGCCAATTAACTGATCTTACCCAGGGACACTTTGTTCCTATGCAATGCCCTCCCCCATCTGAGTCAAGTGAAGACATCTGTGCACACACAGGGTGTGTTACTCCTATTCTGCAAATTGTATGCAAGTAGGGTGGTGCTTTCTCATTCATTTGGCTTCATTTTAATCTTTTTCTCTTCACCCTGAGCTCAGCTGAAGTACATCACAGGTTCTTCAGCTAATTAACAGGATTACAGCTGTCTGCATCAGGTTGGGAGATTGAGTTAGAAGCTGTCAAGATCCCAATATACTGGAGTCTCATTACTGAATCTCCAGTGAAGCCACATATAATGAAATTCAAACAGATCAGGTTAAATTAGATTAGCTAATGGAATTCTCCTCTTATCAGTTTAATGTGATTCTGAACAGTGACTCTTTAGTTTACTTACAAAATAAATGTTTCTTTGAGTTGGATTTGACCTGACCCTGCAGGCCTGAACTCTTTGGACATCTGAGAAGTTAATGTTCAGGATCTGAACTCTGTGGGCTGGGTTGGTTGGTGGCTTTTGGAGGCTTTGTGCTAGGGGACCTGGAATTAACTTGGTGCTGGGCGAGGAGGCTCTGCAGTGCTCTTTGTTAGTGTTTGTGGGGTTGCATGGTCGATCTCTCCTGCCCTCAGTGACTGTAGCTGGGATAGAAGTACAGAGCAACTGTCTGTGCCACAGCTCCTATACCTCAGTGCAGAAACAGAGGAGCCAGAAGAAATAGCCTCTGTTGCAACACACTCTGAAATGTTTGTTTTGTGCTGTTAGGAGCTCAATCCTTTGTCCTGGTACTGAGAAAGAGGAAGGATGGAGCAGGCACCTGATAGCTAAATTCAGTGGGTTGATGCTCTTGTTTCAAAGTAGACAAATTTCTGGAAATACAGTAGTACTTGTTCCTTTGGCAAACTAGGGAGGAGAGGCTATTGTGAAATACTCATTTTGTATAGAGGTAATGGCTTGCACAGTCCCTTAGCAATCCCCAGCATAGGCAGCAAAAACAGCAGTGCCCAAGTGAGTTAGAGCAGCCTTCAAACCTTGATGGGGAGCTGCAAAGTTGTGCAGAACTCAGCAAAGCTGCCGAAGTGTCTTTGCTGTGACCCCTTTTTGTAATCAGCAAGGAAACAGGCAAGATGTAATGGAAGGTCCCTGCCTGTCTGTCACTGGCATGGTGTGACAGCCTGTGCTGGTGAAAGATGCAGAGTCTGAAGGTTCACTGGGGATGGCAGGGTCCCTGTGCCTGCTGGAGCTGGCAGTGCTGAGTGAGGGTCCCTGGTGTTGTGTGGCTGCTGCTAACCCTGGAGTGATACTGGATCTTGGTAGAGGTTCACTGCATCTTTGTGAAAGTGGCAAACGCTGACTCTGTTTAACTTAAAGAGCAAATAGTGTGAATTAGGAAGGGATTTATGTCCTGGTATCCTCTTACCAGCAGAGCCAGGGAGGCACACAACAGTTGGCTAGAGTGGGAAAAAAACAGTATTTGTTGTATTTTTCTGTCTTTACAGAAGCTGCTTCACTTCTTGAACTCTGTCAGTGTGGCACCTTTTGCTAGAACTAAATTCACTTAATGTGCAGTGGCATTGAGTGTGGATACTTGGTGTCACTGTCTGACAGCACAAGGGCTTTTGAGAAGCCATTGGGGCTGTGTCCAACTCAGATCCCCACTTTTCCTGACTGTGTGGTGTTTGTATCCTACTGTCGTGATCAGAGTCCCGCCACAATCACAAGAAGCTTTTGATTCTCTTCCCCAGCTTCCAGCAAACGGAAAAAGTTCTGGTTAGGAAAAAAGTAACTTCTGGCCATACCGTGACACTCTGAAGGGCTTTAAGCTGGGTGGTATTAACTTGGTAGCATCTGCTGGTGAAAGTGAAGGTCTCTGAACAAAAGCAGGTGCCCTCAATCCAATTTTTTTTGAAGAGGCTCTCCTTGCTGTGACATTTCTGCTGTGTCCTCTGCAGGGTTGGTGGTTTGGTGGATATATTGTCCCTGTGAGTGTCTGCCCACTCACCCAGCCTGATGCACTGTGTTCAAGGTAAAATACAATTTTGCTGGTTTTGGAGGCTGCTGGGACTGGAAGAAGTTGTTCCTAGCAGGACTCCTCTCTCCTTCCTTAACACACATGTCTTCTCAGCTGCAAATCCCATTGCCAGTGTAGTAGTTGTTTTTATTGCTTCACTGGGAGTAGTGAGGTTAACATCTTGAGCAGCAGCTAAAATAGACACAAGCAAGTAGCACAATAGCTTAATCCCCTGGAAATTACTCTTTTCAGTATGGAGTTGTGTTTCCTTTTTATCTCTCCCCCACTTTCTTTTAAAAGGCAGAATTACATTTTATTTACAACTAGGCCCAGGACCTGTAGTTTTCTACTTCTGCATGCAGAGTCGCAGAATAATCCTCTAGATATTCTTTTCCCAAGAAGAATTTCCTGTTTATTTCAAGGTTGTGAGGCTTTGGCAATGCAGGATGGAGCAGTTCAACCACAGTATCTCATCTTTCTTAAATGTGGTCCATTGCAAATAAGGTTCCTTAGTGGAACAACATCTCTCTGGTCCTGCCTGTGGTGGAGCTGGGAGCAAGTGCAAGTTGTCATTGCAGAGATGAGCAGCTTCCAACATACATAAATATCCACTGCTTCTCTGTTGATTCTGCCACTTTCCCTATAAGCAGACACACAGTCACTCTCCAAGTGAGCCATCTGGATTTGACAGATGTCGCTGGCTTTTTCTGGACCCATTGTTAAATGGGAAAAAGGGAGGGAATATTCTGAATTGAAGGAAATAGCTTCTGATGGCAGTCTGCAATTTCATGGGCTAGGAGATGAGCTGCCCTTTCCTTCAATTGCCATCATCTTCATTGATTGTAATCTGCATTTGCAGCCTGGGAAAAATCACTTCTTGTGGGAAGTCTAGGAATTGTCACTTCTGGGGAAGGAAGTTTAGGTGTACTTTTGCCCTTGATGCAGAGCTAATGGGCTTTTTGTACTTCTTCGAGACGTAGCATTGGTTTCTGAAGCTGTATAGTGAGGTCTGTAAAGCTCTGATCTGGGACTTAATTCCCCTACTCTGGATGCCTTTTATCCATCCTGATGCTGGCACTTGGCAGACGCTGGTACAAGGTAAAGAGCCCGTGCTCTCAGTCTGAGAGCTACATGTACTTGCATGTTCTTGAAGCCTCTTTGAATCATGATATTTGCTTCCTAATGTAGAAAGATCCCTGTGTCTGATCATTTCTGACAAATTGTGAAGTTAGTGAAGGTGACATGGCTAAATACCAACATCAAATATCAACATTATGCTACCTTTATTTATCTTTTTTAAATTTTTCTGATGAAATAGACAACTTTCTGAAAGTGATGGTATTAAAAATAGAAGGGGAGGTGTGTATGAAGTGCTAAAGGTCATACATCAGAAGTGAATTTCAAGGACTTTATTCAGATGAGAGTCTGTGATGAGATGCTTTGCTTCTCTTTTCTAATATGTGTGGGGGTGAAATTTCAAGCTCCAGTTGACACACACACAGAGGTTTTTCTCCAGCTCGGGTTCACACACACACACACACACATACACACACACACACAGAGGTTTTGCTCTCCTTGGAGTTTTCTGCTGGTGGTGGTTGTGAGGCATCTGGCATGGAAGACAATGTGTGGTTGTGGGCTGAACACGGACATGTGAACATGCAAATTATCATAATAATTCAGTGAGAGCGAGGTCCGAAGGGCACATTTAGGACAACTTCACTAAAATTGCAGATTTTATGCTTGCTTTTAGGGTTTATTCAATTAGCTTATAAAAGGAGGAGAGAAGGGGGAGCACTGTAATTACTCAATCCTGCACGTGTGGCAGCACAGCAAGTGTGAAACTGTCAAAGATAGAAGTTTGCTAAAGAAATCTGTAAATACTGATTTCCTCCTCTGCATTATCTTCCCTGACAGAGGCAATAAAGGGTGATACTGCATAACCTACGTTCAACTCTGAACCCTGGATCCTTGTCAGCCTGTTGGAGAGTGTGTGTGAGAAGTCTTTCTAGAGATTGCTGCTGTGCTCCCAGATTTGACACCAACTGTTGCTCCCAGCTGTTCTGTGTTTGTGCTACAGAAGTGTGTTTCTATTTTGTCAGCTTTAGATGTGTTTCTAACACACAGGTGCCTGCCTTGCACTGTAAACATTTCTGAAAAACAATTGTCCCTATTGTGTATCTTGTAGTAAAAAGTTTTCTTGCGAGTAGTTCTGGAATGGAGTTCTGGGTTAATGATTTTATGTGGTTCTAGGGAAGAAGGGCAATTTCTACAGAAGGATTTGACTGTACAGTAATTTTAATGGAAAACAAACAGAAAATAAGTAGCCCGCATTTTGTGTCAATAGATGTTTTCTCAAGTTAAAAACAATTTGTTCAAATGATTTGCATTTAAGGTGGGATTTGGGGCATGCACAGAGCTTCAAGTACCTTTCCCCATCCATCTGCCCCTTCTTTGCTCTGTGGCATTCAGGAGCCTTTCTGCAGAAGCATCAGAAACATCAGTTCACTGTGTGGCCACCCTGGTGACCTACCACAGCTCCTGTGGGTATGGTAAAGCTCTGGTGATTTTTTTTCCTCTCCTCTGTCTTGGAGCTCTTTTATCAGCTCCAGATTCTTCTTGTAATTTCCTTGATCTTCACCTACAGCCCCTTCTCTCTCCAGCCCCACTGCTGGGCTCCTTTTTTTTTTTTTTTTTTTTTTTTTTTAATAGCTTGTTGTGATGTGTGTTCTCTGAATAATCCCCAAGTGCTTTGTCCTACTGAGTGCTGGGGCTCGGCCTGGGACATTTGCAGAAGTGGCAGTCCATGTCCAAGAGCTGAGCCTCAAGGGTTTGGTATTAGGGTGAGACAGGCAAAACCAGGAAATACAGAATATTGTGGAGTAAAACTTCAGTGCCCAGATTGGAAGGCACAGAGGCTGGTAGTGCTGAAGAGTGTAAGTGGTGTCGGCTTGATGCATTTATTTTGCCCATCAAAATCAACTTGCTGGAGGTGCCTGAAAGCAGGACTTTTACTGGCTGTGCTGAAGAAATGAATGTTAACATGAAGCTCGAGATTTCCAGTGGGCTCCATGGAAATGACATCCTTAAATCACTGTAAATGGTGGCATTTAGTTCCCTCCCCCTACCCTGCAAACGTGAATCGATTACAGCTTTGTGAAGAGAAGTGTGATAAAGGAGTTTGAAAAGCTCAGGGAGGGATGGGAGGCCTCTGCAGAAAGGGATCTGTGCGTTGAGGACCTGACATGCTGTCTGAATCAGCAACTGTTTGAATTGGATTTGTTTCAGGGGTCAATGCCCAAACAAATATTTTCAATAAGACATTCATAAGCCTTTATTAAGCCTAGACTGAGACCATCCTGCCCTGTCTGAGACAGTGAAGGAAAGAGATTCAAGAGAAAAGGTATTGGTGGTTATGTTTGGGCAAGGGGTTTTTTTGGCCTTACATTAAAGGGAAAATGAGTCCAGGAGGTGTCTATGAGATGACAAGAGACACTTGGGACATAATTTTTTCTTTTGCATGTATTTTTAAAACACCTGAAGCTAGAAAAGCTTTGCCCTCAATAGTGTGCCATGAAACTCAGAACGTGCTTTCAAGTGAAAACTACTGCAAACACACATGGAGAAGGAAAGGGCAAAATGCTGCTTTGAAGGAGTTAATAAGCATGTGGAGCAGAGTGCTCTGTTGGTAAAGCCTGCTTGGATTTTTTGAAGACATTAATCAAGGTTCCTCGTAAAAGATGTTTAAGGAAATGAAGCAGCAGTGGAAAAAGACAGGGAAGGTTTTAGAAGAATAGTTGGTTAAAAGAAGATGAACAGACAGTATAAGTAAATGCATTTTCCTGGTGGAGAGAAGTCACCAGCAGAATATTGCAAGGTCTCATGCTGAGACCTTGTAACTTTCAAATATGAATCAGAGACTTGAAAAAGGAATAAAAAAAAGAAAATAAATAAATTTTGGCAACATAGCAAACTATTTGGGATGGTAAAGACAGACGAAGTGCAAGGATGTGCAGAAGGATATTCTGAAACAGAATGATGGGATGCTAAAATGACAGATGAATTTCAGGGTAGGAATATGTGAAGTGATGCATATAAAAGTAATTTTGCATGTACATAAGGCAATGAGCTGTGAGATGCCAACAGGCTCTGAGGGCTTGAGGTTTTGGGTTGTAATGCAGAGCTCAGTGGAAGTATTGGCTCAGTGCTCAGCAGTGATCAAAACCAAACTGAACATTAGAAGTTATTAGCAAAGGCAGTGGGAAGAAAACCTGCTGCAGCTGTGTAAGCTTGTGTTTGCACTGCCTCCTGCTCTTTATCTCCTGGCTCTGGAACAAACCAAGAGAAAGGGAAAGAGGCTCAGAGCAGTGATAAATCAGAGGTATTGGGTTGTATTTCTCCTGGGAATTTTTAAGGAAACCAAGATTCTTTAGAATATGAAAGGGAATGGCTAAGGTGAAATACAGCAGCAGTCTGTAAAAACCATCAGAGATGGTGAAGGTAAATAGGGAGTGATTTCTGGTGGTCCTTCTCCATCGGGTGAAGGGCAAGATTGCAAGTTTTGCTTGCAAGCGGATGAGTGCAATTGTAGCACTGCGAAATAAAGTTCTAATCAGGGGTGCTGTGGCATTTTTGTAAATGTCTAGGAAGCCTTTAATGAAAGGTTAATTGAGTGATGGATCAGCAGAAAGGTATCCCGGGAGAGAAAATGGTGACTGCATGACTGGAGACAAATTTATTTGATTTCAGTGTGCCACAGTAGGGTGGTAATTCATGCAGTTCCCTGGCTGGTGTGTAGTGAAATTGCAATGCTGCTTTTCAGCCTGTGGCTATCAGGCTGTTGTGGCATAGGAGCCATTTGGCAATATGTGCCATTCCTTTAGCTTGGTTTGAGACTGGAAATTCAGCCCAATGGAGCATGTAGGTCTTGGGAGAAGCATTCCCTGGGAGACCTGGATGGCTTGCAGACCCAACTTGTTGTGGGAGATAGTTAGCCCCACCAACCTTGCTGAAATCTGTTCAGAGTGGGGCTGGGAGGCAGTGAACTTCACTGGCTTTGCTTTTTGTCACCAGCTGTGCCATGGCATGCTTACAATGAAGAAGCAAAGCAGATGATATACACTTCCAAGCCCTGTAACTGGGTTTTATCTCTGCTAATAAAAAGAAAATAGTTAAAAGGAAGCTCTGGAAGGAGGAACAACCATCAAATTAATTTCATTTTCAGTCTGGACAGATACCTTGAAGATCTCAGTGGTTGTTGCATCAAGCTGTGATCTTTCTCCTTGCTCAGGGCAAGTGTTACTTTGTCAGAATGAAATGTTTCTGGGACCTGAGTGCCTGCCAGTGTTGGGGCTGTGGACCATGTCAGGCTTTTTTTTTTCTTTTTTTTTTTTTTTTTTGAAGTCTTTTATTTCTAATATAATTTTCTGCATGTCACTAATTACCTCTGAGGTTGCTACTATGGTTTTGCATTACTGGGTTACACACTGTGCATGTTATTTTGGCTGCTGCTCACCCACGTACAGGTCTGCTCTCTCTGCCATGGATTTCTTGACAGTGAGGGTCAAGTGGAGTTGAGCTGGGTCAAACCTCACCAGGTAGATGCCAGGTCTTATTTAGAACCTTTATTTATTTAGTGTTTCATTGGCGTTTGGGTGTGCAGAGACATCTGCATTGATTCTTGTATGTGCTAAGGACATATGGCTGCCCTGAGAATAAATGAGTATTTTAATAAGCAGAGTTTGTCTGCTCACCTAAACATTAGACTGAATGGATGTTCAGTGCATCTGCCTTTGTACAAGGCTGAGACTACAACTGCTCTCCCATTAAGCTTCAGCTCTTTGGATTTACGCCTGGCTGCTGTTAACTTTCTCTCCCCTAGAATTACTTTGGTGATGTGAGAAGAGGTGAGCAAGAAGGCTTGACCCGTGCTTCTGTGACACTCTTTTTCAAAACATCAGCCCTTTTTTAGATCCCAGATTGCTTTTCAATGCACAACCTTTATTAAGACTTCAATCTACCACTTTTTGTTGATTGTTTGCCTCTGTTTTTCAAGCCTTAAGATTTTGAATAATTTTA
Source organism: Phainopepla nitens (assembly GCA_013400175.1). NCBI lineage: Eukaryota > Metazoa > Chordata > Aves > Passeriformes > Bombycillidae > Phainopepla > Phainopepla nitens. The sequence goes on along the minus strand of VXBQ01009279.1, from coordinate 278,571 downwards.
AGTACTAATGTCTCTTAGAAATGCACATGCACTCTCCACCCTTTCTCATTTATTAGTTCCCACGAGGTCCTGCTGTTAACTGCAAGCCAAAAAATTTAACCTTGGCCAGGCAAAAAGGGCTTTCCAAGAACTAGCTGGTGTGAGCACTGTAGTCACACTACTCCCAAAGTAAGTTGACTTCTGCTCTCTGAGAAAAACCACAATATAAATTTCCTTGTCAGGCCAAATTTGTAAACTAAAACAATTTTTTTTTTTTGGTTGTTCAAAGGTTTGTCTGCTATTGGCTTTTTCTGAATTGTTGTAATGAAAAAATGTAATGGGGAAAATAAGCTGATAATTATAGGCTGAACAAATCCTTCTCTGTAAATCTGAGAATTAATAAATCCAGGACAAAAGAGTTGAGGCAAATAGGATTTGCAATATCTTATAATAACCCACTGGCCTGGTGATGTGTATGGGATACTGCAAAGGAAGATATTTAACAATGTGCTCTTACATGCTCAATAGGGCATTTGCACCAGCAAAGTCATGTTCTCTCTTGTGTGGTGCTGCTGCTTATGGACAAGCAGTATTTCCTAAATGAAAACCTACATGTTAGAAAAGGTCACAAATGTCCTGGATTTTGCTATGTTCTCTGCTTTGAAAGAAAAGCTCTGGAAAAATGCATGACATGAAATTGTGCCCTTTTTTAAGGATGCCCCACTAATTCCCCAATGAAAAGCCAAAGTGAAGTCTCTCCTGGTGCAGGCAGGTGAAAGTGAGCAGGATGAACCCTGATGAATGTAAATGAGGTTTGAGCCACCTTGCTCTTGTGGAGGTCTCCATGCTCTGTGTCATCCTGAGGCTCTTGGATTGCAGACTGGAAGGGCTACCTTGCCTCTCCTGAGCTCAGGGTTTGTGGTTGGGACTGTGCTGTCACACACTGCAGTGAGCCCCTCTGTTTAAAGCATGTTTTCCTCCCTATCAACACCAGCACAGACTCGTGAGCTGGCACTATTAGCATGTGTGTTTTCCCCTCACCCAGAGCAGGAATAATTATTCTCTCTCAGCAGTGCGACTGTTTCTGTTCCCTCTGATTTATGGAGGCAAAGAACTCATTTGAGAGGATGAGTCAGAAGTAATTGAGCTCCAGGGGACTGTATTTCATGGCTTCTCCTCTATTTTTGCCCTGTACTGCACCTCATGGTTACCAGTTCTTTGGCCTTCCAGGCAATGTTCAATAAAGCTTAGGAACGAGCTCAGGTCTTGGTCCACATTTAGAAACCAACCTGATTCTGTAAATCAAGAATGTGACACAGTGATAATCTTTCAAGCTTTGTAACATTATTATAAATATAATATGATTCATAGTTGGCTATTCCCAAATACTTGGCACCCTTTATGAAACGCAGGATGGGTGCAAGAGCTGCTCTGCAGGGACTTTGAGTTGCAGGAGGTGGTGCTGGGTGTAGGGCAGAACATGAATTAAAGAGGATTGCTAGGTAGAACTGAAGCTCCTGGAAAGCCAGAGTCCAGGGAAAGCTTTAGGGACATGCTTGTGGTTCTGCAGAGAAAGTCCAAGTCATGTGTGTCAGTTTGTGTGTGCATACAGTGCTGGTGCTTGAGTCCATCAGACAGACCCCAAGCAATTGGGGATGGATGGCATGGCCTGGGCAAAGGTGGGATACAGAGCCATCACTTGCTGAACTGATGTAAACAGTAGATGGGCAGCAGGTGTATTTTGCGTGTTACTGGTAAAGGTCTGTGGGCTTGACCTCTGCATAATGTTTTGAGAAGATTTTTGAGTCCCACAGTGGGTGAGTGTCAAGGCAGCATGAAAGACCTGTGTTAGTCTGAGCTGCTGACTATCCAGCTGGCAGCAAAGAATTAAGTTTTTATTACCCTCTTGAAATCCAGTCCTGTTGTGGCAGTGAATGAGGCACTGGTGTTCAATGGGGCCTCAATCTCACAGGCAGTATTTGAGTTGAGGAGCTGAATAATCTCCCCTACCTTTCTAGAGGGGCATGGCAACCAGTTAATCTGGTTGCCTTGGGTAGTGCAATTCTAGCCAGGATGCCTGCTTTTTTACTGGTTTGGTTTCTCCTTTTTGTGTATGTATTCTTTTTTTAAGTTCATAATTTTTCCTGCAGAAGTGCTCTGGTGACAGAAAAGAGTAAGTTGGCTCATGAGGTGCCCCGTTCCCCTGCAATTTTGCTCAATGACTTTGCCATTGGCTGAAAAGGCTGCCAAATTCAGTTGCTGGCTTCTCCCAACTTGAGACTTGACTGATAAACTTCTGTACAAGCTGCAGTGACTGATGACTCTGCTTTTGCATTTCCATTTCTATTTACAGTTTAATTTATCTCTCTCTCTGCCAAGTGCTTCTTGAGAACACTTCAGTGGTTTTCTCCTTCAAGTGTAGCAAAACCAAACAAAAGAGCCTGATGTTTCTTTGCTGGACTAAATAAGTCACTGTTATGATTGATAATGGTGAAACTGGTTTATAATTTATATAAACAGTGATGTACATCATTAAAAACAAAGCAGGCAAACTCCAAGTCCTCTCTGGATCTGATTGCTTTGAACAGCAGATGATCTCTGGGGAACTCAGTGTGGGAGTTCTAGTTCCGAGGGCTCTTTGAAGCATTGTAATAAGTAATCAGGAAAACTGAGGTGATGGATCAACAATTCATTGATTTATATATGCCTTTGATGAGTGGAATTGTCTGTTGCAAATGGGCTTTACTAGCTTTTAGCCAGTAATCCCTTGGTTGTTCCCCTCTGCTTATTTCTGCTAAACAGAATGCACTGTCTCAGAATTAATCCCATTAGTTAATTACAGTCTTCTTTTCTCTGTGGCTTCTTTAGTCTGCAGATCCAAACTGTGAATGGTGGCACGGGTGGCATAGTATTTGGTTTTTTTCTGTGCTGTGGTCAACTCAAATTTGGGGTGGAGATGCTCGTGGGGATTAAACTGAAGTGTTCTGGACTCTTCAGCATTTTTCTCAGGTACACATACTTGTGCTGTTGGTCTGCAAGAAGAGCTTTAGGAAATAAATGAAAACACAATGAAAATCTGGTTACAGCTAAACCTAAGGAACACGCAAGCCAGCATTTGTGGAAAGCAGTTGTGGCAGGTGAAGCTGCCAGCCTCTCTAAAATACGTTTTGCAAACTGAATTTTCCTGGAAAGGTACTTAAGGTTTGCCATGCGTGTGTGCTCTTTCTCTGGAGCGCATTTGGGTGATGTCATGCATCCAGGCGCTCGTTGTGGCAGAACCATCCTTATGGGTGAAGGTGGCACCCGGTGCTTTTCCCACAGGGCAATGAAAATCTTGATCTGTCTGTCCACCTACCTGACTGCCCTTCAATCTGACCTTTAAAACTGTGCAGTGTCCTGCCATGTACACCTTTCGTGGATAGAAAGTTGTTCCTCTGTTCCAAATAAAGCTGGTGGTGACTTCTGGTCATGCTTAGTGTTGAGGAGAGATTGAAACCCGAATTCTCTGATCTTTGGGCTATCCTTCATCTGTGAGCTGAATTGCTCCATGGACAGTTTTGTAAATGCATGGGTTCCTCACTCTAAAGTGCTTCTTCCCCCACAGATGGAAATACATTCCCATTTTTCTCTGTCACTTTGCAGCTGGAGTACTCAAGGCACCAGAATAATAGAATATCTCAAATTGGAAGGGACCCATAAGGATCATCAAGTCCAACTCCCTGCTCCTCACATCCAACAATCACTGTGTTAATCAGAGCTTATTTTGTACTTTGCTGCTTTGAACACAAATATCTCCAAATGGCTTAAAGATGGCATGGTTGAGTAGTCATGTGAAGCAACTCCAGCCTCCCAAAAAATCCAAAATACAGGTGGCTGCTAAAAATGATGTTGCCTGGAAAAGTCTTGTGCCCACTTGATTTACTAAAAACAGTTACTGCTATCAGACATCTCTGTGGCTCATGTCAAGGTATTTTGAAGGTTGGTAGTAGATTGCAAGTAAGATTATTTTCTTATTGCAGTGCAGCAAGGTTGGTCCCAAGCTACTGGTAAATCATATTGGTTAGCAAGAGGAGTAGAGGAGATAGAGCAGAAGGTGTGGAAGAAGTGTTTGCTCTATCTCAGCCTGGAAGGCAGTGTTGTAATTCAGATGGCAGAGTGTAAGATACCAGATTGCTTTAAATGTGTTGCAATCCTGTGGTGTCAAGAGTTTGATGTGTCCCCAGGGGCTCAGTAATGAACAGCCTCATCTCTGTGCCAGACTTTGGAATCACAAGGTATGCAGAAGCTTCTCCTCCACAAATCCACAGGGAGAGGCTGGGTCCTTCAAGTAAATGGATTGCTTTCAGCATTCAGTGAAAGCCTCATGCTGTTTTTGATGGCACTGCTGGATAGAAGCGTTCTCATTGCCGTTGGCGCTGCCTCGTTAATACTGAATCGCTCCCCTGCCACAGGGATTTGAGGATGATTTAAGTGTCTTTGCATTGTCTCTTTGAAGGAGGGGTGAGAAGGGAAGCTCTGTCAGATGTATGGAACCGCTGCACACCAGGCTGGAGTGGTGTGGCAGGAGGATAGTGGAGGGGGGGAAAGGGTATTGAGGGGATAGGAGGCATGGCCAGGGCTAATCAGCTGGCAGGGCTGCAGGCAG
>VXBQ01009279.1:48071-273937 GCA_013400175.1 Phainopepla nitens | reverse complement strand
GCTGCAGGCAGGACAGGCAGCTTCCTTGCCTCTGACATGTGCTGTTCTGGGAGATGCTGCTGGACCATGGAGACACTCCAGTGCAAGCCATCATCTTTTGTTGGCACCAGCTGGAATCTGTCTTGTCCAAATTTGTGTGTCTGCACTGACAGCAAAGAGCTGGGGTCTTTCCACTGCCAGGGTGGGGACAAGCAACTGTACAGCTCTGGCCTCCTTGCCCTGAGGTGGGGATGAAAGAAAAGGGTAAAGGGGTCTCCCTCTAGGCTTTGGGGACAAAGTCCATGGAAACAGTCTGCTCCTGTCAGTGAGCAGCACTGAATCCCTGCTGCTTTCTTAACAATGGAGGGTACACTTATGCTTTTACAGGAGCACAATCTCATATGAGACAATCTTCCTCCCCAACAAAGCCTCTTCTTAAATGAGAATGCCCTGTCACTAATGAGTGCATCAAAGAACATCAGGGGGCACATGAAAGCAGCACAGCGTTTTAAAACTCCTGCATTGCGATGGTGTAGGGTAAAAGGTCTTGTAAATTTGATTTAAAGTCCTTTTGCTGATCAAGATACAGGCTATGGATGCAAATATTCTTTCATCTGATGATACCTGGAGATGAATGTGTTTCTTCTAGATTTTTCTGGAGGGTATGTTGTTGTGTGTTTTGATTTGTTATGCTAAGTAATTGCAAAATATCTTGCAAGGTTTGTTGTAGTGCCACCACACAGGATTACATTTCTTCCTTCCTCCCTTCTTGCCATTCTACATCACCCTTTTTCTCTTCTCAGTATTGTACATGCAAAATGATTTTAAACAGTTGAGTGGGCAGCTGCTAAACCCAGGAGGCTCCAAATTATCTTCTTCCTGAGAAAAACCTGAAAGGAACATCTGGGGCTTTTTTTTGTTCCAGAATTTTAGATGGAAAAAGAAGATTGGAAGATACAGTTACTATAGCTGTAGCTATATATAATCTTCATGATTTAAATCCTTATATTGATATTTTATATCAGGAATGCTGGAATTATTTTTTCCCCCCTCCCTCTGTCTTGAAAACAGAATTTTCATTGGTGGGAGGAATAGGTTTAAGACTGCTCATTCCAGTGCAAACTGAAGCTGGGAGCCTTCACAGCATGTTAAGACTTGAAGTGCCAAGGCAGGAGATGCAATCCCCTCTGGGAAGAGAGCACTCATGGGGGGCACAGAGCTGGGTCAGAGTATCCCTTGTGGTTCTCTCCTGCCAGCTCCAAGCCAGGCACGGAGAGGACCTGACCCTGCTCATGCCCCACCTCCAGCAAGCATCCGACCCGTGGAGTGGTAGAGGTGCTCAATTATTTTGATGAGCAATTGCCTCTTGACCTGGGAAAGTGTTCTGCAAACGTATCAAAGCCCATCAGCCTGATGTGAATCAGCAGCTCTGGCAGAGATCGCTGGGTGTTATTTTGCAGCCGTGCTTTGCCGTGCGAGGTCCTGGATGGTGATTTTAATGAGTAGCCCTGAATGAGAGGAGCACTTCCTGCAGCTGACAGGGCCCCCAGGGCTGAGCTCACTGGCCACCCAGCCCCAAACCCTGGCTCAGCCTGTCCCCCACTATCCTTGGAGGAGCAAGATTTCCCTGAGGCTGCTCATGTCCTTCAAGGAGCCACTTGTCCATCCTTCCCCCTTGTTTTCCTGCTGATTATACTTTCATGGGGGTGTCTGCGTTTGGCCCCTGACACCCTGCCTCAAGCAGGATTGCTTTGGGTTTAGTTTCTCATCAGAGCTGGTGTTTCCTCAGAAGGCTTACCAATGGCTTGCTTCCAGCCTGGTATCTGTGTCTTTTTTATTATTCAAACTGAAATAGATAAATAGATGAAAAATGTGTTACTTTAATTGCTATCAGAATATATTTGTTTTTCCCTTAGGAACAGAAACAAGCAACCAAAATGTCATCTGTAATTTTTTCAATGCTTTTCAATATGAGACCTAGAATAGTCCTGCAGACCACTCCCCCTTCAAGCTCAGTCCAACTTTTCCCAACTGCATCTACTGGGATTTCTGCCCCCTTTTCTTCCCTGAGGGCAGTGGCTACCCTTCTTTTTATGGTCCAAACCAGCAGCTATTCTGGGGTAGATCATGGGGATAGATATTACAGACCAGCACTGGTACATGGACTATTGACTGTTGTTTCATAGATAGGGTGCTGGGAAACTCATGTTTCCTCTGTCTTGTCCTCTATCCCCTTCACTAATTATTTATCAGCACTATCACAGCAGTGTCCAGAGGCCTCTGATCAGGTTTCCACTGTGCTAAGCATGGCCTGGAGAATTCCTTTGGGATGATAAATCAGGAGTTTGAGGAAGAAGAGGGTGGCTGTGGCTGAAGGGTCAGAAAGACAGGTACATGATGCCATAGTAAGAGGCTGCTAAACACAGCAGGTTTCTGGTGGCATCAGCTTCTTTTTTGTCATGTTTGTGATAAAGATCTTTTGCTAAATGGATCATTGAAGAGAGTCACAGAGTTTAATCTGATGCTGCTTTCTGATTACCTAGACTTGCATGTGTAGGGCTTTATTTGCTGACGAGTGTGTTCATGGCAGCGTGCACAACCTCTGTGGCTGTGTGGGCGCCTTATCTCCATGCACCTGTACCTCAGCAGGATGGCTGTCCTACTGTTATCTATATGTTTGGAAGGATTAGTACAGAGGGAAAAGGAAGATGCCTTGTTTGAATTCATATTTTTATATCTACAGCACTTAATTTTATTTTTGCATTGTCAATTAAGTGTTGTTTCGTTGTATTGCCATAACTCCCTCTGCTGGTTAATTTGACCGTTTAACCATCTGTTTTGACTGATTTTACATGCAGATGTAGCAGGATTATGTGTTGGAGACTGCCTTGGATGGAAAAGGTGAGGAGTGTGTACCTTGTAGGGGTGATGTATTTGCTGCCTGTTCTTGCTGTGCAGGTTTGCCTCTGTAGCTGAGCAAACCCATTCCTCTGATCACTTGTCCTCTGACTCACAGCTACTGAGTGAGTCTGGAGCAATTCAAATCCCCATCAGCAGGGTTTGAGTCTCTGCTGCCCTGCTGGGCTGCAGCTGATAGAACTGTGGCCAGAGACGCTGGCTGAGGCCGTGCCTGGGAGTGTGTGTTCCCTGCTCCACAAGCACCACTGTAAAAGGAAATCCCAGGTACAATGGGAGCTGTGCCATGGAGATTCCCAGGAGTTCCCTGATACAGCCAGCAGTTATTAATGCCATGCTGAAGCTGAGACTGGCAGCTGTGCTGGGCAGAAATATCTCACCTGGAAGAGTCAAAGGGGACTCGGAATTTGGGTCTCTGCACTGCTGGGTTGCAGCTCTGTGTCCTGTGTGAGAGCATCACCTGCCTTTGTGGGCATTGCTGCTCTCTGCTCAGGCAGACACCTCTGCCTCCTAGCTCCCTGCTCCACTTGCCCATGGGGAAACACATTGTCTTTTTTTGACAACTGCTCATTTCCCCATCCAGAAGGCATTTTAACACACTGGCCTCTCTATGCTGCAAAATAGAGAAAAATTGCCTTTGCCAATGCCATACAAGAACCACAAAAGAATTGCTTAATAAATATCATCTCAACTACAGAATAAGTACTACGTTCCTGCAAACGTGTCCGTTATTTTCATGTATATATACACGTATATGTACATGTATATAAATATTTATATATATTATATACATACATTTTCAGGAATTTTGGGACAAAAATAATAAAGTGTTCCCCTTTTGCCAGCATAACAGAAGAGACAGATACTATCTCTTTGTTCTCTGAGTATTATTCCTTGCTGCTTTGTATTGAGTTTAATTAAATTCTGGATATTTAATACTTAGAGTTGATGGATTATATTTAAAACTACATGCTAGCTAGAAGTATTGTGGAGAGAGTGATGAAATGCTCAGGAGCCATTGGGCAGAGCCCTTTTCTCCCAGTCTGGCTCCTAGGGGTTCCCCTTGATTTAATGCAGAAGTGCCAAAGGTGCCACAAATCTGTGGCTAGGAAGCTGAGATGTGGGTGGTTTGGATCGGATTTATGATTGGACCCACATACTGGTACATTTCTCATGTTTAAAAATTGAGTTTGTGATTAGCTCCTCTTTCCTTCTGGTTTTCTCTGTGCTAATACAACTGAACTTGGAGAACTTGTGTGTATGCGAAGTCAATATGAGACTGGGGAAAAAAAGCCCTTAACCTTTTAGCGTTGGCTGAGTTACCCCAGGTTTGCTGTAGTTTGGGAAGAGGATGGAGTTGGGTGTTTTCTTGTATAACTGAGGGGTGTACCTAGCTGAACTCTGCACTTCCTTACACTCATCCAACATGGCAGTGCAAGGAGTCTAACTTGGGATGTGTGTTCTGTGGGCTGGAGTGGAGTGTGGGGATCCCCTGCCACTCAGGAAGCAGTGTGGTCATGTCCAGGGATGCAGAGAGCATCCTCTCAGTGAACAGCTGGGCTTAATTTCATTTTTTCTGTTCAGCCTCAGGCTGTTGAAGAGGCCTAAGAAGGCAATTGGGAAGGTGGAGATGAGCTGGTACAGGAAGGAGAGGTAGCCCAAGACAGGAAGGTGAGGAGTGGAGATGAGGAACAAAGTCAGAGCTGGGAAAAGGCAGACAGTAACTGTCTCACCTGGTCAGGGCTGAGCTGAAATCCTCTTCAAAAATCACCATTCCCTAGTGTCACATAAGGGGTGAGTTACAGGTAAGAGGTTAGGCAAGGCAGTTTCCTTTTCACATTTGTAAGAATATCTAATCTGCTGAGCAAAGATGGATCTTTAAAGTTACACAAACCACCTAAATGGATGAGAGTGATCCATTACTTCTTGCAGGGCTGAGATGCTGTCAATTTGACTGGAAGGGTAAATCCAAGTTGCCAGTTTTTGGAGACCTGGGAAACCAGCACTGAGCTGGGCTGGAGGACATAAATGCTGTAGTAGTGGCAAAGCTGTGGTGCCTCAGCACCCTCCCTGGGGGGTTACAAGTGCAGAAAGCCTCTGGCACTCAGGGGCTCGGGCAGTGCAGGCGAGTGCCAAAGGGGCTCTGGACCCAGCCAGAGCACTCGTGTCCCTTTGTGCTCAAGTGCTTGTAGCATGAGTGCCAAAAGGAGCAAGATTCATTGTGACCTGACTGTGCTGCTGGTAGCAAATCAGTGTGCTCCTCACCTAGCTTGCTAGATGTGCATCCCACGTTCCCAGCTGTGCCTTTATCTAGAAGGGAATTATGACTCTGGGAAAACTAGTCATGGAGGAGCTGCATCTCCTTGGTAGAGAGCAGGTAAATGCCTCAACACAGTGCTTGGAAACTTTCCCAGACACATTTTTGACACATTTTAAAAGCTGGTGTTTGAGAACTGGACCTGAGGGATCTGTTTGCATTGCACTTGCGGTGATTTGTTGTGACTGGAAAAAAAAAAAATCAAAGCTGCAGAACTACGGAATGTATTACAGTAATTAACTGTAGCCTGAAGAAAGTGAGGGACATCCTGGACACAGAGGAAATTAAATGGAAAGTGGTATTGACCTTATGTGGGATGGAATTGCAAAGAGTTTGCTGGGTGGAAATTAATTATTGGATTTTGTCTAAAGCAGAGCTTATGTAAGAGGCATGTCTGTCTTCCAGACTTTGCCACCTCAACTCTTTGCTTCTCTACTCATTCAAGAGGCACAAGTAGTGATCACTAAAGCCACCACATCTGCCCAGTGACAGGTCAAGCCAGCTCAGTGGGGCTGGCTTGATAAGGCTGCTGATGTTGTTTTCATTCAGGGATGTTTCAGTGTTAGACAAAAACTTTAGCTGACTGGGGGAGAATCAAATCTGTCTGCAAAATGCAAACCCTTGCAAGCCCTCCATGTGCTGGTGATGGGATGTTGCCTTGAACAGGGATGCCTTGGCAGAATAAGGGTGAGGACAATGTCGAGCTGAGATCTCCCAGTTCCTCCAGGGTCATGGGATTGCCTCTGTCCTTTGTTGGCAACCAAGGAAAGCAGCTGCCTTGGCCAGTGCTTCCCATGCTTTGGCTTTCCTGACGCTGCCGACTCGGGCATGTCCTGGATGGGACATCCCAGTGGGGATTTTGTTGACAGCAGCTGACACTCTGTACTGGTGACTACTCATCTGCAATAGAGATTCAGAATTAAGGGATTTGGACTGTTACAGTAGGGATATTATTACTTGTATTTTTTTGTGTGTATACAACAGGAGACCAGATTGTATACCAAGACTGGTAGGTGCTTGTCAGACACAGAAACAGTGTTTAATTCATTGATTGTTCTGCCAGAACCTTGACAGTTGTGCTTTTTCCTTTTTCATTTTCCCACATGCAGAGAGCAGTTCCAATAGTTTTCTCTTTACGTTCACCTTTGTTTGAAAGGAAAGCAAAAGAAAATTGTAGAGAGCCCCAGAGAGAAAGCCAGGAATCAGTCTCCTTTCATGTACTGCATGGCTTGTATCTCATAGAAAGGCCATGTGTCTCATTGAAATATTTTCCTCAAAATTTGTTTTCTAAGAGTAATGATTTTTCAAAGGAAGCAAGACATTACTGAAAATACTTGCTATTTCAGTTTTCATATTTTGCTGAAAGACATTTTTGTTGCTCATTGTTGTTTTTAGGAAATCTGTGGAAAATATCAAAGATTCCAGACTTTGATTCTATAGTGGAATATGTCCATCCTTTTTCTAGTAGTTCCTTATCAGTGTGTAGAGGAACACACTTTATATGAACCTGCAAAAATAGTAAGAAAGATGAGGTTTTGCAAGCAATTCTTCTGAAAAGCAAAGCAAAACCAGAAGGAAGCAAAGCCCTGCCTCAGTGCAGGTTCTACCTGTGAGGTTGTTCTATCAATGAAAGAAAGAGATAGAAAACTAGAGCTGCCCTGAAGCACTGCAAGAACATATTTAAGTGGAAATAATAATGATGCAATTATTTTTCCCATAAAAATAGCATCTAATTGAAGATTTAATCCTTCCAAAAAGAAAAACAATAAAGATTTAAAAAAAAAATAAAAAATCTGTATTGCAAAATTACTTTGGGGGTCAATGGTGGGAGATTCCTTTAGTGCTGCTGTTATTATGGAAGCTTACTGAGATTTATTTTTAATGGAGAGAATATTCAAAATATATCATCAAAAAGACCATTTTCTCCTAAAACAGTGTTTTTCATTGGATGTGCAGAGTTTTGTTGCTGAGGTGCAGGGATAGCGTCACTGTATATGTAAGATGCTGCTGAATCCTTGATCTCTTTGTAGAATTTAGATTTTTGATTTTGTGGTCCATAACATTTATGGAAATATACTTTTATATGTGTCTATAGTCGAAGCGAGTATTGTGATATCTTGCCAGTGTGTTTGAATCTCTTTTACCCTTTACAGGTGCAACCTAGCTGCAAACTTTCTTTTTTGTTGCTGAAGGAGTGGAACAGCATTAGGGCTACATTCCACCTGTCTGGGGACTGTTATGCTTAGAGCCCCTCAGATTTATTTCCAGTTGTAGTTCAGTGGGCAGCTGAGACTGGACCTGCTGCAATGCACCTGCTCAGTGACTGTGGTTCTTTTTGTTGGTTACCCATTAGGTCTGTCCTGGTCTTTTCATGGGGAGAAGCTAATCAGTGGGAATAGGATGTCAGTACTAGACAAAGGGTTATGTTCTGTAAGATTCCCAAGTGATCAGAGGACAGAGGCAGGTCACTTATATAACCTTGCACTGGGTAGAGCAGAGATTGAACCAACCTCAGATAAGCTGTTGAGACCAATGTCCAGACCATGAACTAAAATCTAACTCTGTCACTGATCTATCAATGTGTTCTGAATACAGCCTGGTGCTGGGTGTTAAGGGGATCTCCCATGGAAGCACAGCCACAGTTCCCAGCTCAGCTCTGGTCAGAGGGCTCTGGGCTCAGACCGCTCAGAATCGCGTGCGAGGGAGGCGAAGCCTCGCAAGCGTCGCTTCAGGCTCAGCATAATTAACAGTAAAGTGTGAGCCTCTCAAACAGATTTGCAGGGAGTGGAGGAGAGGCTTGTCACAGATTTGATCATCAACTTAATGATATATGGGACCTTTCCTAATGCCCACATGTGTTTGCTGAGCTGGTGAGCCCTGCCCTGCCCTGCTATGCCCTAGACCATTGCTGCCCTGCTGGGTGCCAGAGACTGACCTGCAGAGGTGAGAGGGACCTCAGACAGAGATAGCTGGTGTCTGGAATGACCTGTGGTGCTGCCTCTAAACTGCCAGCCTGTGGTGTTTGGGAGAGAGCTGACAGGACTCCCCTGTGCTGCTGCTTAGTTTTAGACTGTTTTGGTCGTTTCAAGTGAGTGATGGATGAATTTCTTGTGTGGATTTTGAAGGGTCAGAAAAATGTTATCCAATGACCTCCATTTCTCACACTGTATTTTTGACATAGGAAGGGAAGATGAAGAACATGAGGATGCTTCCTTTAAATTTGTGAGACTTCTGCCTGATATGGTTAATAATGGGTAATTTGGGTAGAAGTAGAATAAAGACCTGGAAGCACGGACCTAGGAAAGGAATCTTGTAGAGACTGCATCTGGGAGGGAGATGTTGCATCTGGTGCTGCTGATATCCCATGATGGGAAGGTAGGAAGACTTACGTGGAAAGACAGACTGGGGTGATCCCTTGATGCAGACATTCTGAAGCTGAGACAAGTTAGGAGCTTTCCTGAAGCCAGAACATGTGTGCAGATGCTCTTTTCCCCCTTTATTAAATCAAGAGAGAGATCAACTAATTATTTTCATATTTTCCTTTCATTTTACTGTGTGACCTGAGAAGTAGTCCAGTACATCTAACCTTCTTTGACTTAACCTGAGCACTTATAAGCTATTTCAGTCCAATCTGGTGTCAACCTCACAGTTCTTGATTGAAAGCATTGGGAGGTAAAGGGTCCTTAAGCAAAATTTTTTTTTTCATCTGACTGTGTGCAGGGCCACTGGGAGAAGCAAACAGAGTGAAAACATAGTAGAGCTGAAAGTCTGTTCTCTGTTGTGCAGAAATGATTTAATTATCTCAAACTTCTTTTCACCAGCATATCAGAGACTGCAGTAAGAATGTGTGCATTTTGTTTCTCCTCTGCTAACTGGGATGTACTTTCCTACAGTACAGTATCATAAGACTGGCAAGTTCTAACGCGTCCCAGTAAGTTACAGATTTTTGAAATAGTGAGCTTTTATGTGAGCTGTGAAACAGAACTGTGCCACACTTCTTAGGTTGCCTGTTGGTTATTTGCACTGAAAGCAGTGCCAGTGAATATTTGATTGAAATTTGAGAGGGAAAAAGATCAGCAGCAGCTCAAAAAGAGAAAATAAGATTCAAAGCCAGACTGAGCCCCCTTTTTATTTCTTTCATTGCCTTCTGTAGTCTATGAGGAGTCTTTACTTCAGTTTGCGTGATGCTACTCCTTCTGTTTGCTGTTTGCATCTCTGTTTCTGGGTGTTTTGCGTTGGTCATTTTCTGACTGTTGGGTTTTTTCCTAATGTAGTGTGTGGTCACCTTTGGTGTGTTCTATGGCTGCTTTTGTCAGTCAGTGCAGCTTCTGAAATCAAGGCACTAAGATTCTATAATGAACTTCATGAGTCACCTTGGCACTGTGTATGTGCTGTACTGAGGGAAGGAGGGTGCTGTGTTCAGGAGGGAGGAGTGGGACTGGCCAGCACTGCCAGGAGCACAGGATAGTGAGACCAGGCACCCTGTGGCTGTTGATTGCAGCAGTGGCAGGGCAGATGTGCCCACCTCTTCTGTGCTCTGTGGAGACAAGGTTTACCTGGCCTGCAGTGGGAGAGGGCTGAGCTCTGTTCACCTGCATTTACCACTGGCTATATCCCTGCATCTGGTTCAGCTCCTGGCTGACCCATGTGAGCAACTGCTTCTCTACCCAGGGCATTTCAAAGCTCAGGATTTTGATTCTAATCACGTCAAAAGCTATTGCCTGCTTTTTCTATTACTCTAACAAATTTATCTTATCTCTTCTCAATATCCGTGTCTGAAATCTGCTGCTACTGAGATGCACCCTGTTCTCATGCACCAACACACAGAATGGAGCAAAGAGAAGTGAGGTGGGAGCAAACACTTTCTTATTAGGACTACAGTTGGAAGTAATGAAAATAATAAACTGAATCTGGGAGGTGCTGTCACATGTTCTGGTGACTGCAAGAAAGGAAAATGAGAAAGGGTATTGTGATGCCCTGGAAAAGATTTTTAGTCCTTGTTAAAAATTTACAGAGCCAATTGAATTAACATCAGGCTTTATCAAAGTGTTTTATACCTCTGTGCTGTCCTTCCTTCCCATCCTCAACAAAGACCTGTGATCTGTCACCAGTCTTGTGCCACAGCTGTAACACTTTCATGTTTCATCTGGGTCATGGGGAATGATGTATAGATCCACAGAATTGTTCCTGCTTTCAGTTGCTGATAGAAACAAAAATCTCCATTGCACCCCAAAACTTACAGCTAGCCAAACTAGTTCTTGGGACAGGTAGAATGCTCTATATAGACAGCGTGCAAAATGTTGCACTGCAAAGTGTCAGAGAGCAAAGTGACCCAAAGTGACTGGGTGCAAAATTGAAGTTTGGGAGTATGTCAGGAGACTGGAGCAGTTTGGGGTGATAAGGATGTTTTTGGACATGGTTGAAGTCAGCCCTTCCATCACTAGCCTGGGAAACAGCTGAACTGCTTCACATGAATCCTCACCCTTCCTCCCAAATTGTATCTATGCACAGATATGTATGTGCCAGTGTATGTATAGTCTGAGGTAGACACTTGACATGGAGAATGTTATTCCAATCCATTCAAATTAGGTGGAGATTTAAGCAACAAAAGAGAGTCTTATAATGGAAAACAAAGTGCTCCCAGCACAACTTAGAGTCCAGTAAATAGAGGAAAATGCCTCTTGAGCCTCATTGAATGGATCATGTATTGAACATATAATGGATTGAGCTGTGCTGAATGGATCACTGTAGGCACCATTTTCAGGAGAAGAGCATTCCCACTTGGTCCCTTCAGAGGCTGAGGGAAGTATAATTGTATGGACGTGTGTCAATGCCCATGGCTGGATTTTACCTGGTGTAAATCAGCTTAGTTCAGGAGCCTCAGAGTGACTTTGGTGATTACCTTGGCTCAGGCCAAAGCTCTTGCTAATGGAATGAATGTGGAGTGCCAGGCTCCTGCCCTCTCAGTCCTTCTGTCTGGCATCATTCCCTGCGGTGCCAGTTCAAAACTCATGGCTGGAGCGTTAAAAACTCAAGATACCGGATCAAAAATGAAGGAATTGAAAGGAAAAAAGTGTTTCTCTTTTCATTTACCAGTGGTTTTGAAATTTTCCTTTGCAGCTGGATCACATTTTCAAGATTTTTCTGTCATTTCCTTTGCAAAACTAGGCACTATCCGTGTGTGTGCACAAATTTAGGATCGCAGAGAAAATGTAAATGCGGTGTGGCTTGGGATAAAATTAGACTGACAGTGCTGGGCTGTTGTTACTCCATACTGGGCTAAGTCATCGTTATTTGGATTTGCTGAAGTCCAGAAAAGGCTTAGCTCATGTTTTGAGCAAAGCCAGCAGTCACATTCTGCTTTCTTAATTGCTATTTGAGATGAACCATGGTAATTTCCATTATGAAGCCAGTTTTAATTAAGCAAACAAAACCTCTCTGCTCTTTTTTCTGGCAAGCTTTTGATGACTTCTTCTGAATTGTGACAGTCGAGTTCTGATGTGTTCTTCAAATGCAGCCAGGTTTAGAAGCTGCAGTAAAGCAGAGAATCATGTGCATGGCTTTGAGCAGCAGCTTTGCATGGCCCAGAGTCTGTCAGTGCTGGCCAGTGGATCCCAAGCAGGATTTTAGCCATCAGTGTTCCCTTAAGTGCTGGATTGCTGGTGGATCTGAAGGGGATGTGTAGTTAAATGCAATAATTCAGGGGACCAAGGGGGCTTAAACCAGCAGTGAGATACTTTGTTCTGAGTGCTGCTGCTTCCACCTACGACTGCAATATCAATTGTGTTGGAGGGAGAGCCAAAACCCCCCAATTCTTGTTATATTTTCTCTAATGGAGGAAGAAGCAGTCCTGGCTCTTGTTTGCAGAAAAGTAGCTACAATATAACAGGCTGTGGCCAGAGTTGAAGGTAAGGCAGGCAGATACGTTTGACTTTTGTGTATGATGTGCACATGGGGAAAAAAGGCAGACTCCCATGCAGGTATCAAGGCATGTAGGGTTTATGGGCTGAGGAAGTCATGCAGGAGCTGATAAATCAGTCCCACCATGGGAAAACCCCTTTCTGCCAAAGGGTAGGGGGATGGCTTAACGTAGGTGGATAGATGAGGACTGCAGGTAATTTATTTCTTTCCATTTCATGGTACATAAATGACATGTGACGGATAACCGGTTACCTGACTCTACAATAACCAAGGTGGAACACAGGCAGGAATGTACCTTGTTTCGTGTTTTGCTTTCTCTTGTGACAGGACAAGAGGACATGGGCTCAAGCTGTGTCAGGGGAGGTTCAGGTTGGACATTAGGGAGGATTTCTTCACAGAAATTGTTGTCAAAGCATTGGAGCAGATTTCCCAGAGAAGTGATGGAGTCACCATCCCTGGAAGTCTTTAAAGAAAGACTGAATGTGGCACTTGGTGTCATGGTCTAGTTGACAAGATAGTGTCTGGTCAAAGGCTGGACTTGATGACCTCTGAGGTCTCCTCCAACCTAATTGGTTCTCACCAATTGATTTTCACCAAATAAAAAGTATTCTGTGATTCTTATCACAGAACTAGCAAGAGAATTAAAGGGGTGCTTACTTGGGACTTCGCTGTGTAGGTGCACAGCAATAGGAGTCTTAGGATTTAAAAACCTTTTAGGCCTCTGAGTTGTGCCAATGTTTTGCAGGAGAGTGAAGAGGATGGTAGTTTCATGAATACAGCCCAGGGAGCAAGGCTGGGTGGCTATAGGAGGAAGGAGATAAAATCCCTTTATATTCCCCTGTATGGCCTTACTGCACCTGTGTGAGGAGGAAGATAAACTAGCATTTACCAAATGCTATTTCTCCTTGCAACAACAACCAAAGCATTATTCACTTTAAGATTCTGGGACTACTTTTCCCCTACTCTTCCCTGTGAAAAATTTGAGCTAAACACAAACTTTTAGAGACAATTCAAATTTAGCCAGTTAGGATAATTTGCAACCAATTATAATGCTTCTCTGTTTGAGTCCTCCTTCATCCTTTGAGTTGTCTGATGATATTTAGCCATGTGTAGTCTCTTTCTGAACCACTCTTTACAGTCCTTATAATATTACTTGGGTTCCTTCCCACGCTGGTGGCACTTATGGCCATGTTAAATATTAATTCTTTTTTACTAATAATATTGATAATATATCTAGGGCTGCTTAGTTGTGATCCTACTGTCCTAGTGGAATGCAATAGATTAAGTACCATTCCCCAGTAAGAATGTAATTCATAAAAGCAGGGTGGACAGTATGTTGTGCCTGTCTGCTATGTTTTAGAGAACATCTCTGCTGATGATTATGCTTTGGGAAATTGGAAGAACATTTCCCCCGGACATATAAAGTGACTGTCTATTAGGAACATGTAGAGGATTTGTCAGGTTTTCAAGAAAAGTACTAGAAAGAGAAATTAAGTTTGAAAAAGCCAGTGCACTGAGGAAGGCAGGCTTCTCCTTTTTCTTCCTATGTGGATGAAAGTGGATTCTGTTTAGCCATGCATACAATTTTAAAGCTGCATGTACAGGCTCAGGAAGGATCAAAATAGCATTTTCAAGGGGCTGGCAGAACTTGTCTGAAACAATGGTACCTCATTAGCAGATGGTGATCCTATCAGAAAAAACAAAGTGGTGTCTTTTGCCGCACTGAAGATGCTGCCTTAACACCTCGCTCCCCCAGCGGGAAGGGAAGAGTATCTAGGCAGTAGAGATGAAGGGTTTGAGCAGAGCCCTCCTGAAGGGCACCCAGGGCTCAGACAAAGCCGGGAGTCACTGCAGCACTGCCAGTCCTGTTTGATTTGTGAATGGGCCCCATTGCAGGAAGGAGCGGTGTTTGGAGCCCACACACCCTCTGTGCCCTGCTTAGGGAGCAAGCTGCAAGTCATGTCTGGTACCACACATGAAGTTCTGCATTTAAATAGTAGTTGGGTAGCTGTGAGGGGGCTCCCAGGAAAGAGGAATGGTGGAGTCACCAGTGGAGGGGGATAGGAAGTGTGTTGGAGGCAGCATGTAAATTCATGGAGAGGATTAGGCTGCAGTTTTATACTCTGAATCTTACAGTGAAGAAATTAATGCTGAGACTGGCAAGCTACTTAGAATTTTAATTTTTCTTCTTGCTATGTCTTTAGTGAAGCCATCAGTGCAGTGGGAGGGAGTAGGCAGATGGAGGAGGAAAAGGAGGACAATTGAGGTGGAAGTCAGGGTCCAGGAGTTGGTCTCTGATTACTCATGTGCATGGATCCATTCAGGCCCAGGTGGTACAAGCTGGCTTTGCTAATAGCCCTCCTTGTATTTTTTTTTTATTTTTTAAGAAGGCGAAAGCAATGACTGAATCTTTAACTGTAAGGGCTGTGGCTCTAATTTGTGATGCTGAAGGGCTCAAGGGTAAAGGTTCAGGTTAATAAAAAGTTCCCTCAGCTCTGCCTGCGATATAGAGGAATCTTTTAGCCAATCTTCCTACCAGCAGCAGCCAGCAAGTGGGGAGGGAAGAGTAATGGAAAGACCTTTTATATCTCATGTATTCATGATTTTGTGTAGTACCTACCTGAGAGGAGATTCTGTTAGCATCTTCATTCTCTCTCATCTTAAAGGGTTTCATTAGCATCTAATTGCTGCTTATTTTCCTCATTCAGAGCATCCAGGTGCTGTAGAATGTTTTTAATCAAGTGTGAAAAGACCATTTGTCAAGAAAGTTCCTGCTCCTTCAGGAAGGTGCTTCTGAAAAGTTTTGGCCTTTGTCTATGCTTGTCTAGGGGAAAAACAAGTGACAAGTGTCTGGAACCTGACAAAGATCTTCACTTGATCCTACCAACCTTTTCTCCATGATCACACCTCACAGCAACCATACCAGTTAAAGCCTCATCTGAGCTGGAACTAATTTAATGGTATAATGCCAGTTTTGGCCTTGCTGAGCAAATCTTGGACAAATACTCAACCAGGAGGTTGAGGGATGAGCAATGTGAGATGTTACTGGAAGCCTTAAATCCCTTGTTCTGTAGAACTGGAAGACTGTCTGGTTTGAGCCCAGCTGGCTGGGGTGGTAAGGAAAACAGAAGTTACATGGGTTCCCCTTGGCCTTGTGCATCTTGTTTCAGTCACAAAGGGTAAACTGTGAGAGAGATCCTTGAACTGGGATATCAAGGGGATAGTTCTAGTGATGTCAGGTGCCTCCAGGTGTCTTAGGTTCAGACTTTATCTTTTCAGCAGTGATGAGGTGACCAGAGTGATGGGCTGTTCTCCGGCTGGTAACGTGGGACTTGAGGACTTGGGTGTGTTTGTCCACACCAGTGACACTGGGGAGCTCAAAGGGTTAGTAAGGTAGAGAACACTCTCCTTTGTGAAAGAGACAAATGTTGTCCCCTGCCTGATTGAAAACACAAAGAGCATTTTTTCCCCTCCACCTTACAGAATTAATCCAGTGCAAACAATTTGGATTTAAGATAGCATGCCTGGAACCAGAATAAAAATCTTGTTTTTCTGGACTATTAGAATATTTACTAGCTTTTGGCCAAAACTTCTGCTGATATGACTTCAGCAAATTTAGTGAAGCTTGGATCAAGGTCTCCAATGGCATATTTTTCACCCAGTTCATTAAGCAGCAAGCAGTTGGATCGGAGAGGACACAGAAAGCACAAAACACTTGCTGAGAGTGTAATATACTTCATTAGTCATCTGGGTTTGCAAATAGCAGGAAGAGAATTGTACCCACATCATCAAAGTCCTGTCAGGCCTCTGAGGGTGTCTCACTGTGTGTCTCCAGCCACAGTTTGAGCACTGCTGTGGAAGGGCTGGGGTGCAGCTGTCTTGATCACTGGCTGGGATGATGTGCAGCTTGCTGAACTGAAATGCCATAAGAGGAAAAATTTCTGATGGAACCAGTACTAAGGAACAAGAAGATAAGAAGAGATGAGAAAGCATATTCACCCCCACATGAATCCTATTGGTGCCATGTTGCTCCCAGGCATTGCTGGTGGCAAAGGGGAAGCAGCTTTGAGGGCTTTTGTGGAACAGCAGGCACAGCAACAAGCAGTCAATATGGGACCACAAGGAAATGTTTATGGTGCTTTTGAAAATGAAGTTTTGTTCATTTTATTTTACTTTTGCTAATGCAGTTCAGAGAAGGTCCTGGTTTTCTTTGGGAGGGGTTGTCAGTGAATTTAGCATGAGCTAAACATATAGTTGGGGCTAGCAGTGGTCTGTAGCAAGTGTGCAGGAAGGGGTAGATATCCCATGTGCCTGCAGAGTGGTGTGCCAGTCTCTCCAAGCACAAGCACCTACAGCTCTGTGAATGTGGGAGGAGAGGGAAAAGGACAGGTGCAGGAGAAAGATGACAGTTCTGTAGAAATGTGGAACAGAGGATTATACCCACAGTGTTTGATAGGGAAGAGCAAGGATTGCTGCCTGTATGTAACATTGTGTGTGAGAGATTAAAGCCACCCTAGGCAAGCAAGGATTGGGTGTGAAGCAGGAGAAGGAAGGGGTGTGATGCAGGAGGAAGGAGGAGTTTCCTCTGGGTGAAACACAGGTGTAGTGTAAGATGACAAGACTCGGATGATGTGGATAGTAGGTGCATTGTAGCAGAAGTAGAAGGGCTGAAGGATCTGCAGGATGGACCTGGGGTCACTCTTAAACCTTGAACTTCTCCTGGAGATTCCTACTCTTCCAGCTCTTGGAAACAACAAGTATGAAGCTTACCAGAACAGTGGTCAGCCCCAAAGATTGGAGTGGTGCAGGAGGCTTCAGAGTCAGGGTGAATTGTAGGGCTTTCTTACTCTTCAGGAACTGGTTGTTAGAGGCTTTCTGGTTTTGGGTGGGTTTCTGGGTTCCCCAAGTGCCACTTGTTATCAGCTCCCTGGAAAACCTCCTGCCACTGTAAAGGATTCTCTATTCTCTTCAAAGCTGAGGTGCCAAGGAGTTTCAGACTAAGTCTCCATGGTGCCAAGTGCTACATTAAAATGCATTAAGGGATATTTTTGGCCCTGAGAAGTCTTTTTCTACTGTGCCTGGAAAAGACAAAACAACGTATGGTATGAACTAGCCCCAAAAGAGAGGGATTGTTGGGCAGCTTGGTGCATCCTCTCATGGATATCAACATCAGCATGTTTGGTACAAGAGAAGACCCTGGAGGCAAACCTGGTGGGATTTAGAGCTGGCTGGGGTTCTGTGCTGCAGGTGTTTAAGTGCAAAGGTGGAGAAGACCATCTGCTGAGTGACTAAGGTTGATGCTTCAGTTATAGTTGCACATAGGATGCCTGCATTATTTACTTATGTTTAAAACCCAACCATAAATTGTACTTTCAGTGGCTGTTACACATTTCCTGCTCCAGGAGCAGACTTTCAAAGCCCACAAGAAATATTCAGTTACAGTTATGTCTGATTTAAAGGGAAAAGATCTGTAGCTTTGTAGCCTTAATAATTTGCTCAAACAGCTGTAGATTAATGAAAGTGTTGCTCAAGGCATGTTTCCAGAAATAGCGTGTAACTTGGCCTGCTCCAGTCACATTGGGTTAGGAAATGTGTTTTTGTTTTTAATGCTGGAAATGCACACAGGAGGTGATCTACCAGAGCTCTCTGGACTCATGGTTTAGCTGGTTGGGTGGCGTCCAGGAGAGCTTGAAAACTGTTTCTTTGTGGGGTTGCAGAGGTCTTTAGAATCACCTCATAAATGGTTTTGCCTGTTGTAGAGGGAATGTCAGCCTCACTCCAGTGAGTGGCCACCGACCGCTCTGCAGTCAGAGCACTGAGAGCCTGATGCAATTTTCCTGTCCCAGAAGACAAAGCAGATAAATCTGTCATTTGAAAGACTGAGGTGAAAGAATCTACAAAGCATTCCACTCTGTGATGCTGGACACTATTGAGCTTCACAGATTGAGTCACCAGGGAATTTATGTTCCCCAGAAAAAATGCTCTTTTAACTGTACGGTTTTGTTTCAGTCCATTGTGTCTTAATTTGATTGAGGACAGAATGCCTAGGGACAAGAGGCTATTTGATAAGAAAACTGTAGTAATCAAGTGGAAACAGTTCTTATTCCCTGTCCCACACAGAGCTGCCGGGACCTCGCTCCATCATGTCCAGCGTGCTTTCCCTAGACAGAGGTGCAGTCCCCTAAGGTCCAGTCAGGGGCAAGTGTGAAAGCAGAGTTAGTGTCTTCTCATGGTGTGTGGTTTGAGGTCATGTGCCCTGTTAATTGTTGAATGTGGTTGGAGTACCTGTTTTGGCATGGTTCCTCATTGTCTGCTGGGATTGTTCCTGGCTCTGAAGAGAGGCATACAGGAACTGGTATGAGCTGAGCTTTGCTGGGAGGGGCAGGGACCACACTGGCCCTTGCTCTGATTCTGTGTTCTGGACTCTAATGTGTCCTGTAAGGTCCAGGAGTGTCCCAGATGGTACAAGAATAGAGTTAAATGTTATTTGCTCCCTTGTGAAGATCTGATGACTTGCTGAGTTGTGCCCTGCAGTGGGACTGGCAAACTCTTTCTGCAGTCATTGCTGCTCAGGATTCCTGTGGTGGAGAGCTCAAGATCCCTCCCTCTTGAGGCTAAGAGGGCACTGCACTGCTCCCACTTCAGTGAACACACATCCACTGCTCTGTGTAAGAAGAAACAAACCTGCTAATCTGTTCAAATGCTGCTGCCCTGTATTAACACACACTTTTCTTCTGAGACACTCACTTGATTGGGATTTTTTTCCATTGATGTCTGGCCTGATTTATCTGTTTCAAACATGACTGCAAATAAAAGCAGTGTTCAT
Organism: Phainopepla nitens; assembly: GCA_013400175.1. NCBI lineage: Eukaryota > Metazoa > Chordata > Aves > Passeriformes > Bombycillidae > Phainopepla > Phainopepla nitens. Next base: position 254,978 of record VXBQ01009279.1, on the reverse strand, counting down.
TGAGCTGATCCAATTTGACCTGACAGGGACAAAATGACTGGAGCTGGATGGTAATTGTCTTCCAAACGAGAATGACAGTGGTAGATCAGGGAGATATGGATTGGTTGGTATTTTACACAGAAGTGATCCACTTCTTTTTTTCATTGCTTTCATGAGCCTGAATACAAAGTTTCTTGCTTGTGCCTGGTAGATATTTTTTTTTTTTGAGAAAGGAGGCAAATTGCTTTATTTTTTGGGGAAAAAAAATGGTGCTGCTTGAAAATTTTTGCCCTGTCTTAAAAATGTTGCTAGGCTGGATGTCTGAGTGGGGAATGTGCAGGGAGACTGCACTCAAGTACTCTTCAGCAAAGCTCCTGACTGGTTAATAATACAGAAAGTAAATAACTTTAGGCTTGCAAATCAGTTTTTTGAATTGGATGTTAAGAAAAAGGCTGTGCATAAAAACCAAACCAGCTGTGTGAAATCCTGAAATTGTTATAACCATTGTATCACCTGCAAGGGTAGGGAGATGATTTTGGAATGCTTCTACACATATCTGACTATATAAAATAGAGGGGGATGTTGAATGTCCTTCCCATACTTAAGGCCATGGTAACTTGCCTCTGCCAGGGAGAAGAAACAGTGACAAAGAATTACTGCTGATAAAACATCCTCTCAAAGAAGTTGTCCTGAGGAGCAACAGCAGCTTCTAAAGCAGTTGGTGTGAATTTGGAAGCACTGGGGTTTGCCAAGTGAGTGCTGGGTGTTGCTCCACTGGTGAAGGCAAGCAAGGCGTTATTACTGCACTAAGATGCAGCACCAGACACTGATTTAATGACTGGAGCATTGCCTGTGGGGTGAGCAGGAACTGGGATGAGGAAAAATTCCCTATTTCTTCCCTTTCTTTTGGTTGTTTTGCAAATAACTGACCTAGGATGCTCTTGGCTGGACTGACAGTTTGCCGCTCCACAGGAGGGGCAAGGTAGCTTTAAACACAAAATAAAGCTGTGTGGCAGCCAGTCATTTTCAAGGGCATTGACAAATTTGGAGATGAGTCTAGATTTTCACTATCAGGCAGTACTAAAAGATCAATTCTCTATGCAGAAGTGATGCCTCGAAGACTTACTGTGTTTGCCATGCACAGGTGTCCAGGGAGAGGAGAGAGGTGAGGATGGCAAAGAGCCTGTGGACTTTCTTAAGAGTGCACAGCTCTGGGTTTGCTGGTCTCTTAATGAGATTTAATTGCGGGCTGCTTGCTTGCCACTAGATGACAGCCTTACTCTGTGCACCAGGGCCTTGGTTATCATTAATAGGGGGCAGGGAAATGACCCTCTTACAGGACATGCCCTGCCTGTCTTGATTCCAAATGCCTCCTTGCAAGGCAGAAAGTCGGGCACAGAGATGATGGTGCAGATTAGCTTGCCTAATGGTGAAAATAGTGCTTGAATCTTGGACACACTTCAGATGTGAGGACAAATCAAAAAGTGAAATCAAGAATCTGCATCTGGCCCTCAGGCTGGCTCCTATTTGTGGTGAGCTTTCATGCACAATGACCAGGCAGAGTCCCCTCCTTCCACTGAGAAGAGAGGGAATGAGACATGAAGACTCTTCAAGCATATTATCACAGGAAAGTCACATACTCTTGCATTCCTTGGCTGCTTTTCCTCTGTGTTTTTATTGTCTTTGGTTTCAGTCTGTCTTGTTGCAGATGCAAGAATCAAATTGCATGGGTTATTTTTGGGGCAGAGCATCCTACCACCTTCCTTCTTCAGGCTTTTAGGATCTGCATGATGCATATATGCTGAGAAGGAAAAAAGCAAATTGCCTAGTTAACATGACATTGCCATCCAGTCGTTAGCATGGCATAGTATATAAAATGATAGAGATCAGCAGGGCAGGTTTAGTGGCTTGAAAGCTTTCACACTGCCACTGTAATAGTATCAGATCTAAATATATGTGTTTTATGTCAGGGCTGATTTTGAAGGTCTGAAAGAAATGCAAGGCGGAGGAGGTGAAATGTGAAACTAGGGAGACTTTAGTGGTGGACATATGTGACCTATATTGCAGCCCTTCTCAAGGAGGCTTTTGGATAAAGACCCTTGCAGAGGTTTTGAGTCCTTGGTCAACTCTTCAATTATATTTGTACCATGCCCTGCCTCCATGTGTTTTCTTTCACATGATCCTGGGAGCCTTGGGCCCACCTAGCCTGGAGGCAGTGGTACTCCTACCTGAACATGGCTTTTCAGCTTTGCAGGACTGAAGACATCCTCTTGGGTTTCTCCTCTGGCTCTGCCCAAGCAGAGCAGGGTTGTGCTCTAGCCTATACTTTGTCTAATATGATGTCTGTCCTGGAGCCTTTGGCCAGGGATGCTGAAGGGAACACAGGTACATGCCAAGGTATTTCAGTGTCCAGAATGTGTTGCTGTCAGGATGATGTTAAAGAAGTTGAATTGTGAGATCATTGAGAAGATCCTGATCAATAAAGTTTGAGCCACTGAGCTTATATCTTATATCATTGAATTCTCTTTCCCTCCTTCTCCTGTCATTAATCTTTTCTCCACTATGCAATTCAGCTTGGAAGGAGATGAGGGATGGATTCACTGGAGCACATGGAGGGAGGTGGATGGACAGCCACTGGGTCAGCTCATGGGAGAGGATCCTGCAGGTAATGAGCACAAGCTCACTGCTGTGCCTCACTGCAGACTGCTCCAGGCATGATATGCAAGGAAGAGATGCAGGATAACAAAGCTCCTTTGTACAGTACATTACACGTGCACACAAAAGATGTGATCTCATGGTTTGTCCAGCTGCCAGATAACCCCTCTGAAACAGCTAATTCCTGGATATAAGCACATTATCATCTCTGTTTTGATTAGGGTGCTAATACATATCAATATTTTAGTACTTTCCACCTATCGGCTGAAGGAGGCATGTCCTTTACAAGTGCTTAGTTAACTGGCTTATATGGGTAAAACATATAAATAATAATAATGAGAGGGGAAAACAATAATACATGGAGTGGAACTCATTAATTACTATTTATTAGTCATTAAAGAGTGAATGAAATGCTAATTGAAGTATGTGAGCTTGACTAGCCATGAATGTTTTCACATGACTATAAGAGAATCACTGCTTTTCAAAACACTGTAAGAGCATTTTGAATTCTGTTAAGTGTTTTTTGCATCCCTGGTCTTTGCTGAAGATTTTAAAGCTGTGCTATTGTATGATGATACCTGATAGTAATTTTCAGCATAACTTCTAGCTCTAGAAATTTGTTTGGAGACTCATCCTTATGTTTGAAGAATTGCTTTGGTTTATATTTCTTTTCACTAGCTAGTACATACCTGTGTGCACAAAGAGAAAAAGGAAACTGTTCAACTGAGTCTTGTGGTCTTTCTGGGCCAAATTCTGCTTTCATTGCCAGCTTTCCATATTTGCAAACATACCTTATATTTACTGACAGAGCTGAGGTTGGCTTCTGTCCCCAGGTATCTCTATGTGTGACCACCTTCATGTGTGTGCACACACTTATGTGCAAAAGTCTCCCTCCGTTATGAACCATCGATGTAGAGGGCATGTTTTGTTGCTTTTTTATAGTGTGTTACCCATCCTTGTTCTGTTTGAGGCAATTGCACAGAAACACTGAACACCGCTCTGCTTTGTTCTTTGCTTTGTCTTTTCTGTGTATTTTTTTCTCTTTTTCCTCCTTTCCACTATTTGCATGCTGAATTGGGATTTATCCTTGCCCGTGAGGGTGACTTTTCAGGCACAGATACGTGGTGGTGGCTCTTGGGTTGCCCTCTGCCAGGGCTGCCCTCTCTGTGTGCAGGGACACACGGGGAGGTGCCGCCGGCCTCGATGCCCAGCGCTCTGATGCTTCCTGACAGCTGCGATTGCATCCAGGAGGGGAGGTCTGAGCAGGAGCGTGGCTCGGTCCCGTGCTTTTATTTCTGGCTCTGTTGTGAAAAATAAAGCTTTCCAGCACATTAAGTATCCTTTTGGGAAACGGGAACAGAAAGCGCCATCTCCCAGCTGCGTGTCTGGTTGTAGTGGCCAAGCTTTGGGTGAGCTTTTGCCCCACAGCAGCCCTCAGCACAAGGCAGTCGCTTGTGGGTGCCCTTGACCAAAGCTGTGTGCTGTGGGAGAAGGTTAGCAGAGGTTTTTCAGCTATTTGTGCTGGTGATGCAGCAACAGACTGTTTCCTTGTTCCCTTTGAGCTGAAGGATTGTGGCTGCCTGTCCTGGTTTTGCACAGTGGTCCTGACTTTTAAGGACCTGGATTTGTAGCTGATCATGGAGACACTCAGTGCTGTTGCTGGGGAACCCAAAAGTGGCACTTACTGCAGAGCAACAGAGGCAGATCCTGGGGACTGGGGACTGGCTCTCATTTTCCTAATGGAGAAATAAGCAATTGGATGAAAAATCTGACTCTATCAAAGGAGAAAAGCCCCAAAATGCATCAGCTCTTATGTTTTACATCTTGCTTTAGTCCCTAACAGATATTTTGATGGACAGGCCCATACTCCTCCCCATGAAGAGCAGGGGTGTTGCACAGACTGAAACTTGGACACTGTCTGGACTGGTTTTTTTCTGTGTTTTGGATAATTTGGAGTGATCCTTTCAAGAACTAGAGTCCCTAGACACGTTATCAACGTTTGATGTGTTTGTGTTCCATGCTCCTCCTGTTCAGCAGAGACAGGGGAGAATGCAGCTACAGGGGTGGTGCAGGTTGCACCATGTCCAGCAATGCTCCTATCCCCACTGGCACAGCACCCACAGTGATGAACAAGAGTGCACCAGGATTTCTGAGCAAGGACAGCCCTTTTTGGAGGAATATCTCCATCTGCAGCAGCTTGCAGCTGAACTTTGGTTGTTCCTTCTGTTTGTTTATTTTAATATTAGCTTGTTAATTATACTAAAAAAATAAATCTGTGTGTGTTCTTCTAAAAATAACAAATCCTTACACGCTTTTGTGCTTGAATAATCTCAATTTGGTGACCCACAAACCATAGGCAGAAGCATAAAAGATATAATTTTCTTTTTCTCTTAGGAAGCAGATGGCTCAGTTCAACTTCTGTGATGTTCTCTAAATGAAATTGTGTTGTAGATGTTCAGCAAGAAACGAATTTCAGGAGTTTTGGAGAACTCTGGAAGGGTGAAGGGACCGAAACCACAAATTGTGTGTCTCAGCATGGGACAGGAGAGAAGATGTGGGAGGAGAAAGGGAGGAAATAATTATAGTGCAGAATATTTATTCCAAGCTTTTCCTTCTGTTTCTTCCTCTGCAAAGAAATAGCAAAATTCACATATTTATTCAGTGTTTGCATTTTATAGCAACCTTTTTTCAGTCTGTATTTCTTGGCCTGAAGCTGTTAATTGAACAATTTCTTCAAGCTGTTTGCAATTCATGTTGTGGCAACTCACAGTGTACATCAGCTGGCAAGGCTGCACTTTCCCCATATGTGACCACAGCAGTGTGAATTTGGAACAGTGTATTTGCTCATATTGTTTGCAGATGGATGGCTGGAAATGTGTAGCCTGCAAATATTTGAGTGTCTGAGTATAAAATTTGCTTTTGCCTGAGTGTTCACACCTGTAAAGCTCAAGCATCAGAGCTGGTACTGTGAGAAAAACAAAATTTGAAGAAAGGACAGGGAGGAGGAAGATGGTTCATATCAGTCACTGGGAATATCCAGTGCTGAGAGCATTGCTGTACTTGAGGACAGGAGGGGAAGGGTGAGGATTTTGTTGAGGGAAATAAGGGCGTGTAGGAAGAGGAGAATGGACTTCAGCCTGATCAGCAGTTGCTGAGGGCTGATCTAGCAGAGGGAAGGGGCTGAGCCTGAGGAGTAGTTAAAGGATCTGGATGTGATGGAGAGGTGTGGAGCTCCTGCACTCCTCTGACTGGCTGGGTTATCACTCCCTGCTCACAATGGGGCTGTCTCTGCTCCTGTCTGTGGTGGGTGAGAAGAGTGCATGAGATCAGTAAAACCACGGGAAGTTGTGGCAAACCTTAACTGTGGTTAAGGTGACTGTATTGCTTTTAGTCATGTGCATACTTTAGCAGAGTACCAAATGCATTCTGGAGCAGATGACTGCTGTGGGAGCAGCTTGGATTTAGCCGCTCCAGTAGCACAGAGCTGGAAAGCAGAGCATGGAAGGAAAAGGCTGGAAAGGCCTCAAGGACTGATAACATTTTAAAATTTATGAAGCTCTTGAGTTGGATCTCTGGTACTTTTGTCCACTCATTGGTGATGATTTCTATCCTATTTTTAAGGATGCTTTCAAACTAACTGGGATGTCTGTGCTACTGTGTGGTGGAAGCAGAGACTGTCACTGCTTTCTTGAGCATCCTTGGACAGATCTTTTCCCATGCCTCACTTTCCCCATGATGATTAAAAATGTTGATGATACTTTTAAGATGTGTTTTGGCATCATTTACCATAAATCTACAAAGCACTTGTGAAAATAATAAAAACAGTCCTGTCTCTACGGGCCTCTGGAGGGAAGAGAGTATATGGAGAAGGAAATGTCAATGCAGGAACATTTTTGGTCAAAGAATAAAATACAAAGAGTAGAACAAAAAGATGAAGAGTAAACATAGATAAGAATACAGTTTCATTTTCCTCTCTCTAAACAAATCACTCTGTGTACGTGTGTGTATACATATGTATACACACACACATATATATGTGTTTATAGGTATATTTTTTTCCCAGGGCAAAATAAGATATAATCAATATAATGAAGTCTGACACATTAACATGAAGGTGCAAAGGTTTGTGAAGCTGTGGAAGTAATTGCTTTGACTCTGGCACTGGAGCTTTAGGATAGCTGGATGATATTGTTTTCTGCCTCTGTCGTTGTCTCCTTCTTCCTGTGCATCACCCAGCACAAAACATCATTCCTGCAGGCTTTGGAAACTGCAGCAAATTGTGATCTCACTATTACTGGCTTTTCCTTTAACACACAGTTTGTGTTTCCATAGCCTGCAGCTGCCATCACAGACTTTCCATAGAAAGGAAGGAGTGTTTTGTCTATTTGTTTCTTGAATTCTAGGTTATTTTATACCCTTTTCTCCAAGTAGGGCTGCATTTGCTTCCACGACAGAAGAAGGAGCTTGCTAAGAGCTTTGTCACTGCGCTTACATTGCTGCAGGCTGGTGTCAGTGTTGTGCTTTATGAATTTTCCCCTTTCTTTCCCTGACTAAGGGCTGTCCTTCAGCTCACTTGGTTGTGCAGCCTTTGGAGTAGCCCAACACCAGCAACAAATTGAACTCCTCATGTCTGTCCTTCCAAGTCCATATTTCTAAAAGAGGCAAAACCAAAATGTTATTATCCCCTTTTTGCAAGGAGGAGGTGTGTTGAGGAAAGGAGTTGAATGTGACAACAGTTTCCATGACACAGAAATGCCATGCTCTTGAGAAACTGAGGTGATGTGTCCTCTGAGCCCACAACACGCTGTGTAGCAACCTGGTTGCTCCTTGGTGATGCTGGATTTTAACAGTGGAGTAACCAGCTCCAGTGGTGAGGACCTTTGCATCTTTGTCCCTTCTGTGGGTGTCCCATCCTCTTCACAGAGGAGCCAAAGATGGCTTTGCTCCAACAGCCAGTGTGTTCTTTGAAGATAGGTAAAGTATGTGAGCTCTAATCTGTTGGTATTTTTAGCTCTGCCAGGAGGATTTGGTTATTTCAGTTCACTGTTACTGATTTTTTTGCATGTGTGACTTTCAGCCTACAGCCGTGGAACATCTCTGGTTGCTGACCTCTCTGAACAGCCCTGCAGTGCCACGTGGCGGAGCTGTGTTTGCATGGATGATTGCTTTTAAGACTTGGCAGCTAGGGAGGAAAAGTGGAGTGGAAAACCGATCCTGATGAGCAGTGAAGGATTAGCTGGGGAGATTGTACACTGTAAATTTGTATTTCCTTTCCTAGATAGTCACAGGAAATGCAGAGAAAGACAGACAAAGCACAAACACCAACAAGAAAACCGATAGTCTTAAGCTAGTTTTAACTTCAAAGAAAGACCATTTAGTTTAAGGCAAAATTACAGGCCTTGTTATACAAGCTCATCAGTGCCATGGGGCTGGTGTCTTGGAGCTGTGGGGGAGTAGGTTGGCTGCTTTTTGCTCTGTATATTATTAAAGCCAAAGCCAGCATGGTTCTCATTTTTTTCTTTTTTTAAAACATGATGTTTGATAATGATGCATGAAGCAGAAATTAAGCTGTTTGATTTCCCTTTCCCCCTCCACCCCAACAACCAGCCTTAGCTGTTTCACATGCTGTCAGCTCAGGAAAAATCATGCTGAGACTTTAAACGGAGCAAATAGGATGAGAGAATCATTAGGAAGTGAAAAAAGTAAGAAATGCTGTAGCTATTGGAATTTGGATTTAGAGTTGTACAGGGGTGTGATGGCTTATCAGATGTGGTCAGTCCTGGATGGGAAACACTGCAGGAGCTGAGGTGGCAACTGTAATGATGCTGGTGTGAGTTCCAGTCTCTACAAGGTGGGACTGAACTGTTCAATGCAGGAGCAAGATTTTCAGGATGCAGGCTTTCCTGCTTGGCCTGAAATTCTGAGGGAGACAACCAGACTAAAGACCACTTGCTGGCACTGTTCTATCTCCTAGTTTTTCCTGAACTGGTGAAGGGGATACTGAGACCTCAAACCAGCCTTGAGAGGTCTGTTATTATCCAAGAAAAAAGTACATCCTGAGCAGCAAGGATCCAGAAAGGTTCAAGGCTCAAATCCACATCTTCTGATCAGGCAAACAGCTGGCAAAGCTCACTCAGACTGACATGAATAGAAACTGAGGAGTAGAAGCAGTGCTGAGATATCAGTTTAATACTTGATATAGGAGACACCATGACTAGCAATGCTTTGCAGTCTTCCCCACAGCCTTCATGCTGCTGTGAGCAGGAGTACACAGAAACTAGCTGGTCCTTGACTAAACCCATGGTGCTCTCAGGAGCACAGTGTGGTTGGCAGTATGTGAGAACCCACCAATCCAAATAAGTCAAATTTTCATTTGATATTAGAGCACCAGTCACTGAAATGAACACAACTTCTCTCCCAGGCACTCTTTACAATGTGCAGCCATTAAAAACTTCTGAGAGGTATTCAGAGCTTTTTTAGTGTTTCGTGGAGGTCATACCTGAAATGTCATCATTTTGTGTTTTCTAACTTAGGAAACTTTTTTAATTTACAAGGACTTAGGCAGCAGAGATATCAGCTCATTCTTATATCAGCTTGTTAACTTGGTTTAATTCACTATCACTTGATATGGCAAAGCACATTTTGGCAGCTGAAAGGCCTAACCTATTGGATACAGCACTGCTACTCCTTGCCTGCATTGATTGCCCTTTCGACACTGTCACTCGGAACGGGGAATAGGGTGGTAATGCCACGTGAAATGTCAAGCACACATGTGCTCAATTAGTTTATACAAGCAAAGGGCACCTTTGCTTAGAGGCCACACTGACTGCAAAATCCATAATGATGTAACAGGGAGGCTGTGGCATAACCTACCCTGGGCAAGAAGTTCAGGGCTGCTGCTCCTGCTGGCATTTTCTTTACAGAGCAGGTTTTTAAGAGTGTCTGGACTTCCAGCTTCTTGTGATAATGACTTTGCATCACCGTGGGACACCTGACCCTTCATGCAATTTCTGGGACAGATGACACAGACATAGGCTGCTAGCACAGCATGGTCCATTGGGAAATCATCCCTTTTTCCCAGGGGCCTTTGTGTGGAGGACAGCAGCTGGTAATCAATCATGGTTCTAGTAGAAATGGAAATCATTATCCTCTAGTTTTGTAGTGATGTCTGGTCCGAGGGCAGCCCTGCATTTTCCCATCTTCCTCTACAGTCAGTGATGGTCACTGTCTTGAGGTTTTGGAAGCTCTTTTGAGTTTCCATTTTCAACCCTGTTTTTCATTCTGTAACACTAGGCTAGTTGTAACCAAATCTAGTCACCATAAAGAGAGACCACAAAACTTCATAAACTTTAAAATGTGCTTAATAATGACTTAAAATAAACTAAAAAGCTAGTGACTTTATTGAGGAGCAGTGGGCCTTGCAGTAGTGAGATGCAGAGACTTGCCTTTACGGGTTGCCAGACTGAGTTTAGTCAGATTGTATGTAAAGCATGTCTCAAGTAATAGTTCTTCTCCCATTCCCACCTGAAGCCACCATAAATCCTCTGTTGATGTCCAAATTGTTCTGACAATAATAGGGTGCTGCTGACAACCAGGGGGCTGATCAAGAAGAATAAGTAGTAGGGGAAGGGCCTGGACTGCTTCTGTAATGGTGACAGTATTTACATAGGAGCTCCTAAGGACTAATATATAGGTGACGCAGTCGAGCTGATGGTGCATTGGGGAATGGGCATAGCAATCTGTGGGGTCCTTGGTGACCTCTGGAGTTCAAAACTGGTGGGGAATATGGTTTCTCTGCCTTCAGGTTTCTCTGGAAATGATAGATGACCTGTGTGTAGGTTAGATACATGTTTCCTAGACTATGCTGCAGATTTATGCATTTATTTGTGGTGCTAGAACTCTACAGGAGATTATGCATTTGACATTAGCCAGAATCTAAACTCCACCAAAGGTCTAATCCATTTTCACCAACAATCAGTGCTGCTGACACCTTTAGCTTCTTATCATTTTGCTTGAAAGTACAATAATTTCCAGAAAAAGTAAGATTAACTCTCATTTAATCTTTTCCCTGTTTTAACATTCCAGCTGTTTGGAGCTCAGTTGAGGACTACACGCTCTAAGTGTTAGGACTGGGTTGGGGTTTCTGAACTGACTGTTTCCTTGGGAATGAATGTGAAAGGAGACTTCTTAAGGAGGGTACACTCCTTTCCTTTGGGTAAAGACACTGCAGAGCAACTGTCTCTACTGGACTTTTCTGGCATCTGCACCTCAATTTCTTAAGTAAAGCACTTAGGAGAGAGAAAAACAAAACTGAAAAATGAACGACTGTTTCTGAACATTTTGGCTGGACATGTTCTGTTTTCAACCTGAAAGTGGGCAAGTGTCATCTCCAGCATAAATTGAAGGGCACTGGTTGAAGTTACTACATTTATTACAGTGAAGTTGTAATAAGGTTCTTGGATTAGTTAGCTGGCTTTTTATTTTAGTATTTTAATTTGTGAAAAAAATCTGTGACTGCTTTTCCCTTACAGTAATTGGTCACTCTTAGTTATTTTGTAGCTCCTTCTTCCAGTATGAGTGAGATTCCATCTTCTCCAGAAAAACCAGCATGCATGGTTTGAGCTAAAATAGCCAGAGAAGGGTTTATGACATAAAAAGAGCAATCCTGTATTGCTCCACTGGAGGGAAGTGTTTGCCTCAGTGTCGAAAGTACCAGTGTAATTTTTGTCCTTAAATCTAGCTCTATTTTTTTTTCCTTCAAGTGCATATGATGGGAAACAGCAGCAAAAAAAAAACCAAACAATGCCCTTGTTTGTAGACTATTTCAGCAAATCCTGTGCCCCTGCTTTCAGTTCAAAATAGGTGCTGCAGTCTTCTAAGACCACCTCTGTTTGAAGTATTTAAGCTTTCAGGGGAGGCAAAAAAAAGTCAAAATAATAGCTTTTGGGATCTGTTGCTTTTCAGAGATGACTGAATTACTGTCATTATCTCTTTTGACCTTAGACGTTTGACTGAATGTCTGACATTTTCCTCCAACAATAGTGAAAACAATGGTAAAGAGTAGTTTTGGTTCATATTTGTGATGTCTCTCTGCCTACCATTGAAGTCCTGTTACCAAACGTTTTCTCAAGCTGTGTTAGCTGGTACTAATATTTCTATTATTTAAAAGCTTAAATTAGGAGGGGGGAAAAACGGAAAAAAGTAGCCCATGAAAGTGTGTATCTGCAGGGTGACAAATGACAGTGTGGCTCAACAGTCATGATGCTGCTGACTGATTTTGGCTGAACCCTCTCAGATGTGAAACCATACAGGTTCCCTCAGGTAAATAGGACTTGATGAATTCTGCTCCACCTTCCCTTTGTGGGCAGGACGGTGCTCTGAGCAAAATTAACATCACCTGACACTATAAAAACATTTCCAGTAGGCTCCAGTGCCAGCACAGCTGTGTGCAGGGGTGAAACATGAAATTTTCTACCAGGAGGTGTTTGATTTCTGAGGGGAAGTGGAGGAGCAAGCTGAGTTCTGGCTCTGTTAGTGCATCCTGTGGTATAAGGAGACAAGAGGACACTAGTGGTCACTGTTACATTAAGTAAACGGTTGCTGTATGAAATATAATAAAAAGATGGATCTGTTAGAGACATTTCTTGGTATTTGAGAGATTTTGGTTTAATTCTGTTCTTTATCACAAGTTCCCTTGGACCTTGGACAAATCATCAAGAGAAGCATCAACCCCATCTGAGATTTTGCACCCAGAGGTGGCTCCTGGCTGGGGCTGAATCTCTGGGGATGTACAGGCCATGTGAAAGCAAGATGTGTGAACTTGTAGGCCTGAAACCAGATCTTAGCATCTGTACTTCATTACCTTTTTTTTGATATACGGATGGCAGCTAACAGAATGCTGTGAGGATGAATTAAAGATGGAGTAGAGAAAGATGCTGCTGCAGAGAATAAAGAATTAATAGGGGAGAACTAGAAGAATGCCAGAAAACCAGTTTTAAAATTAAGGCAGAAGTTAAAAATATAGGGCACATATTAATGCAGACATTTGCTTGTAGATTATTTCTTCTCTCCACTGTGAGCAGACCAGCCTGCTTTCGCTCATAACTGCAGAATTATCTCCTCCAGTCACTGCACATGAGTGACTCAGTGGTAATTTCTGATTCTGAGGCAGGAAAATGACTGTAGGAAAATGCTGGAGGCACTTTTAGCCCTGAGTGAGCAGCAACAGTGTTTGGGGCTGGTGTGGTGAGTGGGGCTGGGAGCACTGGATGCTCAAACAGGTCTGAGCTCTCATCTCTTCTTGTGTTCAAGCTCCTGCAACCATTTCTTCCTCATGCCTTCCCTTCTGTAATTTTTAAATCCTAATCAAAAGCAGGAAGAACATAAATGCAGCAGTCAATCTGTTTAAATAGCCCTCCCTTCCCACCTAGACCATGTATAGCTCCTTAATTTTAATGGGTGTCCTTTGCATGGCTTTGGAGGCTGCTCTAAAAATCACTCAGAGGACACTGTGAAGGATTGTGATAGTTTTCTGCTCTCAGCAGTGTCTGCTAAAGGACTGCCACTCTCTTCTGTGCTGTGGCATGAAGTTATGCCTCAGCCTTCTGTCTAAAATGAGACTGCAGGTGCTGCTCTTTGGTGAGTGGTTGGTGGTTTAAGTAGTTAAGGTGCCATAAAGTTCTTCCTATTGTTAAAAGTATTGAGTCTGGGCAAATTGTCTGTAATCCTTACAAAACACAAGCACTCTTTTGGTTTGTTCTGTCCTTTTCTATGTAAGAGCAATAATTTAGATTAATCTGGACTCTTTGCAGAGGGCAAGCATTTAAAAAGTCTGGCTGAGATGCTTGTCAGGGTAAGAGGCTTTTCCCACAAACAGTGTGTGACTACAAGCGCTGCACTTACCTCAGGCATCAGTGAGCTCTTTAAGGTACTGGAAGAGGTTGCAGCTTGGTCTGACTTTCTGTGGTTGTCCTGACTATGTGCCACATGGGGTAGAGAGTCCAAAAACTGTTCAGTGAATTTAATGTGTGGTTGATATCCACATGTATGCCTCACTGGATGTGGTTGGAGAAGTTGTTCTGAGGCTTTTGGTAACTAGGGAGCTCTGAGTAGTGAAAAGTCCTGGGCAAGCTTCTCTAGAAGAGACTTGATTGTGTTGGCTACCACAGAGTGTTGCAATGTGGGACTCGTGCTTGTTCAGCCAGTGGGCCAGAGGCTATTTGGCTTTTCCTTTCTGAACAGTGATGTTTTTAATATAGGGCTGACCAAATACACTCCAGAGAAAATCCTGCTTTGATTTTCATTCTCCAGGTGCTGCAAAGGTAGAATTCTGCTGTGTGCTGAGTTCTGCAAGCCTGAGTGAACCTCCCATGTGATTTCAACACCCTGATGGTCCCAGATCTTTGGATGCTGGGAGTAAACTTCAGGAGTGATGTAAGTGTGCCTGAGCAGCACTTCAGCTCCCAGAAGGTTCACAGATGTTCCTGTGCCCTGGGAACAAAACATTTTGTGTGCTCTGCTCTTCACAAGGGCATGATTTTTCTCACATTTGTCTCACAAAGTGGGAAGGCTTTCATCTTTCCAGCAGTGATTCAAATAAAGCTTGAGTCACTGTCAGAGAAGTCTTTACTATCTGATAGCTCCTCTGTAATCTGGGAAGAATAATTTGGTGAGTGTTGGTTTAGTCCCTACTGGGACAGATGTCTGCGTCACGAAAAATCGATTTGCCATTTGAATAGCGAGGTTAAATGGACTGTGAAGACTGCTCTCCTGTCAGTTCTAGAGGCAATGATGTCTTGTGATTTCAGCATATCAAATATAAGGCACCTTGATAGGACAGGGAGGGAAAAGACTGCACTGCCAGGGCACAGTCTGCAGCTACTTTGTGGCTAAAATGCTCTTTTCTTGGCTTAGAATAACCAGAATACTCCCAGAATACATGAGTACTGAATGTAAATGAACCCATGTGCAGGCATAGACACATGAAAGGGTGCACAGTGCATATGAGGAGAAGAGAAAGAAGAGTGAGTCAGATCCAAATGTCGACAGATGACAAGAAAATTCCCATTTAGCCGAAACAGCTGAAGAGCCTCTGGGAAACCGACAGCTTGACTCTCAGCCTCGAAATGTTCATTGGTGACCTGGTATAATATCATAATGCAGACCTGTCTCCATCTTTATCCCACTTTTTTACATGCTTTTATTTGCTTACTTCATTTTCATGCCCACGTCACAGTTCAAATAATTTTAGCAAGATGGCTGTGCTTAATCTGACTCCCTGTGCCATGTGTATCTTGTTGATTACAGACCCTCTTAACATGCCATTATGAGTGACTCTTTGCATGCCCTACTGTCAGCAGCTTTTCCCTTCCTTAAGCCTTTTGAATGTCTTTGCTCAGGAGATTATAAGCCTTTCAATAAATACAGGACGATTACTGAATTAGTGTAAATTTTGCTCTGGGGTTGCCAGTCATGTAGAGCTTGGAAAGCGACAGCAACTGAAGGTACCTATGGATCTTTGATGATGTCTGATGGAAGCCAGAAAAGTCATGCAAAGATGTCTTCTTCCATGCAAATTGTCAGGAACTGATATTAAGGAAAGCTTGATCTTGTTTGAGGTCTGCTCTCACACTCCAGGTACTTGGGAATAGGTGAAGTTACATGGCACCTCTGGGTGATTCCTGCTCTCTGGTGCAAGCCAGGCTGGAATGTGATGGGAAGATACAGAGAACAGAAGAGCAAGCTGGCAGATGACAGGCAAATAATTCATTAAGTTCTGCTCATTTCTGTATCTCTTGTCAGGAGCTCAGATCTTGCAAATACCTGCAGCAGCAGAAATCAGGATAAATGTACGCAGTTAAAAAAAGACCTGGTGGAAATGACCCCTTTGAACACCCTGAAGTGTGTGATGTGAAACTGTCTTCCAGCAGCAACCAAAGAAAAGCAGATGAGTCATGTCTGAGTGGTCATTTATCCTACTCATTCTAGATCATGCTGAACAAATCTCAGATTTCTTCCTGCCTCAGTTTCTTGTTTCAGTATAGTGACATGAGAGGACATATGCCAAACAGCTCCCAGTCTGACTTGCACTGTAGCAGGAGGCACAGGATGATTTGGAAAACTGTACCCACATTTTCAAATAATTGCTGGGATGCTTGAGCAGCTCACAGAGGTGCTGTGTTTAGCTCCAAAGCCCACTCTTGGCCTATGTCTCACTTTTTGTGTAGGCTGCTATTAAAGGACATCCCATTAATTGCTTGCTGAGCATGTTTTGGATGACTTTTAGAGTGTTGATGTGGCTTAGGCAGCAAGTCCTGTGGAGTCTTCCTGCAGCCTGGGTTCCTTGACAAGTTGGCAGCTTTTGAGGAATCTCCCAGTAGGACTGGGAGAAAGAAGCAGCAAGCTCTCAGTGCATCTGTCACTGTGTTTATGTTGTGTCATTTTCTTTTGTTAGTTCAGTGGTAAGGGCAAGAATTCATAGTTCTGGGCCCTGTGCTCCCTGCTTGGCCTTTGAATTTTGGAAAACTTCAATTAATAGGCTGAGGTTTAGGTAGGTATTGCTTGCAGGGAACAAGGCAGAAATTGTAGAACATGGACTAGGAGAATTGCAAATAATACATTTCAGTGTTGAAGGGAATAGGACAGCATTGATTTTTGTTTTCTTATTGCAAACAGACTGATTACAGTAGTTTTCCTTCTATCCTTTGGTGGCATCTGTCTCCTGGGCATAACAGCAACACAACTTACTATCTGTGGCTGTTGTATGTGGCATTTGTCAGGGGAAAAGCAACTCCTGCCTTGCAAATTACAAAGAGGCAGAGCCCAGCACTGAGATGCTCAAGGGGCATTGTGCCTCTTTAACTCAGGAGCCACGGCATCCTGGCACAGCAAATCTGCTTGTTCATATGTTTGTAGGTTGCTTTCTGAGTTCTTTGTCTACCTGTTAGTTCTCAGTGTAATTTATTCCAAAGTGTTCCCATTTCAGTGTCTGGTTTGCAAAGTCAGCGCACAGTAAACGTGTTTCAATCTTTGCAGCAATTAAAGAGGTGAAAGTAGGTTGAGTTCATGGAAGGACATGAGAAGCAGCCGACTGCCTGACTTGAAAGGCTGCTTACTTTTTCAGTGCTTCTGACTTCTGGATAATGACAGATGCTTATACTTCAAGGTGAGATGGAACAGGAGAAAAGAGATTATTAGCTGTGTGAGGGGGTCAGTATGCTTCTGCAGGGAATTTGAGGCCAAGGCATTCAGGTTCAGCTGTCTGAAATGAAAGGTCTGGAATACAAAGAAGACAATCTGAGCTGAACTGGCAGCAAAATTTACACGTAGCCTAATGAATGCTTTTGCACTATGGTAGTTGAATTCTTTTTTTTTCTTTAAAACTTGAAAGTAATTGCTCTTACAGTTCTTTGTGCTGTCCAACAAGCTGAAATGCTTTAAAGATGCTGTTGAAGAAACACGCAAGTGTCACCAGGCAGAAATTGAGGGAGATTTAAGAACAAACAGCATGTGAAGCTCAGCAGAGCAATAAGCAGTTAAGGCTGTTTCTTCTCCAGGGCTGCTGGACCTCAGCTGCCTGCTTGGGAAATGCCTTTGAGTACTATGAGACCCAGATTTTACATCCATAATGAGTAAGGATTAAATAAAAGGCTTCTAATGTTTTATTCTATTCTGTGTTACTGAGCAAGATTTCTTTTTTAAAGATGCAGTTTTATAAATGTTCCCTGGTGAGATTTGTGTTTGGTACAGTCATGGCAGGCACTCTCTCCAGCCAGGAAAGGGTGCTCATTACAGTTTGAAGGGAGCTTTTCCCCATATACTCTTTGATGTTTTTTACTTAGTAATGGATAGGATATCTTTATTCACTAGATGATGACGTCTGTCTTTGTATGCATTTTTTAGAGTGGAACAGAGCTGCTGTAAGCACATACAAAATGAACTTTTCCAGAAAATTTTTGAAGTTGCCTCCTGTTCATGGCTGCAAAATCTTTTAAACACATCAAGTCTGGTTTGCAGAAGGCAAATGAGTGCCTCTGGACAATCCCCCATGTCCATAGTGAATAGACCAAGAAGGAAGTGGCTTAAAATAGCAAATGGGGAGGTTAGGAGAGAGCTTTAGGGCTAGGAAGACCACCAAAGTTTATCAATAGAGGTAGCTAATTTCCTTTACTCCTGTGGCAGCCAAGGTAGGTTGTGTCCAGGAAAGAAGGCGAAGGATGGATCCTTGTTTCCATGTTCCTGATTGAGGTAGTGTTCCCACATCCAGCAGATTCACTCCTAAAAGTGCCCCACATGGCCTGATGTTAGAGAGGGAGGGGAATAATTGTGCCAGAGTTTCCAACACCTATTATTCTGTGACTTAGCATGCACAGGGCTAAGCAACTGTCCCTGCCAATTTCTGAGGGGTCCCTTTTCACCTAGAGACTGCAAAGGGCTAATTAAAATTGTGCTCTCCTAGACTTGGGCTTAATGAACTGTTTAGTGACAGGGAGGGATAAATAAATTTAAAAATCCTAACAAATTCAATAGGAGGACAATTTAATCAATTTACCAATAGTTTTAAGATGTATGCAAGTCGCAGTAGCAAGAATTAGGATCCCATTCTTCTGGGCTGACGTGTGGAGGTGTCTCTCAGCATTTCCTCTGGCTGTTCCTGCCAGAGTTCTGGGATGAGGCTGGGCTTTGTCCCGCTGTTTTAGCCTCTCTGACAGCAATTCTAGTAAAGATACGTCCAAAATACCGTCAGCAGCACTGGGAGCCCAAGTGCTCTCATTTCCATCCTGTTTTCACAGTTACCTGTGCACAATTTAGATGATCCAAGCCCAGGTCTGGGAGTCTGTTTTACTGAAGTTTTACATTGCCATCCCTTGCATTCTTTCAGCAGTAAGAATGAAAGAAATACTTTGAGTGGCCCAAAAGCACATTTGTTCTGCACCTGTTCTCCTTAGTGTCAAAAGTGAAGATGTCCCCTGACTTTTCTGGAGTCAGAAGAAAGTAAAATGACACTTCTGGGGATTATTGTTTTTGATTGAGTTGCCCAGATTTTCCCTTGGCAGGCAAAGTTCCCTGTGACTGCTCTTCTTTCCTGCCCTTTCATCCTTTCCCTGTGCAATAACTAAAAACACCCAAGTGTGAATTCCCCTTCTGCCTCCATCTTACAACAGGTTAATGTCTTGCTGAGCCTGGGGCAAACTTGCATTGCATCTGGTTTTGCATGGAAACTAGAGCATTTTAAAGGAGCAACACAGTACTGCCTGTGTTCAGGTTTGCCTGGGACACCCCAACCTCCTACCCGAGTGTAGTGAGAGTCTGGCTTTTATCAGCAGAGACTTCATTCTGCAAAATGTGGAGGGTCATCCACGTAGACAAAATAAAATGAGGGACAAGGTGAAACTGTTTTATGGAAGATGAGGCTCTGGCTTCATGCCTTCTGGGAAGGGGGAAATGTGGAGCAGCAGCACACAGACCGAAGAGCAGCATGGGAACCGTGGACATGGTGCCACCTGCTTTGTACTGAGTCTGGGCTACTTTCCCCCCAAAGAACTTCTTTTGCAGTATATATTACATTTTTGTTTATGGGCTATGATTGCTTGGAAGGATGTGAGTTAAACTTTAATGAGTTTCTGTCCAAGAGGAATTGTGAAAGTAAATGCAATTCTGCCTCTTTGCTCTCTTCCCCACGCTCTGGCTCTCTCCACCCAGCTCGCCTCAGAGCGATCACATAATCATATGGTGCTGCATAAACAAAAGGGCCTAATGTTCTGAATGTGGTGTAAACGGGACAGTAATGGCAAATGACACAGTTTTTAATTTCTTTGATAAACAAATGTGCTCAGGGACTTGGTTTAGCCGACCAAAGGGACACGGTGGCACTCTCGTTCTTTTTCTGCAGTGGTTGTAGTGCGGATGCTGAAGGACCAAAGCAATGGGATTGGAAGGGTTTAGCTGGCTGTGCAGCTCATGTACCAGCCAGATTTTTGTGCTACCATTGCTCTCTGGCTTCCTTGGGATTGTGTTTGCCACGGGCTTCTTTCCAGCTGTGCAAAGGCTCTCTCTCAGCTTCCTTTAATTTCCAGGATGCTTCTTTAATGTTCATTGCCAGAAGGATAAAGAGGAGCTAGGAAAGCAGCAGCTGTCATGTGAGAACTGTAGTAGATCAGATAGAAGTATCAGTATATATTTCATAATTCTCTTTTCAACTTTTTCACAATTTCATGGTCCTGGGTAGAGTAGCAGGAAAGCTGATGTGTACCTGTCAGTCACAGTATTTGCTGAAGGGCAGTCAGGAGCAACAGAGGATGTGAAAAAGAAGATAAAGCAACCAAATCAGCTGGGTTTCAGTGGGATTTTTCATGCCTTCCATAGTCCCTTATTCCTGCTATTATTCCAGACAGCACGGTCAATGGCTGGCCAAGGAATCCGTGAGGCTTGACCGAATTCCCACTTGGGCAGCCCATCTCTCTGGAGAGGGTGGCTGTGTGCTGCTTTTACCCTGTTGTAGAGAAACTATTACTAATTAATTATTCTTTATTTACTTCATTTCTGGCAACCAACCCTGTAACATTTAAACTCTTGTTTAGGAAAGCTCACCCTGGAGGTTATGGAAACTCCTGGGATCTGAGGTCTTAGGGAAGCTGAAGTGCACTTGGATATTGTAGGTTTTTATATTGCCACCTGTAGGTTCCTGTAAGCTCACAATTTGAAATGGGGGCTTAGAGGTAGACACCTGCTAATTATTATAGCTGGATCAAATGTGGAGAGGCCTTAGATCTGGGTGAGACTTGACTCCTTAATTTTGCCCTTAACTTTTCATCTTGAAAAGTAACTAATAAAGCAGCTTTCCTTCTCCTGCTCTGTTGGCTTATGCACGTTTCAAATTCTTCAGGAGGAAAAGGAGCCCAGGAGGCTATATTTTTTTTTTTTTTGTGACAAGCAAGCAGGCCTGGGTAATGGCTAAATCTTTGTGTGTTGAATGAACAATAAAGAAATAGAGAATTTGTTTAACTACATAAAGATGTGAACCCTGTAGCGCCCTACTCTAAAGTGGCTCTGAATTGCACAGGTGACTCCACGCGTTGCATAGCTGTGGGGAACCCATCCATTGTGCTGTCAGGATGAGTGATACCCTGTGTTGGTAGGAACAACAGGAGTCATTCATTACTTCAAGAGCTCTTTCAGGCTGACAAGGTGGCAGCCTGCTCTCAATAGCATATTTTAGAACACCCTCCTGTGGTCACAAGAGGCTGGAGGCTTGAAGAGCTCCTTCCTGCTGAAGTGGTGCTCTGAGTGTCCATGGGATGAGGAGCTCAGCTGCTATCCTACAAATTGCGGCAGGAGGTGGAGACTAAATGGATGGTTTGAAGGGTTATTGCTGTGTTTGCAACCTCACCTTAAATCCTGATTTAAAGGCAATATTTGCAGAAGTGATTTATGAACCTATGTGGCACAGAGTGGCTGCGGGGACCAAAGTTATTTCACAGCTTTTGGCGTGTTTTATCCTCTGGCTGTAAATGAAAATGTACTTGAGGATCTTGCCAGTAATTACAGAATGGGAAACTACTTTTGGGCACATAGGTTAGCAGATGCTCTGTGGAAAGTGCTGTGTTGCAGGAATTGGGTCTTTGGCCCATTGAACTGAGGATCCAGAAACCAGTGGCGTCCAAAGTCAGTGGTGGCTCTGAGGGTTCTCCTGTCCTGCAGACCTGCAAGCAGGACAGAACTGTCTGTACAAGTATGGGGTGCTGCTCCAAGCTGAGAAACAGTGGAACTGTTTCACAGGCAGCGATGGTGTGGTGTGCTCAAAAGTAAGAAATCCCCTCATCTTCAGCCAGAGCCAATCAGCCCCTTGTGTGCAAGAAGACCAAAGTACTAAATCAGGAATTAGAGCCTCTCAATATTCTGGAGATGTAGTTACTGAAATCCCTCAGTAGCTTTTCCTGGCTCCAGTAATGGTAGTGTGGATGCAGAAATGCTTTAAACCTATCTTTGCATGTTCACCCTTGCCTGGAACAACAATCCTTTTGAGTTATGTGGTCCAGAATTAGAGACATGTGGTGTGTCTCAGTGTCTCTCCTCTGCCCTTGCTCATGTTCTGCACTGCCTTGTGTCTCCCTGATCTTTTTCTGTTTATTGTTACCTTTAAAACTTTGAAAAATATTTTGTATTATGTTTTTGGGTCTGATCAGCTGTGCAAAATTGAGTTGTTTTTGACTCTTCTTCCACCTTTCATTATCTAGTACTGAATTAATTCTCTTTAGCTGAATTTGCTGTCCCTAATCCTTCAACATATGTTTAGATGATAATTTTTTTTTCCTTTATAAATACATTTAGAATCCTTGATATGATTCCTTGGCCTTTAAACCACAGTGAGTTTGTGTTTTCAGAGCCTTTTTGTTGGTAATTGTGAAGTTTACAAGTGCGGCTTTTTAAAAAATGAAAACTGAGATTCCCACATTTGCCTTCAGGAACTGCAGATTTAAAATAATACTAAATGTTGAGACTCGCAGTAAAATCATAAGGCTTGGCCACACTGGGAATACTCTCAGATTTTTAATTTGACGGGTTAAATGACAACAGTCTTCTGAGTGGTGCATTTCATCCAACAGGAATTAATTTTAAGAGGCTTCTGGTGAATTCTTTTCCAAAATTGAGCACTGAGACTTGCAGAATATAAGCTCCCACATGGGAAAAGAGTGTCCAGCCAGCAGCAGAGAGAGAAACAAATCCAAGCTAGGAAGCAGCCTGTGAATTCGCTCAGAGCTGGTCTGCACAGCCTGAATATTAAGAAGTTGTTCCTCGTAATAATTTTTACTTCTGGGAGCGATTGTTGTTACATCTTAGTCACTGATAGAATCCCTTTGGGCATCACTGGAGCACAGATGTCAACCTTGTCTGCTGCCTCTGCATTTCTTATGTAAGAGTGTTCCAGCTCTGCAGTCAGGAGCTGCTTTCCTTGGCACTGAACAGAGATCAGAATCAGACCCTTTGTCAGAGGCTTTGTAAAATCAGTTTGGGGTTTTCCCCCCTACATATCTAGTTTCAACCATAAGACATCAGTGGGGAGGACCTAAATACAGAGGCTCTGTTGATAGCTTCCCCTCTGCTTGTTTATTTTCAGTTGCCTGGTCCTTTATCAACATCTGCTGCCTTCAGCACATTGGCATCAGATTTCTCACGCTGTCTTGTGCTATCAGAGGTGGCAGTGGCTGTGCTAAGGGCAGGTCAGCAGCCCTGCTCTGTTTGGACTGAACATTCAGTGTGTGGTCAGCCTGCTGTGGTTTAAGCAAGGAGCTCTTCCTCACCTCTGGGAGATCTGTGTGCTTTTGGCATCTGTCCCATCCACAAGCAGCTCTGTGCTGCAGAGCGTGGCCTGCGGTGGCACTGAGCTCGTGGCTGGGCCTTTGGATCTCCATAATGGGAGCTTCATTTTGGATGGGTAATATTTTCGTTAGCTCTTAGCTTGAGAAACTTTTATGAAACTCTTTTTTCATAATCCTTAGAGCAGAGCTCTCTCTTCTATGAAAGTTGGTATAGAGAAAATAAGTCTCATTTTATTATGTTCCTGAACATTAATCCCACTGCCTGAAGTGCTGAACCATGCTGTGCACCAGGCTGTTGGGAAATCCCTAAGGAATGGAAGCATAAAACTGTCCCTAGGCTTCTTTTTGCTTTTTCTAATTTCCATGAGAAATCTCTTTGTAGGTGGGCAGAGATGGAGCCCTTTTCTAGGTTTTGGATGCAGTGAAAGAAAAGCTCATTCACTGCAGTGAGACACCCAGGAAGAGTTAAGTGAGATACTAATGAACACCCTCAGAACTGTGCTACAAATATGCCTGTGTGTGTATCAGAACTGGGGAGGTCAGAGCTACTGCCCTCCAGATTTTTGTGGGTGTGGAAATGTGGAAAATAATGGAATGGAAGTATTTTTGTTGCATCATTTAAATCTTGTTGAAATTCAAAGTGACCAGGTACCTGAACTGTATGGTAGAGCTGGGATCTGGAAATTTGAAATTGAAATTTCTCCAGTTCACCAGAGAAACTCGAATCAAATGGCCAATTTTATCCCATCTCTAGTATTTGCAAAAGAGAAAAATTGTCAGTGATAATTACTTCTTTTTATCATCAGAGCAGGAGACATTGCATAGGAGAAAAAAAACCCCAAACTGATAGCTCATAAATGATAGGATGGAATTGCTCTAAAAATTGCCAAAAGCTGGGGTAGGATTTTGGTGTTTTTTCCATGTCAGCTTTATGGCATAGCCTAAATTCAGCTGAAGAGCAGAGGAAGAAATTAGAAAACTAGTATTGAAATGTGGAGGACATGAGGACACAAAGAAAATTTCTCTTCAGCATAATGTCTAGCACATGTGCTACATCAAATGTTTCTTGCATGTGTGACCTGAACAAGACAGACTTCTGAATTTGGGCTGAATCTGGCAGAGAATGTGTGCAAACTGAGAAACCTGTGCAGGCTGACCCCTGTTAGAACTGCACACCTGGCCAGGCTTGAATATCAACAGAAGTGCCCAGATTAATTACAAAGAGGAGGAAAATGATCTGTAGCAAGCCAGTTTTTTCTTTCTAATGGGGCACATATAACACTTATAGAAAGCTATTACAATCAGAATTGGGTTGTATTATCATCTGCTGCTTCAAATGGCATGCAAATCTCCTCAAACCCTACCTCTTCCCAGTGAGATGGAAAGAGAGCTTTTCCCCCCATTTTGCTACTGCTGCCATCTCAGTGTCTCACTCCATGACATTTAACATATTTGCCAAATTTAATTTGTGCGAAATCAGCTGCTTGGGCGTGCTGAAGGCAGTCCTGCTGATTTTAGCCTTGTGTGGACACCACGGTGATTGACACTGTAAGAGGCAACCCCAGGGCTCCTGTGAGAGACTCACCAGTCCTGCATCACTCTGCTGCACTGGCCGTGTGGAGCAGCCCTTGCTGTGTGGCCGGAAAGGTTAAATTTGCTCTTGGCAGATAAGCATATTTCACTGAGAAGGCTGCAGCTGTATTTTTATGGCCTGGAAAGCGACAGTTTTGGTATTTGGTGGAGAAGGGTGGGTGATTGGCTGGGTGTAATAGTTTTTGTCATATTTGCTGCTGCTGAGGAATGCAAAGAGCAGATGTGAGCTAGAGGGGGAGGAACCTGTGGTTGACCTGAAATTTTGTACTCAGTTTGCAATACTGACTTTTCTGTGGATGCTGCAGAGTCACCTACTCACCCAAATTGTCCTAAAAGCTGGCAGTCAAAACCCTCCCTGCTCTCTTGTCCTCTACCAGCCATGCCCAACCTGGCTGTTGACCATGTCTGTTATTCACGGTTGGATATATCAGGGCATGGATGCTCTGCAAGAAGAGGACGGAGCTGAAGTGCAACTTATTTTCAGTACTTCCTATTTACATCTGTTTGTGGGCTACTGAGGCACACAGGCTTTGGCTGAACAATTAGGAAAATGCATTTTGTCTCCTAATTACCATTGTTACTATGTAATCTGATTCCTCCAAATAGTTGTTCTATAATTGCATTTTTTTCCCTGAATAAGTTTAGAAAATGGTAAAATTTAGGGGACTTTTATCTCTTGGTATTTAAGTATGTCTTTGCAGTATCATTTGAAATAATCCTGCAGTTTGGACATAAGTTTTATAATAATTAAAATACGTGTCTCGGATTTGAAAATATCTAGTCCTGCAAACACAGATGCATGAAAACTGTTTCAGATGCATAAAATTTTGTACCCATTTACAGATGTTTTAAGGCTTAATCTTGGTGATTGGGGAAGCACAGCTTGTAGCCAAAGATTTAAACTAAGAAAGAAACCTGTAGCATTTATTGTACAAAGGCTCTCAAACAAGTTTTGCCCCTTGACACATTCTATGCCTTGAAGACCAGAGTAGCCTGTAAGGCCAAAGGTCTGGTCAGTCTCTGTATTTACTATGCCTCAAATATACCATGAATACTTTGTCCTGAAGGTCATGAGTGTAGTGATTCATTGAATTGTCTGAGTGATTGCCCGTGTGAGTTGTGCTGCCTTGTAGGGACAAAGACCTGTGAGATGTGTCTTGGTTTCTATCATGGTGTATGACTGTTTTCTAAAAAAAAAGGGAAGTTTATTTTTTCTTGTGAGGAAGTCTTTGGTTTTTATAGGATATACAGAGAGACTGTTTCAGTTGTTCACCTGGGGATCACAAGATCTATAGGCATAAAAACCATTTATCTGATGGCTGTGATCTAATACAGTCAGGTAATATTCTGTTTGATCCCAAGGATATTGAAGGGAATCCAAGTCTCATGGATTCTCTTGATAGGCTTAGGGTGTTATATATGCCTGTGTGAAAGAAGGAAAGGTCACTTTTCAGGACTAACTAACTCTTCATATAGAGCAATCTCTCATCTAGCCATTTGTCATGAATGTGTAAGAGAGAGGTGGAGATTGAGAGAGATTTTTTGATTTAGATTTTATATGGGTTATATTAGATAGTATCGTAGCCTGCAGCAGATGTACAAAAAAAAGTCCTTTTTTTATCCCTAGTGATGGCTGAGCCTCAAACTTTGTTTTACCAAAGGCAGAAAAGCTTCTAGATGCTTGTGTACACCTCAAAGTACTATCTGAGTCTGTTTGGTTTGCTTATCAACACATTAATACCTTGGCTTAGTTACAGGTTATAAATAAATAAATATTCCTACTTTGGTAAAATACTGGCTATTGAAAAGCTTTTGCATCTAGCAGAGAGATGCAAAACAGGAATTAATGGCTGAAAGATGGAGCCAGATGAATCTACAGCAGTAGAGTAATGAATGTTTTAAGGAGTAATTTTAGATAATCATTGAGATTAAGGAGGTGAAGAATAGAGGAGAGTTAACATTTCTCGATACTTGCAGATCATGATTGAATGCCTTTCTGGAAGATATTTTTCAGGAAATTATGCACTGCCGAGCTCAGTATAAAGAGAACTGGGCAAAAGAGTGGTCTGTGTTAGAAGAGAGATGTCACTGGTTATCAAACGGTGTCTCCTGGCTTCAGATGGTATGAATTGAAGCAGTTGAGGACTTGGTAGGTGGTGGTGGGAAATGTATTTTCTTTAATGTTTCCAGGACTTCTGTATGGACTGAAACTACAGTAATAACATTGAAGAGTGTGAGTATTTTTTACCGCATTAAAGAACCCTCGTCAATCTGATGAGCCTGGACTAAACATTTATGCTGCTGTCTCACATCAAATATAAATTATATAATAATTTATGACTATTTTGTAATTGGAAGGCATTTTTTGAGATCACCTATTTTTAAAGGTTTAATTAATTTTTAATTTAAAAAAATTTGAAAAGGTTTGTTGCTTTATTAGGAAATCCTCTAATAGGAAAATCTTATATAGGCAGAAGGTGTCACAATGAGGAAATCCTACATGGTAAAAAAAAACCCCAAACAACAAAAATACCCTCATCTGCCACAGTCTCTGGGGATGTTTCTGTGGAAAGCTGCAGTGAAACAAGAAACAATGAAGTATTGGATGTTTGACTACTACCTGAATTTTACACTTGTACAGAAACAATGTCGTTTTTTTTCTCTGCCATCACTGTTTAGAAAAGGGCTTTTATTTCACCATTGCATGGGAGGAAAGCTGCAAATATTCTTTCCCTGTGCCAAGGACCCTGCTGGTGATATCTCCAGTGGAGGTGAACCCTTTTGTAGGCTGGTAGAGAGTCACTTGCCACTTCTGCTCCAAGGATGCCACTTCCAAAGTATTTCACATGCAATTTTAAAGTGGAGTGTTTAAGTGTCTCACTTCTGAGACCCATCACATTGAACTCCTGTATGTTTTTCACTGAGATGCTTCCTTGAGGAGATTCTCTGTCAAACTATCAAATCTCTGCAGAGCTACTGCTTTGCTTGCTGTAGCAATCCCCTCTGCCAATTCTTAGGATGTGTGTAGATCTGAACACTGTCAGGAAGGACAGTGATTCATATTAGTGCAAAATGCTTCTGACAGAGCAGCAGGTGTTGCTCAGTGTCATCTTCCCCATGGAAGCCAAAGAGAGCTTGGTGCCTGAAGAAAGTGAGGAGAGATTTGCTGGTGGATTCTTATCTCAGACATCTATGCAAATACAGCCCTCTCAGCATTGCAGGGCAGATGTTAATTGAGGTGAATACATGAATATGGGCTGGGGAAGAGAGACTGGAACTGAAGGCAGAGATGGAGAGAACTAGTTTCCATTTTGATTTGTTCAAGTTTTCATTTTTTTTTCTCATGGTGCAATGTGTGATTGCTGTATAAGAAGGAATGATGAGCTTAGTTGGATCTTTGATCTGATCTGCCATGTATTAACCTGCTGCATCAACAAAACCATTTGCTGATGAATTGGTGGCACAGTAGCAGTGAAATTCCACGTCCTTAAGGAGCAAATAATCAATTTTCTGTTCCCAGTGTGTGTGGTGTTGCTTGGCTGTCACACTATACCCTGTTGCTGCTAGTTAAGCCTGTATGTTAGTGGATTTTGTCTTACGAGACTTGGCACTGAGATATTGCAGTGATGGAAATAGTATAAGTCCTTTAGGCAGGTACAGCCATTCACCTGGAAAATTATGATACTGAACAGCGCGAGAAATTTTCTGTCTGAGAAAAGAAACGTTGAGATGAGAAGTTTGGAGTTCTGAAGCCAAGACATCCCTTGTGGGTGTGCAGGCACAGAGGCCAATACCTTGTTGTCTCCCTTCTCTGTGCTGTGCTTTACTCTGAAGTAGGAGTCGTGTGATTGAGAGCCACCTTCCCACCAATTATTTGTACACAGAGCAGTGCAACAGCCTCTGAGTGAGGTATTTATACCGTGGGATCCTCGTGCTGTATAAATAACTGCAGCACTGCAAGCTTTGCCTGCCTGACTGTAACCACACTATTTATATAAATCTGACAATGTAACTACAGCTGTAGAAGACGATTTAAATAGAGCTGGTGAAGTAAGTATGCCCTTAGGAAGATATAACTAATTGCACAGATAATAGTATCAGGTAACTGTACCCACTGGAAAGCATAAACATGCAAATAATGGCCACAATGTAAGTGCAATATAAAAGTCAGAGGGTAATTGCAGCTGGGTAACTTTACTCAGAGGAGAGGAAAATAACTGAATGGCAACTGCAGCCCAACTGCAGTGAAGGGAGAGGGAAGCTTGGAGAGTTACAGCTGTGATATCGAACTCCCAGTAACAGGAGGTCATCTGCTTGTGGCCGGAGGAGGTTTCAAACTGAAACTTTAGATATGGGCAATCAGCTGTGGATGGGGTCTGTTCCTGGAGTAGAGTGCTGGGAGGGGGGTGTTGAATTCTAGCCTAGGAGACGAAGGATGGAGGAGTGCAGTGGATTTGGCTTCTGTTCACTTCTCTAGGAATTCAATTCAGTGTATTTCAGAACATGGTTTTAAGCTGAAACCAGATGTTCTGAAACAGAAAAGGTTTCCAAACACATGAAATAGTGATGGGCCCATTCAGCTGCAGAGCAGCAGCATCACGTTGTGTGTGCTGGGTACAGGGTTAGTCAAGGAGCTTGTGCTGGAAACAAGGGACAGGAGAACAGAGATTCTAAAGCAGCAATTTGTGCTGAGACAAACAGCAAACATAAAGGGAAACTGTTAATGTCTCCATTTGATATATTTTTCTTTTTTCCAGCCTGATCTAATTGACCTTTTAAATAGGGATGACTTTGTTTTCCTGTTCCTCTGTTTTATAAAAAATAAAAAGTGAAATAAAAGTAATTGTCAATTATTCTTGGTTTGAATACAGCTATTCAGCAACAAGCTTGACTGAAGACAGCTTGCCAAGTCAGATTGAGACTGTGGTCTCTGAACTGTGTTCAGATAGAAATTGAATTGAGTAAAATAACATGATTGCAGTCTCCTCTAGACCTTCACATGGGGTTTATATATTTTTTAAGATGTATGTTTGACAGTAGAAATTGAATGCCTTAGTTTTAAAATAGAATCTGTTTAAAGTTTCCACACAGTACTGGTCACTTCAGTTATTGTGTTAAGTCAAGAAACTGGGTTTTGGAGTGGGGTTTTTTTGAGTTAGTTTTTTCATTAGTTTTGCGGAAGATGTTGATTGTCAAAACTTGAACTTAATTACTTGTGGGACTGCGTTGAACGGGAGCACTGGAACACTGCCAAGTCCAGAGCATTGTGTCTCTGGGTTTGGCAAATCACTTGGTCGATTTCTGAGAAGTTTCTCTGATCAGTTCTGATTTTTAGAAAGAGGGAGCAGAAGATATTCTTTGATCTCTCTTTGGAAATGGGGTATAAATACGTAATGATTAGCTTGGTTTTCCTTTGTCCTTGGTGCAATGACAGCTGTCTGAATGCTATGACAGCTCTGTAGGAATTGGTGCTAGGAACAGACAGGTGGTTGTCAAAGGGAGCATTGTATCTTAGGAGCAACTTATTGGAAGTCTGAGTTATCTCCATTTTAGAGGTAAGCTCAAGTGTCTGACTGCTTTACCTTAATGTGCCAAGGATATCCTTTACTCTGCAAGCAAGATCATCAGTAAACCCTTGGGCTCAGTATTAAATTCCTACAGGGTGCAGGGATACAGGCATAAAGTGCAAAGACCAAATGAAATCAGTAATAAGATTTTCTGCCTGCAGCTTCCCACTTATGGGACTAAGGACATGCACTATTCCCTGCAGAAAACTTCTTAGGAAGGGTGTATCATTAGCAATGTATATTCCCTCCTTTAAAGCTCAACCTGGGAGCTTTTCCTGATTTGAAGTGACTGGAAAGTGATGGGGCAGAGATGCTGGTGGGTTGGGATGTGCAGCAAGAAGCCCTACAAGGTAGAAGGAGGGGCCAACAAGAAGAGGAGGGAGATGGAAGTGATGCTGAGCATGGAGAGATGTCAGCTGCATTATTCACCAGTCTCCTTCAGGCCAGCTTCAGGTCTCACATTCTATTCTTCTGCATTCAGAAATGACCATGGTGAGTGCTCTGTAATCTCCCAGATGATTTAACAACACCAGTGGATAGATTGAGCAGATGGTATCAGACATGATTAGCAAAGTCAGGCAGGCCCCCATAATCACTGCTTATGTTGGTTGTAACCAAGATTTCTGTGGCATGAAGTGCTTGTATTGATTGCAAGTTCTGGTTTGGTCTGTTCTAATTAGATTCCTAAACAGGTCAGTAGCTGCAGAAATGAGGAAGATGAGGACAAGTCTGTTTCAGGAGCTAACAGAGGACAGGTAAGGGGTCCTCTCAGTCAGTAATAAGAGCATCTTAATCATAAAATAGTTTGGGTTGCAAGGGACATTAAAGAGCATCCAGTTCCAGCCTCTCTGCCATGGGCAGGGATGCCATTCACTAGACCAGGATTCTCAAAGCCCTGTCCAGCCTGGCCTTGAATCTTTCCAGGGGTATGGGGTATTTTAGCCTTGGCTACACAGCAGTGAAGTGCTTTACTCTTGCTGTGATCTTACAAAATTTCGTTTTCCCTTTGAATCCCCGTTTTTTAGCTCCTGAAGGAGCTGCCACTGCAGATGTAGTGGGTTTGGTTTATTGTCGCTTTTTTGGATCCAACTGACAAGATCTGTCACAATTTGTTGTCATTATTGCAATTCTTCACAGTGATTAAGGAATTCAATATGCTTTTATTTAGCTAATGACCAGAAATTGTGCATTATAAGGTTTCAGTCCCAAAATTCCATCATATGATACTTTTTTTTCTGCAGAAGTCAGCTGCTTTGTGTCAGCCTAACTTTCAAATAAATGCAATAAAATTTAATGGTAATGGGATACAGTTGTACTTCATTAAATGCATTTGTATTTTCCTTTAGAATTTCAGCATTGCAAATTTTATTTGACTCTGTCTTCTGTTTCATAAGCACTCTTACTTAAAGCCATTACAGAATATTGCATCTCAAGCCATACATGCTTTATGGTGGTAGTGGGCCAAATTCTACCAACAGAGGTGGTTCACAGTGAGCTTGTAGAATTCCTTTCCACAGACTGCTATAAATGCAGGAGGTTTGTGCAGACCTTCACAGACCTTTCCATGTAGCTGGGAGAAGTGCCTGGTGGAGCGATGTGTTGGTCATGTTCAGGCTGAGAAGAACACAGACAAGAAGATAGTTTAAAACTTGTGAGATTTCTTGCAGAAGTCATATAGACTTCCTCTCTTCCTGGTCTTCACTTGATATCCTCTTGTGCCCACTGCTCAAGGCAGCAAAGTTCAGTTAATCTCGGCGTTGGACATTCGCTGATTTATTCAGCAGAGGATTAAGCTGTTGTTTGGATGTCAAGTCCTTTTTTGTTCATTGTTGTTCTTAGGAGGAAATGAGAAAAAGGCAGAATTTGTGTCAGTTAATAGCAGTTTTCATCAGCATTTTACATAGAAAACCCTACACTAAGCCCGTCAGAAAAAAGCAGATGTATTTTTCCCTGTATAAACTATTTTCATCCAATATTGTCTTTACTTTCTGTTACAAAGTTTTCTTCCTGTTGTTTTCCAGGTGGCCCAAATACCACACTGCTTAGCATAGCAACCTCTTTTTAACTGAGGCTTTTCTAGCATTAATACCCCTGCGTTTCTTTCATTGGAAATGCTGTTGTTGCTATACAGAATTGCTCAAAAATTATCCTGTGATCCAGAGGTTGTCTTTTGTGAAGGCAAACTGAATTGCTAAGGATATATCTCTACAAGGATGGCAAATCTGCATCAAAAACTGGCAATGTTTATCACATAATTTTAACTGAATACCATAATCACTGTTGCAAGAGATTTGTAGCCAAATTGCTGCCTTTTCAGTCTAGGTCACCAGCTTATTGTGAGGAAAAGATCCTCACAATAATGTGGCTGTTGAGTGGTTTTTGTGAAGTGTTGTGGTAGTCTCCACTTGTTTCTGTATGGACAAATCTATATATGATAACTGGGCATACTGGACAGAGGCCAAGGACTGAGAGCAAGTGGGATTTTGGTGCTGAAGATCAGCTTTGGCTACAGCAGGTGAGGCACCAAGGGTTTGTCTTGCTACTGCCACATGTGCCACAGTATAAAGCTTCTCTCCACTGCCAGCCCAGTGGAGTTACTGCACGCTGAAGTGTAGGTCAGTGTTAAAAAAGAGCAGTCAAGGGAGGGGGTGGTTCTTTGAGTGACTTAGCATGCTGTGGGTGAAAGGAAAATATCATGCTCTGCACTTTGACTTTGAGAAGGGTTGGAGAAACTCAGCACTACTTAGGAAGACCAAAGCTTCAGGAAGGATAAGAGGTGGGATTTAACTTACTGGTTGATCTCCTTTTTTAGTACTTCTGTGGCTTGTCAAATCCCTTGTCTTGTAGCTCTGTCAGGTGAGAGACAGAATGGTACCTTGAAAGCCAGGAGAGGTGTCCTGCCTCTGCAGGAGGATCTCTCTGAAGCAGGACCTCACAAGTATGAAGATGGCCACTGCCACTTGTCACCTCAGCCCTCGAGTGTCAAAGCCCTCGTCCTTCCCTTGCTGGTGCTCAGTGTTTGTGTACTGAGCTGTGACCCGGCTTAGAGCAAAGGTGGGTTCTGCTGCTAGCAAGTTTTACAGTATCTCTGAGCTGCTTGGGAAGACAGTTCTTCAACCCAGTTTTCCTTCTAATCTTCATTTCTGCATGAAGATAAAAAAATGTTTTCAAGGATTCCCTTGAGGACCAATTTAGAGTTCAGTTTTGATTGAATTAGTTGGATGTATGTAAATAGAATCATGCATTTAACAGAAACCCAGATGAAAGACACTTTCAGGAGGGCTTGGGGCAGATGCTGTCAGTTTAGCCTGCAGTAAGCACCTCAGAGCAAATCCTGCACTTCTCTCTTTTATCGTGATTTATTCCTTTCTGCTTCACATCTCAGCCGCTGGTGAATGCTGTTGTTCCAAGATGCATATTTGTTTTGGGCACTTGTGTCTCAAGTGTGCCTTGGGTCTGTGGCTGGCCCCTTTTGCATAGTTGTGGGCCACACAAAAAATACTTTTGTGCTGTTCCAGAAGCCCTTGTTTGAAAAACTGGAGTCATAAATATGGATGGCACAATTTGTTGGCATGAGCAGGGAGGGGGGGTAAAGATTAAGGAAAACTGCTTTAATTAGCTGTCTCTGTGTTGGGGGACAGGCACCCCATGTGTCAGCAGTGAGAGAGGGGGATGTGGGATGCTTCATTACCTTCCTGCTGTGAGCAGGGATAAGGAACAGCCACCTGCAAAGCCTGGAATGGAATTGTGAGCACAGCTGAGGGCTTGAATGGCTGCAAAGTCCTGTAGCTCCATCCCACAAACTGGGAGCACAGGGACTGGCAGCCAATTTACACCTTGGCAAAATAAGCTTGGACCCCTAGGCTCTGCTCCAGATGTGTCTCCTGTGAATGCTGAGCAAGGCAACTTCCAAAGGCTCACCTTTATTCCTCACAAGAGCCTTAATTGCAATCTTCTTAGCTGGTAGTTTTTCTTCATTTGGGTACCTTGTGAAGTCATAACGTGACTGTATCACTGTTTTTGCACCACAAAACCTGCTCATCCTCCTGTGGAAAGCCCTGATCTCTGCAAGTATCTGCTGGGCTGTAGTTGGGAGGCACTGCTTGCTGCTGATGTGGCAGGGTTGGATCAACCTGCCAAACTGAGAACGCAGAGAAGGTCCCGAGCTGTGGTGCAGGGGGCAGAACTCGTGCTTTCCTAGGTACTTTGGACGTGACCAGCATGCTTCCTTTCCACACTAAGCTGGGGTCTTAGTTTGTGTTTGCAAAGCTCAGTGCTAGAACCTGGAAAATGTTGTGTTTTATATGACCAAGAGGACTGCTCACTTTAAGATGTATGTGATCAGTTGTGGGACCAATTTTTTCATTTCAACCATCTTATAGCGCAGAAACATCCCCAGTAACAGCAAGGCTTTTTGAGCCTTGTATGCAGAATAATCTCTTCAGTGCTGCCCTCACTTGCAGCCATGCTGTTTAGTCAGGCCCTAATTCAGTTCAGATGAGACTGTACTGCTTCTTTGACATGTCTGTCTGGAATGTGGTGCTATGCAGCCAGATACCCTGCATTGTTAAAAGCTAACTAAATAAGACACTGTCCATCTCCTCCCTCCCACTCTTGAACCTGCCTGTCTCTCTCCCTGAATGTGGGTTCTTGAGAGTTATTTAGCCAAAGGCTAAATCACATTATGTCATACATATTAACTGGAAACAAAGCAAGTATCAGCAGACACCTGAGCAGATGGCAGATGTCAAATTTGATAGAAAATGCTTAATTACTTCTTCCAAGCCTACTTGTTTTTTTCCTTCTCCCGTGTTTTCTGAAAATTCCTCTTTTGCAGTGTGAAATTTCTTCCCTGATTCAACCCTTAGTTCAGTGTTCCAGAATGGAGATTCTTGTTCCTGCAAGAAGCTGGGAAACTCAGATGAGGGAGCTTGGAAGAATGTGATGATTTCAACAGAGTCCTTGCAGCTTTTCTTCTCAGTTTCATGGTCACCTTCCCTCTACAGAATTGTCTTGGGTGTCGGAGGTTTTATTTCTGCTTTCTGTCCCTCATCTCTTCAGTGGATTTTTGCACCTTATCTCTTTGGCTGTATTTCTACCACTCACTTTATTCCATGAGAGTGAGTTGCAGAGAGCGTGGTGGTGATGTGATGAAACTTGAGAGTAGATGTGCTTGGGAGTGAGTCTGTGTTTCTAAGTGAAATTACAGGTCAAACTGAGATGATGGGAGTTTGAAATGTGCAGAAACTTGTCATAGGAACTGTGCATGATGTGTGTGAAATTCAGGTTCTACTCACTGTAGTAAAGCTGTTCAGAGTACAAGCTTAAAACTCTGTTCCCATAGCTAAGGGGAGAGCATTGTCCATAAGGCTATTCTGGGAGAACCTCTATTTTCTCCTTGCTGTATATTGCTGTTGGTCTAGTGATGAATTCAGATGAGTTTTGTCCCGAGGTGGGACAAATGTGTGTTTATGAAATCACTGTTGCTCTTAAAGGGTAAAAAATCCTGCCCTACAAAGACACAGCAGCTGGGTATGTAACCATTCAGGAGGACAACAGTGAGGATTTGAATACACAGTCTAGATTTGAATATAGGATCTTAGGCTGGTGCTATTTCCAGGAGCTGTATTTTAGCTCTTGGAGAGCTTTATATGCAGAGATAGAGAGCTGCACCACTAGCAGTAGCTTTACATATCCCTAAGGGTGGAAGGCAGGGGAGGGAGGGCTGCAGAAACCCAAGAGGGCTTTTGGGAACTGAGGCAGTCATGGGGACACTGAAGGTAACTCACACAGTCCTGCTCCTACAAGCAGGGCAGCTGCTGTGCCTGCAATGCTGCCTCAGGGCTGTGCAACCTCTGCCTGGGGCTTGCACCAGTGAGAGCAGCGACCTTCCTGCAACATGGGCAATGTGATTTCTCCTCTTGCAGACAAGGAGGAGGTGATGAGCTCAGGGGTCTCCCAGAAGAATTGGATTTTGCTCTCTAAGAACCTTCTCTGGTTCTAGGTCTTTTCCAGCTTTTCCTGTTTCTTGTACCATCCAAGCACTGAGCAGTGCAGTTGCTGCAGAGCACAGCCCAGGGTGTGTAGCCTGTACATGGAACCTGTTGAGAGTACAGAAATGAGATATGTTGTGATTTTTTCATACTTGACATCTTTTTTGTGCTTGGATTTCCCTGCTTTCCAGATCTGCCTGTGTGTCTTCCCCTAACCCTTCCATTTGCTGAGTTTCCCCTGTCCCACTGGAGCACCCCAGCAGCAGTAGAGCTCTTCCTCATGCAGTATCTCCCAGCACACAGGGAGCCATGATTTGGGAGGAGGGGCAAGGATAGTGGTGTGTGCATTTACTGTTGTATTTTATAGAGGCGGGAAACTAGACAGCATCTACAGGAGCTGAGAGCTGCATGGCAGGGCTCAAGCAGTCTCTAGAATGACATTATCATAAAAAAGTGAATTGTGAAAAGAAGAGATTGATGTGAACTTATACTTGTGCTCTTTAAAGGGTAGTTTCCTTAATGCCCCCAATGCTCTTGCCTGCACCTGAGCAGCCTTTGCCATCTTCAAGCAGTCCTTGTCCACACGGGTGTCTGGACTCACAACTGGGTCTTAAATGCCCTCTCCCATTGGGCTCTGGTGTTTGGAACATCTTCAGTCCCATCCAGAAGCAAACCCAGAGCAATTCACTTTGATGTGTGAAGTCTGAATTAATGAAATGACTGAATTAATGTTTTGTGCCTCTTGGGGAAGAGAGCGAGGGGAATGTGTTGGCCTATATTTCGTCAGAGGGAAAAACTTGTTTAGTTGTATGCACAGAACCAAGGCATCTTAAACTGTATGGTGTCTGTGTTGATCAAGTGCAGGATCTCCAAACCTGCTCCATTTCCCATGCAGCCATTTCTTGCAGACTCTTTGCAGAGCTGCTGGCCAAAACAATGGCAAAGTGAAACTTTATTTTATTTCTTTTCTTGAAAATTGAAATGGGACGTTGAAGAAGAAACATCTTTTCTCACCGTTTGTGTCAGGACCTTGTTGGAAACCAGAAACTCCCTCACTTTTGAGGAGGAAGCTCAATTTCCTAATAGTTATGAAGCACTTGGATTCTACAATGATTTACTGCTCTAGAGGAAGTGTGACCATGGGACCCTGGATTTAGAGCAGCCTTTGATTGGGGTGAGGTGAACTGGGCTCTGAGAGGCCCCTGGATCTGTACATTCACTGGTGTGTGGAAGGGCTGCTGCCTCTTGGTTATCACCATTAAACCACTGAATAGAAAGGAGATGAGACTCTGGGTTAAAAATAGTACATATCATATAATTAAAAATGTGCACTTTCATATTTATGTACTCAGAGGCTGAATTAAAGTAATAAAAATCCTTAAATGTGCATTTCATAAGGCTTGCATCATGGAGTTTATAGTTTTGATATTCTTGCACCCTTTTCTGTTTCATGTGGTTTTTATGAGCAATCTGTCTGGAGTGGTCAGGGCCGGTGCAGGCAGTGACAGTGTTTGCACATGGCTTTCTGAGCACACAGAAGTGGGAGTTGGCAGCCTGGGGCCAGCCTGTCTGCCAGCAGATCAGATTCCCCAAGTCCTGGCACGGTGGTGCCTTGCTAAATTATCCTCTGAGCCCCCTCCACACACGGCAGGTTTTCCCAGCAAGTTGAATGCATATCACTTGTTCAGCTGAATCTCAGCTGGGCTCTGTTCATTGGACAGGGCAGACTGCTTTAGTATTCTAATCAGTCATTAATTAGGAGTGGGAGGTCTTAACACATAATGCCTGGTGTGCCACAGGAGCTGCTCAGCGTCTTGCAGGATGAGCCTCCAACTTGTTTGCTCAATTCCAGCATTGAGCAAACTGCAAATGGAGAGGGAGCAAGAGGGTGGGCTTTTTTGTTGGTTTGTTTGGGTTTCTTTTTCTTTTTTTTTGAAACCAAGTCATCTTATGCCTTCCCCATACAAAATAGCTCAAGAGAGTGAGCATTTTTCTGCAATAACATTGATTATTTTTCTGTGGTGCTTGCTCACAGCAACAATGTGTTGCTGTGGATCCTGCTCATTGTTCTGGCAGGGGATTTTTAAAAATTTTGCTTCTTTGCACAGGATGCTCATGAGAACAGATCCTGAATCAAAGGTAAAGGGAACAGGGCATAACTGAGAAGGCAGTTAGCAGCAAGTTTTGTTCATCTGCAAAATTTCCTGGGTTATGCTTGGTCCTTTTTATTAGCTTTATTTATCTGGGTAGAAACCCTCTGAGATCACAATCTTGGTTTCCAGGATGATTTGTCCTAGTCTCCTGGCTTTGAAAAATGGTCTCCAAACCATCTCAGGGGTGACACTCTGGCTGGTTTGTTGTGTTTTTTTTTTTTTTTTTTTTTTTTTTTTTTTTTTTTTTTTTTTTTTTTTTTTTTTTTTTTTTTTTGCTACTTGCAATCTGTCTTGTTGCTATAGGAAGCTGTAAATGGTTTGTTTGTTTCTTTGCTTCCTTTCCTACACAGATCCCATAAATCTTTTGTCCCTTTCTCAGGATGTGAGTTACCACTTGTAGGAGGTTAGTGAAAATCACCCTGAAAGGGATGGGAAGTATCAATTTGCTGCAAGTCGTTTATTTATAAAGACTGGGAGAAACACTTGTGGGAATCACAGCTCTGGGCCTCTTGACGAGCGTCCTCCCTGCTTGGGGCTCAGCAGTGGCGTGGATTGTGTTGCTGTCCCCTGGCATGGGATGGCCGACTGTGTCCCTGCAAATCTCTGGGCCACCAAGGGGAGGAGCAGGGGGTACATTGCCACCCTGAGTGCAGACCCTTTCCCTCTAGATCCACCATGGAAAAAAGGCTTGGCAAAGCTTTGACATCAGTGCTGGCGCTGCTGCTTTCCCCTTGCATAAAAATAAGCCTCCTGCATAGCTCAGCTTAGTGACAATCCTAAATTGTGAAATATTTTCCAACAGTCCACAGCACTGGCAAACCCCATCACCATGTGGGTGATGTCTTGTCAGGTATTCCCACATGCAGGGTGGACTTGCAAGGTAGGTCTTTGCTGGACAAGGAGTTTAAAGGGAGATGTTTGCATTTCAACAGATTTTATTTAGGTTTTGCAGTGAGAAGGCCTTTAGAAGAGCAGGAGGCTGGATCTGACTGTGCTGATGTCAGTCTGGATTTAGCTGTCTTAAAGGGAATGAGGTTAGTCTAGACTGACACTGGCATAAAAGGAGAGGGCAGAATTAGGCTTATGATATCTAAAAAAGTCTTAGGTCCTTATTCATCAAAGGACTTAAGTATGGCTGAATTCTTCCTAAAGCCCATATGTTAGCATTTTCCTGACAGGGGACGTTTATTTTTATTCAGAAATATCAGAAAGGAGGAAAAGGAACACTTTAGAAATGATTTCCTTCTGGCTAGAAGTATAACTGGCTCTGAATTTGGGGATAAACAGGAGAAAACGTGTTGGGCTGAGAGTTTCTCTTATATTAGGTAAGTTATTTTACTGCAGAAAGCAGCTCCTAATGCAAATATTGTGTCAGTTGCAATGACAACAGTGATATAATTATTTTTGATAATGAAAGAACATACTATTATTTTGAACCAAAGAAGCTATAAAGTGGTCAGTCTGTAGGATTTTTTTTTTTACTGGCTATAACTTATTTCTATATGATGTTGTAGTCGTGACATAATCACAATCTTGAGATAATACAAGCACTTGACTGCTCTTTTTGCATCAAAATACCCAAGAGATGTAATTATCTCATGGCTACTACGTCTTCTGACAAGTCTGATAGCTTAAATATTGCAGACCCTGAACCTTGATATGCACAGAAAACATTAAATATTCATTTGCTGATACATGTATTTATAAAATTCCCATTTCTCCGTTGAGTTGAGCAGTAGTTTTCAGGTCACTCAACTCAATAACTATGAGCATATTTGAGGACTCAGGAATTCTTGCACATTTGAAGTTCTGTAGTTTTCTCTTTTTTTTGGGCAAAATAAATGCAGTAACACCTTGCTAAGAAAAGGAATACATTTCTTCCACAGTTTGTTCTGCTAATAGTCCCTGTGTACTGCACGTGCAACTGTGCCGGCCTCGTTGTTGTATTCCCATGGAAATATGCAGTGTTCTGTGCTGGGCTGCAGCTCTTTCCCTGCTTTGCAATGCACAGACTGACCTTCCACCCTTCTCTTGGTTCACACTGGGGAGGGACACAGCCTTGGTCTGGCTGCAGGAGGGGAGTAAAGCTTCCATCCTTCTCTTCTGTCTCTCTGATCACAGTGAACTAAACTTGTTTTTTCCAAATTGTTACAAAGTGCTTGACTTTTCTGCAGGATGAGCAAATCCAGCTCTCCTCCCACCAAAAGTATCCTTCATGTGTCTTGAAGCAGTGGATACCTCCACAGTTGTTTGTGGCCAAAGCAGCCCCTTTTGTCGAACATGGCTTTGGCCAGCCAAGTGTCTGGGAGGCCACAGAGTCTGAAAGAAAAAATTACCAGGGTTCGTAGCAAATGTTAGAAGATGTCTCAGCTTGTAAAAAGCAAAAATTGTTCTCAGCTGTAGTAGCACAGAGTTGTCCAGTTCACCTTTTGGACAGTGTCACTTCTTTGTGGCTGTGTAGCCTCTGCTTGTGTGACCTGTGGTGCCCATGCTGTACATGCCCTGGGGTCACTCTGGAGTCTAGATCTATGTTGCATTGGCTGCTGGACGTGCCAGGTTGGCTCCATTCAAGTTACTTAAGATGAGGAAGAAGGTGGAGATCTCTGCAATGGTTTTGAGCAGTGCATTAGTGTCACCCCTGACAGCAGTAAATGACCCAGGAAAATCAGCTGGGAGTGCTCACCAGTGATTACAGGGCAGTGCAGGAAGAGGTATCTGTGCCTCGGGGCCTTTCTGCTGGTGTGCCCATTGAAGTGATGGATAAGTACAGGGGCTGTATCTTCCTCAGTGACAAGTTAAAATCTTCCCCTTGTACTTGTCTGAAACACAACTTGTGGTAAGCTGCACAAGCTGAGCAGTTGTGCTGCTGTTTGTGTTTGTCCAAAAGTCACAATCAGTGAGGGATGCTCTGCTTGAGTCCAATGTAAGGCAAAAGAGCAGGATCCAACACGTGTGGGCTTTTTTTTTTATAGAAAAAGAAAAGAGGAAAACCACAATGAATCCCAGGTGGCCAACCCAAATAGTTTACTGCCTTTTCTCTTGCACTGACTAACAATCCATTACATCCAAAAATAGATTACCTGCTGATGTACCAACACACAGGGGTGGTACATGAAGGGAAGATGTTCTCTGGATCCAAGTAGCCAAACTGCTTCTAGCTGAAGCTGTGTCTTCTGTAACAGGTAGGTGCAGGAGCAACCTTTGTAGGAGTGAGGAGCCCCCTGCGCTATTCTTACTGAAGAAAAAATAACAAACCCCTGCATTTCCAGACATGCCATGGCTTCAGGTTGGGGTACTTCTGCTGTTGTGACAGAGAACTGTGTGGGTTTGCAGTACCAATCTTGTGGTGATGGTTTTAGAATTTGTTGTTCTGTTTCAATCCTTCTGCAGAGCCTAGCTGTCATCCTGCCCTTATGTTAAAAAAGAAAAAAAAAAAAGGTAATCAAAATGCCTTTGTTGTGTGTTTTTGATCTCTTCAGCTCTGAAGAAACCTTTCTGGTATTGCCCAGCTCAGGTATATAGCTATAAACCTGTGGTTTGAAGGAGAGTATCACTTTTATTTTTTATGTACTTGAAAGAAAGTTAAATAAATAGCTCTTTTACTCCATTTAGTTTGTCTTGGACTCTTCAACCCTAAGAAACTGTGAAGGCAAGTGGAATAAGAAAAGGACTGCGTAGCAAGCAGTCTGCCCATGAAATGCATTT
The DNA here is from genome assembly GCA_013400175.1 of Phainopepla nitens. Lineage (NCBI taxonomy): Eukaryota > Metazoa > Chordata > Aves > Passeriformes > Bombycillidae > Phainopepla > Phainopepla nitens. Next base: position 213,015 of record VXBQ01009279.1, on the reverse strand, counting down.
GTTTTTAATTGCCTCGTTAAGTCAGGTTATGATGGATTATACGACCTTACCCAACACAGCCTGACATAATGGGATGCTGTCAGAAGTTCTGGAATAACAGAGTGATAGTCTCTTGACTGGGGTTTTCTTGCTTGTGTTTTTAGCTGTGTTGATCGCTCGCAGTGGTTCTACACATTAAGAATGTCTTGGCATGAATAAAGGCAAGGTCATTAATGCTTTTTGTCATGATAACTTGATAAGCTTGTTGTTCCACCAGGAATTAATGCCTTGCTGGTAGCACAGGAAGAGGCGTGAGGCTGTCATGCTGTGCTGCAATGGGGCGGGTGTTGGGCTCACGGATTTCTCATGGTCCCTCCCAGGGCTCTGTCCTTCAGCTGTTATCAGGGATTGCAGCAAGTGACAGCACAGCCATTCCCAGCAAGTCACAGAGCAATTTTCAGCTGAGGTATTTTAAATTATTTGGCTGGTGTTTAATAAACATGGCTTGAGGAGGCCCCTCCGTGTTGCACATCTGTTTTGGAGAGGGGCATAGCAAATGGAGGTGTTGTGTCCAAGGCAAAGCAAGGTGGCTTGGCAGCAGGAGCTGGCTTTGCTCCCTCCATGAGGGAACAGGAGCCCTCTCATTTCCTGGCATGTGTTGGTGGCTTGTGTAATGGAGAGACACAAGAACATCCTCCTCTTCCCCTGATAGATGAGGTTTGTGGGTTTCAAACTGTTTAAATAAGACTTTTAGCCACCAAAAAAGTAGAAGAAAAAACTCCCACTCTCAGGTAAATCATTATGCTGCATTTGTTTTCTGAACCCTTTAATAATAATATAAAAAAGCCATTTTGAATGCTATTTCTTTTGCATTTTCAATTTCTCCTTTGGATCTCTCATCTGTTAAATTAGTTTTTGGATTCATCCCAAACTTATGAATATTTCTTTGTCCCTCTTCACTTATTTGTCTCTACTCCCCCATTCTTTTCCAGAATAATTTCCAGTGGATGAATTTTTTGGAAACAGCATTTCCATGTGTAGGTGTTCCTCACCCAGTGCCTATTTCTTTAAATAATACTGGTGTTTTTTACATCCTGGATGGTTCTTTTTAATTGCCAAGAGCTGGGCTGTTGACTTGGATGAAGCTCCACTGTGTGTAAGTGCTCTTACAAGCATTGATTACAATGGCAGGTTTTGACAGCTGAGTCAGACAGAAACCTTGGAATACACCATTTGGGACTGTTTGTTGGTGATAATGAGTCTCAACTGCCTTGGACTTCTATTTTTTTTTTTTTCCAAAGTTTAGAGCTTTCTTCTTCATTAGAACAAGGGCATTCTTCAGAATCCTTGAAACAGATGCAGCACCTCCCATTCTCCTGCAGTGGTCATTGCTATGGATAATTTTGAAGGAAACAAGTGAGATTTAGGAATTTTCTGGAGATACTGCATTTATTTGCCTATTTATGTTAAAGCCCACTGAGAAACTGATTTCCATAATCATTCTTGAGGTTTGTGGGGCAAAAATGAATTCTAAATCAGAATGCATCTAAACTTTAAAATTTTCCCAGGAAGTTGAAATTTTAGTGTATTCCTTATGAAGACACTGAAATGTATTTCCACGAGAGTAGATTGCTGTCTGGCATTTCAGTGGGAACTGAATTTGGCATTATTCTTATCAGCTTCATTTGAGTTCTGCAGGGGGAGGTGGTAGGAGAATGGGGAAACTCACATCAAGTCAAATTTGCAGTTGCTGGGGCTTGCAGCCTCTGCAGCTCCATGGATCCCGGTGCTTCTAGGCCAGGAATGAACTTGCAAGTGTCAGACAGGGCTGAGCAGGCTGCTTGGCCATTGTGGTGTGTGAGAAAACACAACTGCACACCCTTCTCATTTGGCCTCCAGCCATTTGGTCCAGACTCTTTGCACAGCCTGATATTCATCCACCCCTCCTCTCTTTTCCCTGCTGAGCTTTTCCTGACAGACCCTTAAACTAGCTGGTTTCTGAACATTATCTATGCTGTGGCCCCTGTGGACATGGAAACCTTGGAGAAACATAGCAGAGCCAGCCAGTAGCAAGGCTCCCCTGGACATTCATGAAAATGGAGCTGCTTCTGTCAAAGTTCTCTTAAAGCCTGTGTGCTTTTCCGAAGCTCCTAAAGCTTTGGAAAAGCACACATTTAATCAGAAATACCCTTTATTTCAGTTCCTCCTCTTTCTACCCAACCATTTCCTCATTCCCATTCCCTAGCTTTTCTTTGTCTTTTTTCCTTTGGTTCCATCCTGAAGTTCTGGTACCAAGAGCTATTTTTGGGCTGCCAGCCCCTTGCAAGCAGCCAGACTTAGAATGTTTTGGAAAAATGCAAGCAGCTTCTCTGGGGCAACAGAGGAAGCCACAAAGCTGAAAGCTAATCCTAATAGAATCCAGGGAGTTTTTACTGTTGTTAAGTTCTTTAGCAAGAGCTGTTGTTTGTTTGTTTCTAGCTGCTGTGCAGTGATTATTTTTCAATAAGAACTTCAACTTCACCTGAGTATATCTGTAGTGATTACAGGACTGAACCTAAATGTCTGGGGAGAATATGCTAAACTTCACTGCTGCTGGTGACAGGCTTTAGTAATACCTGCCTCCACAAGCCTATGGCTTTAGACATCTGCCTCATTTTGGCTTCCTGCAAATTACACCCCCGAGGAGCTTAGGGGACTGAAATAATCTGTACTGACAGAATGTGGTGTGGAAATGTCCCTCCTTAACTATTTTGCTGATGCACGACTTCAGGAAACAAAGGAAGATTGATGGCAGGGAGCAAGTGGAAATCACACTGATGTTTAGGCTTGACCTGGGTTAGGCACTGGAGAAAAAAAATAAATGGAAGAGGGAAATTGGGTCCAGAATTGTCATTCCTTTTGTTTCTTAACTGTCTAATATACTGGTGAGGGAACTCAGCATCTTGTGCCAGGAGCATCACTGTGAATTGCTTTGCTTGTCAGTGCCATCTTTTCAGAGCATTTTGTTTCAATCCCCTCAGAACTTCAGTGGGAAAGCAGAGTCTCTGAACAGCTGTAATGAGTCCATGACTTCATTTCCAAATGGGATCTCCTGAGGACATTAAGAAGGTGGTGAGATTTGGGAGAAGCAGTGAAGCTGGCTGATTCTCACTGGCTACGGCAGCTTCAAGGGTCAGCAGATCCTGCAATTAACAGGGAACAATGAGCCAGCCAGGATGCTGTGGCACATGAGCCAAGCTTCCCTGGAAAGGAAGGAGGAGGAAGACAGTGAGAAACTTGGGAACATCCTACTTCCTGCAGTTCTCATCAAGGCTGAACCCTAGCCATAGGAATCCTTCATTTGAAAGAGAGAATGACATTGTTTTTCCTCCTAAATACCCTCAGCTCCTTGTATTATAGCCCTGATTACTGTGTCATCTGAGTGCTTGAATGTGTTTGAGTTCTCAGAGCATCTTGATGCTTGGTGCATGTGCTCATATCCCTGTTTTTCGATGGGTGGTTGGGGCCCAAGTCCTGCTGATTTCAAGGGGCTGGCTTGGCACCATGTGGTGTTCACCTTGTGCAGTCCTGAAGCAATGCCATTCACCTCTCCTAGTGGTAAATCATGGATCCCCTACCAAGAGAAGGAAGGATGTTTTGGGGCCAGTTGGCAGCTCTGAGGTCTCTCCATGATCTAGCCAGAGGTCCTTACAGACTCAGCTGTCTCCTGCTGATCACAGAAGGCTGCCTGTGCCTCCATTTCTTCATTACAGTAAGACAGCCAGGGCTATTTCAACTGCAATGACTGCAAGTAGGCTTTGGGAAGCTGATTATTCAGTCATACCTGACACTGCTTATTGATCTAGAAAATAATAACAACATCTGTCAGTGTGAATCCCTTGTGAAGCAGTGAGCTCAGAGCCCCTCTGCGAGGTGTGGTGGTGTCTGCTTGCCTGCAGAACAGGTTCATTTTTGGAGGTAGGAGAGCAAACTGTGCTCACCTCATCCCACTGAAACATGCTGCACTGTCAGTACTTTGGTCTGCTGCAGAGTAAACATCTCCCTGGTTCTTCTGAGTTGCTAAATCCCCCAGCGCCTTCGGAACTGCCCACTGAACCCGGGCCATATTTCACCAGGGTTTGGACTGAGTCCCACATCTCATGATCAAACTCCTTGTCAGTTAATGCCGCTTTCTGCATGACACCCTTGAGCTGATTTCAGACTGGCAGGGCAGCTTCCAGCTTCTTTCACCAACTTGTCTCCACCCATCCTGTCTTAAAAGCCATGTAACTTGTCTCTGCCCTTTCTGTTATCTCTCTCAGTACTGTTTTTTCTTTCTCGTCCTTTATTTACAAGACTCAGAGTTTCATGTAAAAGCAGAAATTTGGATGCATGTGTGTTTTTCTGCCTCTGTGAGATCATCCTCCACTTAGAACCATGGTTCCCGGGTCAGTCCCTTTATACTCAGATACTGCTGAGCCACCTGTGATACTTTATGCTCCTGAAAAAACCCATGTTTCTCTGAACTTACTTTCTTTGTCAGCTGTCTGCCAGTCTGCATTTGGCACAGGATCAGAGTCGTCACCTTTCCAGATTTCTTTGCCAAACCAAAATAAAACTTCAGAGTGGCTATAACATGGGAGTGTTAAGAAATAGTACCTGAAAGCACCAATTGTGCAGCATTCAAACTTTCACAAAACAGAACCCAGAGTTTTGCTTTAACGATTCTATGCTGGTCTCTCCACTTTCCCTTCCAGTAGAAAAGTGCCAACTACCTGTTCCCAGGCTTGGCTGCAGTGTATGTTTGGGTGTCTGTGTGTGCCAGTGATTGCACGTCAGTCACCAAATATGTCACCCCACTTTTCCAGGGCTGTGGCTTTCACCCTACCTAGTGAGGCTTACTATTTAATTGGCACTGTTATGATCACACAGAACCTTTGGAGGCCAGAAGAGCACTGCAGGTGCTGGCCTATCTTGTGAACTACTATCAAACAAGTGAGAGAAATTAAGGTAACTGCAGAAAAGGACCTGGAAAAGAAAATGTATGAGCCAGATAAACTCATATTTTATTCAGGCATTTTTAATAATTTTGCATGATTAATGACCACAGTCTTTTCCTTGTTCCCAGTATTGTTATTGTTACAGTGAAAATACCATGGCCACTGTCAAGCATTGAAATTTATTTATATGGTTGGTGTGGGTTTTGTCGTCTCTACAGCAATTACAGCTATTTATTCTTTTACAGCTATTTTTTGACAGATAGTGTTTTCCTGCCCCAGAAAAATAAACAAACAAAAAGCCAAATATGCACCTGATGCTTTTAAAATTGTGAAGATTTAAAAAACCCTCTGAGCCTTTTTTCTTTGGCAGTTTTAATTCTGAGACTACATTGAAATAAGCATTAGTTTAGTATGAGTGCTTGGAAGTAGCTGGCTAAGTCCTTAATTGCTCTGCCAGGCCTGTGGTCTTTCATTTTCTGAAGATTTAAAACCCCCCAACTTTAATTTCTGTAGCTGCAGTTAAGCTGCTAAGATGCTGCACACAGGTGGCAAACCTCCAACATTATCCTCTTTCTCTTTTGCCTTGATTTACTGTCATGTTTATTATTTTGTAATAAAGCCAAAACCCCAAAATAATTCACTTTAAATGTAGCAGTTGAAAAACACCAAGCTGTTGTCTTCTCAAAAGCTTCTCATGGTCTTTGAAACAGCTGGAGAATAGTGAAGGGACGAGAATGAAATGGCAAGAGCAGAAACTTGCAGAGGGGGTCAGTGCCACTGATTGGTGTTAAAGCAGGTGAAGACTTCATGACATAAAGCCCAACAGCAGTGCTGCGTGGTGTGATTAACAACTGCAGCATATTGTGCTGTCTCCAGCCTCACAGAAACTGAGAGTTATGCAGCAAGCAAAATAGAATGCGGTAGGGAAGGATCAGCTAAGAGCTCACCTGTGAAACGGGAGCTGGAGCAGGGTGCATCTCCTTGTTTGGAGGCATTTGCTCAGGGTCGAACAAGGACCTGGTGTGCCTGTGGTGTCTGTGTGCTGCAGCAGAGCCCTGTGTTCCTGTGCTTTCCTGGATCCATGTTGCAGCAGGTGGTGATGGCTTTGAGAGCCTGCTGCCAAGCACCGACTCTGGAGAACAATGCCTTCAGTTTTGCCTGAGGGCTGCCTACCAAAACACAGGCCACAGGCTGGGTCTGCTTAAATCTGTCAGACCTGTCAGCTGTGACTTGGGTGGCCCGGCAAAGGCAAATAGGGCTGTGTCTTTGCATCCCTTGCTCCTTGGGGTCTTGCGGCTGAAAACCTCTCTCCCTTCAGTGTTTGTGGCAGATGCACCATATGTATGCTTTATAAAAATTCAAGGCAATAAATAATATTGGCTTCCTCCTGTTTGAAATCACTTGGCAGTGCTGAGAAATACTGAACAGTACTGCTGGCTAGGGAGCAGGATCTTCCACGGGACATAGAATGGCTCTACAGTCAGGGGTGGGATTAGACAGGAACAGGAGGAAGAGGGGGATCGCCCGGGATGAAGGGCAGCAGGAGGCTGTTCTCAGTGATGTCGGGAAGAGGCAGCTGCCGTGTGCTGCTGACTCACATAATGACCCTTGTGCTAATGCTGTTCCCTATCATTTAACGCAAAAATAAAACTGCTAAATTGAGACCGATTTGAAACATGCGTGGTTTGCTTTGGAAGACATTTAATAGCAGCTATACTTTAACGGTAGGACCCTGATTGGAAAAGGAGGGACAAGTAAATAATTACATTAACTTAGCAATATTATTCTGTTATTGCTGAGCCGTCCTAAATTCTACCCCAAATCGTGGCTCAAATCAAACAGTTTCAGATAATTTGTGAGAAGCCATAGGTGAAACTAAGTGGAAGTAGGACATGAAAAGAGTGTGTGATTACCTGAATAGAAGCCAAAGTGTTCCCAGTACTCACAGTAGTTAGTGAGATGCTTTGAAGGTTTTTTCACCTCTTAAATCCTTAGTGCTTTGAGGCAGCGATTCTGGCCTTCAAATGATTGCAGCAACTTGCTGCCCTGACAGTGGAATAAATTTTGAAAGCAGTGTGAGAGCAATCTACAGGATTAACAACAAGGCCATAAAGCAGAAATCTTTACAAAACAGAGAGATCTTGTGATTGCTTTATAATGAAAAAGTAGCCTAGAAGATCTGGTGGTTCATGGTGGCTGGTTGCCTTTTATACTGGCAGGTGGGAAAATACAGAATGGGCTGAGTGCAGGGAGCATCTGCAGTCTCAGGGGATGTGCAGGTTGTATCTTTGGTCCCTGAGAGCCCATCTCAGCAAAATCTTTTGCGTTGCTCCACGCTGTCTTGCTCTCCTGCTGCCCACTCTATTGCTGCAGCTCTCTAAAATATTAATGAGATGAGAAGGATATTGCCCTCAGATGACCCTCTGTAGCATTGCTTGCTGGACTGAGAGTCTGGGCTACAGTGCAGTCCCGAATCCATGTGTTTTGTTTTTATAGAAGTGGTAATGGTGACTCAGTATGGATGACAATTTGAATTGGTTATGTCAGTTCTAACTAATGACATTGAAGACCAATAAAGTGACTCTTAGATTGGTTTTGTATTATTAGTCTTGTTATTAATTATGGAGACATGACAGCAGCATTAGTGCTAGTATTAACCATCAAAATAAAACAGATTTGTACTCATAAATCTCACTGATTAGGAGTACCTGAAGGATTACAGCCACTCTCCGAAGAAAAAGAGAGGAAAGGGAGTGAATCTGGAGCAGGAGTGAGACGGAGATGCAAGAAAATTTAGGGAAGGATAGCAATATGCTGAAGATTGTTCAAAGAAGGAGCCTGGCAAAGGGGACTAGGACTAGGGCTTAAGTCTGCAGCTTCCTGGGTAGACAAGGTTGGTTTTTCCTGCATGTTAGCTTGAAATATGGACCCCATTGCCCTTGAGCCTGGCTACCCACCTAGTGCTTCTCACTTCCCTTTGGGACTCTGCTGTCGGCTTGACATCCAGCCTGGAAACCCTGCAAAGGGTTTCTCCATTGTGTGAGGCTGGGCCAGAGCCCTGCCCATCTCCCAGGACGTTTATGGGAGCCTAAATGCTTGGGAAGAGCAGGCAGATCTCAAATGGTGGAGACCAGTGCAAACTGGGACAAACTCTTGCCAGGAGCAGGCTCTGATTTGGATGCTGCCTGTGGACAGGAGGAAAGGGAAGCAGGCACATCCATGCAGCCCTAGAGGGGGAGGCAGGGAGATCTCTGCTCAGCAGAAGAGCTGCCTTTGCTCCTGCACAGTGAGCCAAGTCTGACAGTGGTACTGCTGAGAGGAGGCAGTGCAAATTACCTCCTGCCCTGGAGAAAGGTAGCAGGAGAAGAATTATGCCTCAGAGTGTTGCATGGGAACGGCACAATTTCCTGAGGTGGTACAATTTGCATGGTGCTGCTTTTCTGGAGGCATGACTGGAGGAAAGATGGCCTTTAATGAGCTGAGAAGCATCTGCCAGATCTTGCACTTGGGGTCTGCTCTGTGGCACTGCTGATGTGACCATGCCTGGGTGCTGAGAGTTCAGGCCTCCAAGGGTTACCCAAGGCTGGCAGTGGCTGTGGTTGGTGACCATGCTTTGCCCTGTGCTGGCCTTTGCAGGGTGTGGGCTGCATCTTACTCAGTTGTGAGAGTGATGGCCCTATTTATAATGCCTTAAATGAAGTGCATGGTAATTTAATTTGTACATCCATTAATGCTATCTGCTGCAGGGTTTGTACTTAATTATATCACTCTAAATAGAGTTTTAGGTATATTAACGGGCTCTTGGTCCTGCTGCCTGGCACAGCCATGTCGAGTCCCCACACATGGTTGCTTGGAGAAGGTCTGTCTAACTCCACTGGCTTGTTTGGGGAAGGTCCTTCCAAGCTGGCAGTCACTGCCCAAAAATCATCATTCCTTCCTGAAATGGCCAGGAGACAATCACAATAGATATTTCTTTGGCATGAGTGTGGGAGATAGGATGGTATTGACTCTCCCTGCAGGCAGAGACAAAGGGGAAACTTTGGGCCAGGAGCTACCTCGGTTCTCAAAATTTTCCAAGGCAAGCTCTTCCTGCAGCCAAGTCACCTTGTAGGTTGGCTGAGGGCTGACTGTAGTGAACAGATCTGCTATTGCTACAATCTACTCCTGCTTTTGTTTCTTTTGGGGTATAAGTGGGTTAATAAACATCTGTCTTAGGTCATGTCTCCTGGTCTGGTTTAAATCTGAGAAGCTATCAGTAAAGGTGGGTGTTTGTAACAGAATCATAGAATGGTTTAGGTTGGAAGGGACCATGGGCAGGGATGGCACCTGTTATATTAGGTTGCTCAGGGTTGCTAATCCTGTCATCTACCTGACTCCCAGGGAGTCATTCCCAAGCACACAGGATTGTCTTCCACTTAGCCTCCTGATTCTCAAAACTGTCGTTTACAAATAAAATGAGTCTTTCAAGGGGAATGCTCTTCTTACTGCTCGTCCGTGCCTTGGTTTGCAGTGCTAGGATGGCAGCAGCCCAAGGGACTCTGAACTCTCTGTCTTTGGAGATTGCTGTGGAGAGGAGATCATGTCAGTTTCCCACACAGGGTTCTTGCATTCTTCTCAGTGGTTTGGTGGTGTCTGAGAGCAGCTATGGCCCTGGGTGGACACTAAAGGCTGCATGCTGTTGTCCATCAAAGTCTTTGCAAAAATACCAGAGGGTTGTGTAGAAACATCTAAAGACTCTAAATTATTTGGAAAGTTTAGAGAGTCTAAGCTTTTGAAACAGGAAGAGAAGCTATTTTCAGGGATGTATTCATTGGTTCTGCTAAAAATGTCTTGACGAGCTACTTCACCTTGCATTGCCTCAGTGTCTGCAGGCAACAGGAAAAATTATTTACCTTTTTCCAAAGATGCTGGTGAGAAAATAAGTGCAGAAGGGTGAGCAATTGTGTGAGCACAGGAAAGTCAAGGTTCTTTCCTACAAGCTTGCAGAGTTATTTAGCATTTCTCATAGATGCAGATATTATTTGCTGTCTGCGTTAGCTATTTCTAGTCTTTGAAAAGAAGCCAGAATTCTTTAAGAGTCACTGCTTTTTCTGAGCTGATGCTGGCTCTTTTGCCTGAGGAGTATTTGAAATCTGCCAGAATGCATGTATTGTCAAAAACAGAAATTGAAAACCCTATACAGGATCTGCTGCCCCTGTGAGTTATGAGCTTTCCCAAGTCATCAGGGAGAAGAAATGCCTGCTCTTGTTGTCTGTAAGAGCTGTGGAAGGACAGAGGCAAAAGAAATCCCTCTCCCTCCTCCCCCCTCTCCCATCACCACCCAAAACTCTCTCTTTGGGTGGAAAGAAGCTTTTGAAACACATACACACAAGCGCTTTCCCAGTGACCTGCCTGCTTCTAGCTGTCCCTCCTTCCTTGGGAGCTGGAGCTGCTGAGACACCGGAGTTGGGGAGATCCTGTTTCCTCTCTGCAGCCTGAGACCAAATGAATAAAGTGAACAAGGTTTTGAAGATCCTTAAGAAGTCCTCGAGGAGAAGGAAGAGATGGAGAGAGGAACTGAGGGTGGAGGAGGAAGGGGAGAGCCAGGAACTCTGTGACCCAGGCGGTTTGTGCCACCTGCACCTCTGTGCTGCTGGTAAGGACACAGGAATGTTCCTGCTCACCTCGGCACAATGTGCCTGTTTGAAATCCATTGCTTATGCATGACAGGAGAGCTTCCTACAGCCAGACACTGCTGTTCTGCTTTTTGTGAAAAATATTGGTGGGAGAGATGGTAAAGGCAGGGAACTGAAATTCCTGGGTTTCCTTTCATGAATCTTCCCTTGCTTGTGTGGGTGGCATTTTGCACATTTGTGAAGTGAGGAGAGAAGGGAATATTCGTTTCTGGAAGAATGGTGCTCCTGAAAACATACGGAGAATGTGTAGCTCATTGAGAATTTTGTTTGATATATGTGATTGTGTTTTCAGATATTTAAGCCTGAATGTTTATTCTGTACATTTCTGCAACGGAGAAGCAATGGGAAATGGATGAATTTGGGTTACTGTTTTTCTGAGGGATGTTTTTGTCCACTAGAGTTGGTCTGGACCCAGGTCCATTGTATCCACCCTTACCTTCCAAGCAAATGATGCTGTGGCTGTAATATAATTGAAAATGATTCTTTGTTTAGTCTGTCTATAAAACAGCAAAACAAAAGATGCTGAGAATGTGAAAAAGGGTCATTTAGAGCATTCACTGACATGTCCCCAACATGTATGAACTTTCTGCTGGGGGCTGTGACCCAGCAGAGGAAAATGAGTAGGTCTGTGCACTTGGCCATCAGGCTCAGCTTCCTTCCTTTCACACTGCCAGTGTCCAAGGGATATGAAGCCCTTATGAAACCACACTTAGGACAAAGCCATGCTCAGGTTCAATGTAGGTCAATGCTCTTCTCACTGTCACATTTGCTAGTTTGTTTGCAGTAGTATTGTTGTAGCTTTTGTATACTTTACAGACTCACTCATTTTCTTCCTCATGCACCTAATTCTGTTGAGCTGCTTTTCTGACCCTATCCTGGAGCATCCCATGGCCCCGTTCTTGCAGGACCTTGGGTAGCTTCTTTTACAGCTGGAGACCTGGGGCACAGAGATGTTTCTGGGCTTGCCCAGGGTTACACAGACTGGGGCAGGGGTGGGCACTGGCCTCTGAGCTTGAGGCCTGACAAAGTGTCATGATGAGCAACACTGGTGACTCTCCTGCTCTTGGCTTTAGCTTCCAGTTGTCCAGACTTTCACCTCTCTTACCTCCTTAGTTCAAGAGTCTGAGATTGTTTCTGCCACCATTTTTTTCCCAGAGAAATATAGTAAAATAATTTTACTTAAAGTTTTTGTTCTATTTCTTACCTTATCTTTAGTAAGAAACTGCTCAACAGATAAGAAAGGAAATTAAAACCTGAATATATTCAGGTATCAGAATGTGAGGAGGTAGCAGAAAACATTAACCAGTTTTGACAGTTATTTCTATTGTTAACACTGTGTGTATTTTACTTTATCTTTCTAATAGGAAGTTGTCACTGAGAAGGTTTACCCCCAGCCTTGAGCTTCTTAGCCTGGGAATGTGGTCCCATCATGGCTGAGTTTCACATTCAGTCCACTGCCTTCTAACTGTCTCATCTAGTGAGCTCTAAGGTGTTGACCTGAGAGATGGAATGCTTTGGTTATTTTTTATTTATTTGGTTTCTCTTTTGATAAAAAGAAAGACAGATCTTTTGAACCTGCAGTTAATGCCAGGCTGGGCAATAGTAGTTGGATAGCCTGAATCCATCTCAGCTGGGCATGGACTTCTCCCTTTAAGCCATAGGTTCAGGCTGCTTAGCAGGGAAAGGAGAAGAACTGATGCCTCTTGACACAAAACATCGCAAACTTGCATGATGAATTCTCTGGAGAGTCTGTTCCTCTCTGCTGATTGTAAGGGAAATAAAACTGAAGGCTAAGATGTCACTTATGGGATGACTTTTTTATGGTTTATAGGGGTTTGGGACACGAATGTGTCTTAAGAACTTTTTGGCTTTATTGCCTGGATATGCTTTAGGTGAGGGGTTCCCTCTTTCACAGTCTCTGCAACTCTGCAACAATTTGTAAGCCCGAGGTTTTTAAAAAGCTGAACTGATGGCTTTTTTTTTCCTAAATGCAAGATGGGTAGTGGGTTAATGCACTCCTGCCACCCGGGCAACAGTGATAGAGATGGATTGACAGAAAAAAAAAGGAAAAGCATCAGTTAAGACTAATGGAGAGAAAAACAGTGCATTCCTGCAGTTGGGTTCTGTGCTGGCAGTTATTCCAGCCAGTTATGTCTCCACAATAAAATGTAAATGAATGCAATCATTTATTTTGGAGCCTGGAGGCCTAGTGGTATGAAAAGATAAGCGAGCATTTTCCATTGTTTATTTGGGGGGGGGNTTTTTGGGGGGGGGGGGGTGGCTCTTCTGTGTCTGCTACTGGCTCCCTGGTACCTTGGCAGCATCTAAATGTTGCCTTTGTTATTAAAAACACATATATGGGAGTCTAATATCTGAAACGGATTAGAGTGGTGTTTACAGAAGCATCAGGCAGCCCTCACTCCCTGCAGGCTCTCAGCATTCGTGTTCCCTCTGCAGGAGCAGTGCACAGGGAGCAGGAATGCCAGCAGCTGGCTGAGGACTGGGGAAAAGCAGGGGCACAAGGCAGGGAGTGATGGGTCTGTAACGTGTGTGCTTGTCGCTGGTCAGAGGGACGAGCAGGGGGCTGGGAGTCTCCAGTGAGCTGGTTCTCTGGAGGCTGAGGGGGGGGAACAAAGGGAGGGTGGAGAACAATAGGACACGACAGTGGCATTGGGATAATCTCTGATCCTATTTAGGCATGTTTAATTGGCCTGTCAGTTTTTCACATCTCATGCATTTTCATAAGGATTCTTCTTTGCCTCTTTGCCTCTTGTTTTATCTTCTCATAGCTCCTTGGATTTCCCTGCAGACAGTCTCTCTGGATTTCTTTGTTTTGTGCTCCCCCCACCCCTTTCCCATTGCAAAGCAGCACTGAGTTGCCTGGCTTTGTGGTGTCTAAGCAGAAAGACAGATTCAGCAAAGGAGCTCTTTGGGGGAGTCTCAGGTTATTTTCAACAAAGAGAGAAATTTTGTATGGGAGAGGTGATTGTCAGTGACCTAAACATGTGTGCCATTTGTCACAGGTCTTTTTGCACTGGTCTAAGGCTCTGAATATAAACCTACATCCCAATACTGTGCAATGGTATGGGGTACTAATTATTTTCCCCCTCTGTTCCCTCTGGGAGCTAAGATACATTTATTCTTATGATTTTTTCAACCAGTATGGGCTACCTTAAAAATACAGAGGTGCTGAACTTCTGGGTTATATAAATGAATTCAAAGGGATGTTGCTCAGCCTTTCAGATCATCTCTGTTAAACTCCTACCCTTTCATTCCTAAGTGATGCCAGACCTAGTTGCTTTATCCTCCCACAAGAAATCCCCCAGGCATATGATTAAAACCAAGCCATCCTTGTAAAGTCACTGGCCGAGCTTGCCAGAATTCCTAGTGTGTTTCCTGTTGCTTTGAAGTTCACAAGTACCAGGGCTTGGAGGGACCTGAGGATCCACAGAGGGGCAACCCTGGCAGGCAAAAGAGATCAGAAGCTGCAGTGACCTCTGATGGGCTGCTCTCAGAGCTGGTCTTGTCCTACCTGATCCCTGGGGTGAAGACAAACATCTTCAGAGAGATGCCTTTCAGAGTAGTTCCCCTTCAGAAGGGAACTGCACCAACAAGAGAGTCCAAAACTGCACGGCCAGGCTGTCCAAAGAGTTTGTATGCTTTAGGAAATCGAGGGGCAAAACTCATGAGAAGGGTATCCCAGACCTCCAGCAGGGGAGGAGATGGGAAGAGCTGCAGGTGGTGGTGGGTATCTCCTGCTTTAGAAGAGACCCCTGTACCTCACGTCTGCCGAAGTGCAGCTGCCATAGAACCCTCTGTGTCCCATCAGCGGGGTGGTTTTCACAAGGCTTTTATGCACTTTGTGATGACAGCTTGGTTTGTGGCAATTTATTGTCCTGCAGGGTTGTCTTCTCTGTTTATATCTCGTGGGTCTCATTGTACAGCAGTAAATCATTGCAAAGCTGTTAGTTTCGTTTCCAGCCATAAATTCAGATGCGGGGAAAAAGAGATTTGTGTATTCCTATGCCTCTGTTCTTTGAATGTGGTTGTTCATAGAGCTCTGTACGCCCCTAGATGTAAGGATGATGTTTGGTAAAAGCAGTGATAACTTAAAGAGTGTGAGGAATCTCTAAATACACTTTTATTTAGGATTGCAACAGGTGAAATGATTTGGACAAGACTCTACACCAGGGAAGGTGGAGAAACAGGAAAGGGAAAGAGATCCTTTTGGCAGAGCATTGGCACAAGGCTGGCTCTATGTGTGCTGCACTCTCTGGTCAAGGTCATGGGCTGGGGATGGTGCTGGAGCACTGCAAGCAGCAGTCAAGCAGCTGAGGTTAAACCTCTGAAGGTCCTGGCACTGAGACCTGGCACCAAGTGTTCTGCTAGTGAGGGCAGTAGTGCTGCTGTTGGAACAGAGAAAACCTGGAGTAGGAATTAATGTGTGACTCTGAAGAAGTCAGGGTTAACAGCATCGAGGCTGGGATGTTTGTAGATAAAGGCAAAGGATCCCAAGAAAGCCACAGGCTGGAGACCCTAATAACCCTCTCTCCACCAGTGCCCTGCCGTGGTGAGCGAGCTGTAAACCAAGCAGTTATTAGCAGCTCTGCTCATATCACAAGATATTAACTGGTCTATTGAGCAAGAAAGAGTTGCCCTTTTTTAACCTTTCAAAGTGATTTCCCTTGTGGGGACCAGCAGAAGGAGAAAGCTGTGCTTCCTGACTGGAGTCGGGTGCCCGCTCCAATCTCCTCTTTGCTAAGGGCGTTGTGGAGCTGCATTATTTATTGCTCCTCCTGGGCACCCCATTGCACGTCCTGCAGCACCCATGGAAAGGGAATTGCTGGCATTCACTGGAGACTCAGAGGTGACTAAAACCTCACAAATGGTTATGGCCTCTCTTAACTTCCAGCAAAGACAATTGTACAGAGAAAGCTTTTGATCAAACGGATTTGGTCCATTGTAGCCAAACATAAATTGTGCTGAGAAAATATTGTTTCAACATTTTCAGCAATTAAACCCTTCTATATTCAGAGTGTTTGGTGCTAGAAATTAATTAGTTGATAATATTCTCTTTAGAATGAAGACATATGTTTTTATGTGTTTGCTGAAGGCTAATATTTGCAAAAAGAAAAAGTAGATGAGTTCCTTAAATCTCTTTAATCTTGTTCTGATAAATAGACTTTATTACTGTTAAATGTTCTTTGAATTTCTGTGTGCCTCTTTCTCACATTTCATATACTGTCAAGTGATAGAGAGGGAGTAAATAAGAGCTGCAAGTTTGAGCTTTCACAGGACTGGAATGATCAGATTCAATCCAGTCCTTCCATCTTGGGATCAACCGTAATAAAAACTAAGGAAATGAATGCAAATGTTCAGTGAGACGGACCTTTTTCTTCTTCAAGAGCAAGCACATGAATGTTCAAATGATGAGAGGTGGCATCCACACCTTGCTTGCTTATAAAGTAGTTGCAGAAGCTGTGTAGTTCAGCCCTTTTTGCAGCCAGATCATGAATTTTTCTGCTGTTGAGACAAGCACAGGTGAGCCTGGAGGCCAACAGCTGGATTTTCTAGGGAAGTAGAGACACATAACAAATTAGCTTCTCAAAATACTCTGCAGCACTTGCTTTGGCAGGTTTTCTGCAGTTGAAAAATAAAAATAAATAAACAAATCCAGGCAGCATAAGAGTTTTAGAAAAATCCAGGCGTCATCTTTCCTCTGGTCCATCTAAAACCCCACCTGTAGGATGCATCAATGCTGACTTTGGAGCAAAGTGTTTTCACCTCATTCATCTGATGATAGGACCAACCCATTAATAAGGAAATGCAAATAGAGAGTGAGAGTTTCAGTCACCCTGCCTATAAAATGCAGCTTTGACATTGTTTTTAGACATCAGCATAAAATATAAGGTATAGACTGAATCACAGCCTTTGTGAAGGGCTGAGTTTGGCACTGCTGATTTGCAAAATCAATTTGGCAATTCTGGGATGAGGGAAATGTAGGCTATTGGAGTAGGAAAATGCTTCAGAAATGGGGATAATAAATTAAGTCTGAAGACAGTAGATGTGAGAGATGGAGTTCTTAAAGTATCCCTTGGATGACAAAAAAAAATATTCCACTTAGTAGGAAGTATGAAATTGCTGGTAAGTGCTTTTCAAAATATCAATCAGCTGTTGGCCAGATTCAATCCATTATTAATTATGCCATCATGGTGATAATTGTTACAATTTAGACACTTCCCAAACAAATCTCTAGTTAATTAGTCAGTTCTTGGAAAAGTGAGCATTGGGTCACCTCTATGATGATGCAGCTCTGGGTCTGATAACCACAGGGGCTGGTAAATCTGCACCTACTATCAAATGGAGTGAGAAATTCAAGCCTTGTGTGAACAGAAAAATGCTTAAAGGAGGAAAAATTAATCATGAATTTTCAGATGGCTATATGGATTTACTCAGGGCTGGGCTCAGTTGCCTACTCTGCTGTTGGCTTCCAGTCTAGTGGTGAGGCCACTGATGGGCAAATTTTCTGCCAGAGTAAATGGGTACAGCTGTTTTGCAGATGAAAAAACAATGCCAGTTATGTGTGGCAGTGGATTTGGTCATGAGATTTGATGGTGGACAAGGATAATTAAGCTTGATGTCCTGTGAAAACACAGGCCAAATCCTTCAGCCTTGTATCCCTGGCAATTTGGACAAGACCAAGGCAAACCTGGTTAGTTTACTGGTAGGCAGACATCTGGTTTTGATTTAAGGAAACCAGAATACCAGAGAATGTGCTGTTGCCTACATTAATTTGTTCTTGTGAGTAGAACACCTTTATTGGTATTATTTTGGAAAAGGCATCTGTCTATAACAGTTTAAAATAGAGATAATTGTACTTCTCTTGACCCATTCTTTCTTAACTTCTTCTATTTAAACCCTTCTCAGTGTGATATGGGTACACTGTAGGCAAAATGAACCCTCAGATGAGGTTTCTATAAGCAAACATAATGTCGGTGCAGTGTGTTTAATGAGAATAATAAAATTCAATTTCATGAGTCCTTTAAGGCCTCTTGAACATTCTGCTATTGATTAATAATTGTTTAACTTGAAGCTTCCAATATTTTGCTTATAAAACAAAGCAGTTTTTTTACTGGGTGCTAAATATTAGTAACAGCAAGTCTACCAGCACAAACATGTGATTTTAAAAGGTACACATACATCCTAGCATCAGCAGTACTGATTCTGCACGGTTATTTAAATTTTCCCTATATAAAATGTCTGAAATGAGGCTGTTTTAATTTCAAAGCTAAGCTGCAGGTTGCAATGACCGCAGCTTTCCTACCATCCTTTCTGGGGCTGATGGTGGTCTGTAAGTAACAGATTTGTGTGTTATCTTTAACTGTGTTCACAGTAAAGGACTGCAGCTGGCGCTTAAACTGGGGCGCTAGAACCTGCTTAAAAGGATTCTGCCTTTTGGCCTTCGGCTTACTAACTCGTCTGGGCTGTTCCTGGCTAATTGCTTCATTAGCACAACAACAATGTAAAATAGAGTGAGTAGACTGTTGGGAGTACATACATGAAGGCAGAGCATGACCCCTGTCGAGGCAGGCATCTGCAGTCAGCATTTGCGTGAGCCTTTCATTCTCCCAAGTCAATTGGCAGTCAGAGCGAGTGACAGTACAGCACACGGAGATAAGACTATTTTAATTTCTTGCTTCAGGAGACTCAGCTGCCTCCTTGGAAAGACTGATGTCTTGTCCATGGATTCACAGATTGAACAAACATACTGTGTCATTTAATTATTAAAGGATGACTTCAGCATTTCCTGGCAAAATAAACTGTGGTCTTAGGCTGAGTCCTGGCAGCAGCGTTCCACCTGCAGAACCACTCTTACTGTGGGAAATAGGCAGTACCACCTTGGTCACTACTCTTTGGGATAACACAGCTCTGCTAACTCCATTTCCAAATATCAGCTGATAAAATAGTCATAGTAGGAAGAGATGTCTACAAGTAATAGTGATATGCCTTAAGCTGGAATCTCAAGAAAGGAACATAGAGGTGAATGCTCAAAGTAGTCGTCTTAGCTCTGGGACATAATTCAAATGCCATCCACCCACTTGAATTGCAGAAAAGTGCCCAAAAAAATCCTATGTGTTCAGCCTTCCTGCTAATATGGGGTGTGACATGGAGAGGAAAAATGGGAAGACATTGTCAGCACAGATTGTGGTTACACACAGCTGCGTTCCTGGTCTCAGCAAATGCAATGGTGAGAACTAGGAATTTCTCCAAAGAGTCTCTTGCTGGTTTCTTGCAGCTGGTGCTACAGACGGCTGAGGGTCTGGAGAAATTCTAATTCAGGGGAAATAATTGCATTTAGCTGAAAACTAAACATGGCATTTCTTATGAAGTGTCTTTTAGGTGAGTTTGTAAAAAGTTGCACAGGATGTTAAGAGTGTGTGTCAGAAAAGATGCCCATGGATGCAGAAAATAAGAACTTTAAAAATATCAAGGGTGAGGGTTAATGACTGAAACCTGTTTGCCTTTTCTGCTGAACACAGTTTATGACAGACTGTCACCTGCAGAAGTTATTGTCAGGGTAATTAAACCTTATAGTGCCACATGACACATCCCACCTCACGTTTTATTCTGTTGGAGGCTGTGGCATTGCACAGGGAAAGCTGTAGCCATGCTAATTAGGATCAGGCAAGGTACTTGTAAAGCATAATTTAGACCATTTCCTTTTGGGAATTGTCTACTAATGAGCGTGGTTCCAATGAAATTATTCATTGTTCACGCTGTCACAGGATCGTTTATTAAGGGTAATCAGTTAAAGCAGTACAGGTGCCAATGTGGGTAGAGCATCTTCCAAACATCTGTTATTGACAATGTCAATATATGAGGAAAACCACTTCAGTTTGGCTTTGTTGAGCTGCCAGTTTCACCCCCGCAGCCTGAACTAACAGCATTTGTTAGCAGCATATTTGATTTAACAGACTCCAAGAGGCAATAAACTTGGAGCCTGGGGAGGGATGAGCCCCTTCTGGCTGCCCTGGTGCTGCTCTGCTTTCCACAGCGGATATGGATGTTTCTGTGGGAATTCATATACCAGGAAGGGGGGCCTCATTGCCAGCAGTAGCAGCCAGTGAGTCTGTAGGATACCTGAATTTTATAGATCAGCTCATCCTGCCTTTGGTTCAAGGCTTACTGTATTGGATTTGTTGTTTCAGCATTGATCCCGCTTGCTTATCTAAGGCAGACTTTTTGTCTCCAAATGCTTTAATGCCACAGTTGGCCAATGTTATTTGCTTCTGTGGCTCTCAAAGAGCTCTCAGGCTGTTAATTGCAATAGATTATCTTAATATTCACTATGGTGTGAATGTTTTTGAGAGATACCTTCAGATTGTTGTTGGCTAATCTGTTTGACATATTTTTGCAGGACGGTAATCCCACAAAATATATATGCCCACATATACTCATATGCTTTTTACAGAGAAAAACAGTCTATGGTGAACTTTGTTTATTTTGCTTTCTTTCTAAATGGAAGGTACACTAGTTAGCCAGTTTAATGTGGTCTGATCTATAGAGATGATAAAAAGACTGTTAGTCCAATATCTGGAAATACATGGTTTTATTTTTTTGCAGACAACCTGCAAATACCAAAAGAAGAGAAGAAAAGGCTGCCTTTCCATATAAATCTGCATTTTTCTCCCCAGAGCCTGTTTTATGGGTTTGCCCACTGACTGTACTGATAGTCATTGAAGCACATAAAAAGTAATGTAAGAACATCCTTTAAACTAGTGAAGAGAAGATGAAAATAATCAGAACAAATTCACAAAGGCAGTATTATCAGTATTTGTAACATTAATACATTCAGCCATAACTGCACCTGTTAGTAAGGAAATACTGCCTTCTAAAATGCATTTTAGTACAGTGTGTAATTTTCAGGATATGTATTAGACACACAGGATTTTGCTTTATTATTCCCAAGGAAGGAAACAAACTGTATGGCAACTTCAAGGGAAAAATGAACTAATTTAATGTGAGCTCTACTTTGAATAGTTTCTGCTCCCATAATTTTGTCCTGATACATATTTTTAAATGTTTACTTGAATAGAAGGCTTCTTCTCCTTGCCATTTCTCCACTGGTTGCTGTTACAGAAAAAGTGTATTCATTGTCAGACAGATAAATGCAGCAATACATGCATATGTTCTGACTACTGTATATTCATTAATCACACTGGGTTCTGCTTTATTTTTTCTGAAACTTGGTGTATATTTTCATTATCCTCTTGCATTATTTGCAATGGATTCTATGGCTTGGCAGAGCCACTTCAAATCCTAGACATGATAAATGGTAATAGATTTCCCATTATACAAATGCTTTTTTATCCTCTTAGTTTAATTGCTGCATTTCTCACTCATTCTGTTGTGCACTCTTGATGACCAGTGTCCCCACAGTAATTTCCTGAGCTGAAATGAGGATTAGATTTATATGTGGGAGAGCAGAAAACACGTTTGATTCCGTATCGAAGAGAAACAGCTGTGTTTTGTTTTCAACTGGAATTTCCTCTAGGGTATAACCAATTGTCTTGGGACATTCAGGCAAATCCCCTGGCTAAAGAAGTTCTCTGAGACTTTTGGAGGAGGGTAAATTGGATCTTAGTATTCAGGTTTAAATCAGAATATTGTTAAATTCCAGTGAAGAACCTAGAGAGAGGATGAAATGGCATGGTTCCTCTAATCTAATTTGTAGATTGGTACTTCAGCATCATGAAAGCAAGGAAGATCTGGTGCAGAAAGATATTTTGATTGGAAAAAGAGTAAAAGATCCTCTGCTACAGCTCCAGTGAAATTAATTGGAGATGCCTGTGCTCAGTAGAGGGGAGAGAAGAAAAAGCACCCTGAACAGAGCAAGCAACTGTGCGTGGGGAGCTGGGAGTCAGCTCTCAGGATGTCTCAGAAATTGAACATTTGGGGTCTAATCAGCCCCCAAGTGCTCAGGCTTTTCATCTTCCATACAAGGCTTTAAATACATACTTTACATCTAAATTTATCTATAGTTAATACACACGTACACACTTGTCAATGCTTTCAACTCTATATAATTTTAAAGAAAACAAGATGGAGGCAAGAAGAAAATCTATTGTGTTGTTACATGGAGACTGACCTTGAAAGTACTGAGGGTTTATTGAGTTTTGAGGGTCTGTAATGGGAACTCTTGAATTTGGAATTCGGTGTTAGCTCTCTGGGATTGTCATTTGTGTGTGCTGCTAACACTTCTACAGATTCAGAGCAGCTCTCCATAGCCCTTTCCCTTCTGGAAAGCTTTCTGGGTCAGTCTGTGTTCTGTTTTTCTTTGGTTCCAAACTTATGCCTCTGAGTCTGAATTTGCAAAATTGTTCATGTGTCCTTCTAGCCTAAAAAGTGGGAGGGTTACCCTGGTGACTAAGTGCAAAAACTCACTGGCAGAGTATTGCTGAAATCAGGCACTGGAGGTGAATTATTCTGTGTCGTGTCTCTGAGGAGACTCCTGGAAAGCCTGTGTTGTTTCCGCAGACCAATGGCTGCAGGCAGCAAATTGCAACCTCTGAAATCATCTGTGGGATCAGCAGAAATGTTGGCTAGAGATAAACTCCCAGATGTCCATCTATTGGGGGCAGCCTTTACCCCTCAGGTATTGATTTAGTAATGGAGCTTTCTTCCATAGATCCAGAGTTTCCCTATGTGTTCCTGGAAGGCACCTCTGGGCTCCCCTGGGACCATGGTAAGAAGCAATTGATAACCACTGCTGCTGTAGTCTGAGTTCCCGTAGAGAGAGGGAAGAATATTTTGCTTATTCAGCTGCTGGGAGAGGCTCAGCTCAGCAAAAAAGGTCAAATAAAGTGCTACTCCCAGTATGATTACTCCGATGAAAGGGAGTAGTAACACATTGGTCAGGCAGAGTCCTCAGCAGGTGTTGTTCTCCCAGAAGAGTGTGGGGATGAGCAGGGTTGGGCAGGGAAGGGAGTGAGACTTGTGTGCCATCATGAACCCTCTCTAAAGTCCTTCCACAAAAAAATAGTGTAAAGTTTCTTTGGGAAATCGATGTTCAACAGGTAGTTTGTGGGATGGTAGCTTTCCTCTTAGGTCTGCATGATATTGTCAGTGGTTTCTACAGACACAAAAAGCTCTTTTGCAGACAAGTTTCTTAAGCAGGAATTGCCCTGCCGGGGCTGTTATCAGAACAATCCCACTGTATTCGTGCTGGTGCTGGGTTTCTGGTGAACTGTTCCCATAAAATTGAGGACTGTTATCTCCTCTGCTCTGGTAATCTCTGGATTAGCTTTCTGGTGAAGTGCAAGCATGCACCCGTGTGTGCTAAGGAATAATCTTACTTTGCAAATTAATATGTTAATGTAGCGTCAGATTCCCAGCCTTTAACAGTGGGAGACTGGTGATAGGTTTAAAACATCAATGTGTGATTTTATTCATCTGGACGAGATAACAAAACAGCCCCGCACTGAAAGTACCGAAAAGGGTCTGTGCCCCCTCTAGCTCAATCTCTGCCATTCTCCCCCCAAAACCTCTTCCCTCTCACTCCCTCTGCACTGCCTAGAGCTCGACTCTATTTCACAGTAATCATACATTAATTTCGAGGCGGCAGCCCCTCGCAGAGCCAGGCAGAGGTGCGGAGGGAGCGGCGGCACAGAGGCATGTGAGCGCGGCGCTGGAGGCTGCGGGAAGATGTTCGCTGTCTCGCTCAAGTGCCGGCTCGGGGTGGTGAGACGCAGGAGCAAAGGTATGGTCAGAGGGAGCAGCTCGCTCCTGCCTCAGAGGGACTTGGAGGGCTCTCGCTTGAGCTTTTACTTTTCCTTAGCTGGGCAAGAGGAAAAAAGCTACTTGGTCTGTGATTGATTTTCACCCTCTGTGCATTGGCAGGCGGGAGGAGGATTATTTTAATTTCTTGCATGTCCTATATTTTTCAGATGCTGGATTTTTTTCCGTTGACTGTGGATTTTTTTCTCTATTCATCTGCCATGGTTATTACTGCAGTAAAGTAGATTTAGGTGCACCTCAGAGTCTCACAAGGTTTCCCTCCTCCTGTGTGGGAGCTGTTACTTTGCAGGGAGAAGCACTTGAGTATTGGACTACACCAGACTGTTAGGGAGTCATGGTGCTTGTCCCTCCCTACTCTTCTTCCAGAAGGGCAGTGGGTTTGAAAGGATGAAAAACCTGGCAGGGTAATGGGAAGAAAATCAACTTTGAGAAGGTTTGAGGAACAGTAATATTTATTTCAGAGCAAGTTAATCTGAGACAGGACAATTTCTGTACTCACCGTCCTGCAGTGCTGCATGCAATCAGAAGTGAAGAAGTTTTGTTGTGCTGAGCTGTGATCCCAGGGTCCCTCACCCCAGCTCAGCTGGGCGAGCATTCGGAGGTCTCTGCACTCAGGGTGCGCTGCACCCGGGGCTGGGTCCTGCTGCTGCTGCTTTTGATTTCTGGCAGGTTTGCATTTTAATGGAGCCTGGAGCAGATCTCACTGCTGGGAGCTTCACTCCCCTGTGCAAGCCCTTCCAGCCAGCAGCACTCCTGCAGCAGATCAAAGCCCTTTGCTGTTAAGGAAGACATCCTGCATTTTTATAGGGACCTCTAAAGCAAAACAGCTTTTAGGGGCTCAGTGTAACTTGGATGCTACCAATTCCAGATGAATGCATAAACTCAGTTTTTAGCCTCACTTAAAGGGGAGAGACACTTCCATGCTGATGCAAGGATCTCTATGCTGACACACAGTAACTCTGTCAGGACTGGCAGGTACAAAACTTTGGTAGCAAACAGAAAGGCCTGAACACAATGCACAAGTTTCTGATGTGGACTGGACCTTAAGTCTAGGGTGTAATTCCTATGTGTGACTTGCCTAGTAAATAAAAAGATATTTCATCAGATTAAGGTTGCAATTCTATAGGACAGATGTGAATAGGGAGCAGGACCCTGAGGGCTGCTTCACTGGACATTGCTTACTGGAGTGCTGAGAGAGCAAGGGAGCACATGGGTTGTGATTGCCCCACTGTGCTCCTTCCTCCTGTGTGTGCACAGGCAGTGAGATGCTCTCTTGTGCTCTTTGCTGCACACAAGGGCACCCCAGGGTTACAGTCCTGCTGTGGCAGCCTTGGAGCTGAACTTATTTCAGATGTAGGAATTTATACTTGGCATCTCTTGCATTTTTCAGTTTATCCTCATGCTTCTTTGTTTCTTTGCCTCCATGGTTTGGAGGCTTCATGGGCTTCTCTTTGACTGGAAGGAGTTTCATGTTTGCAGTCAAACAGGGTGGCACAGGCTGGACTTCCACATTCTAGAGCAATGCCTGGAAGTGCTTGGATCAAACACAACCCTGGAGTCCCTTTTTAGCTGGCAGGTGCCAGGAGAAGGTCTGGTGCCTTATTAATTTTTACAGTTCTTTTTCCCTGACATGCTTTTTTTTTCTATGTATCCTTAAGGAATTGGCAGTAGTGTTGGAACATGACGGGTTTTTCTTCTACAGTTTTCCAGGAAAGTTAGGAGCACAGGGCAGAATAAGTGCATTTGTGCCTGCAAAACACTGAATATGCAGCCTGAGATTGTAATGAAGGTAAAAAATAATGTTATCCCTGTACTACCTGATAAAGTTTTAGTGGCTTTAGTTGAAATATTTAGAATTGACTTAGATCACCTGCATTTCTTAGTGACAGACTTTAATGTGAGAATTGCTAATCCAATGCTAAATTGTACTGCTTTGCTCAAGGATTAAGTTGAGCTGGAAGTGGCTTTTGGGACTTGAGCTTTGAAATGAGCAACCAGAGAGAGATGTTGTTACTTGTCTTCAGCATTTTGGGACAGATGATGTTCAAGGAACATACCCAAAAGAATGATCAAAACCAAATAATGCCTGGGCAGCTTGGTACCAGAATGAGCCCATCATGACTGGGCAGCAGCCAAGGATGGGAGCCGCTATGAATTATGTTAGTGAGTAAGGAAACTCTGCTGCATTTCACATTTCTCATGTTGCATCCTGGGAGATGCTCAGGCCATTATTTGGCACTAAAAATTCCCACCACCTTTTGAAGAGAGACGGAAGAAATGGCAAAGGGGATGTGTGAAAGAGAGTGGCAGATACCCCAGCCCAACTATCTCTCTGTCCTCTGGTCCAGGTGTTTATGTGACCTAGTGTCCCAAAACTGTGCTCTGCCTGGCTCTGCAGGTGAGTGCTTGCTGAGGGGATGCTCCTCTGCTAAAGCTGATCTTAATTAATTGTAGGGTTAGGTGTTCAAATCTCAGCTATGGTGGCTGCTGTTAGTTTTGTGTAGTTTTAACTTTAAACATCCTCATAGAAGTAAGGACTGATCTCCCTGTACTAATTGCTACTCTCTGCTTCAAAACAGACCCCTTCTCCCAACCTTCTGCCTTCTATGCTATTTTCTTTTCCATCCCTCAAACTTTGCCTGCTCCTCCCCAGCTAATCCCTTCACTTTGTGGAGAAATACTTGCTGTCAGTCCTCTTGGATTCCTGCTTTCCTTCTCTCGCTGAGCCCTTGAGCTTTTCCTGGCATGAGGAGCATTCACAGTTAATTCACCAGACATTCATCTGGCTGGGGCTGGCAGCACTTCCCTGCCCACAGCTCTCAGCTGTCTTTGGCCAACATCAACTCATATAGCTGTAGGGCTCCTCAGTCCTCTTCAAGGACTCTTGGTCCTCTGCAGAAGGTGCTACTGAAGACCCCAAGGAACATACAGTCACCTGTACAATACAATAATCAAACTTTCCTCAGTAGCAGTGTGTTTTTCAATTGGAGAAGCTGAATGATTTGTGTCTGGTCATGCTTGTCATTCAGCTGAGCTCAAATGGAACTGTTTGGGGAGGGTTGATTGGTGGTTGCCTTCCCTACTGGCCCCCAGTTACTGCAGCAAATCAACTGTATTTTATAAATAAGTAAACAGAAGCAGTGAAGAGCTTAAATAATTAACCAGATACATGTGTTGGACTGAAAAGTAGCAAATGAGGCAATTCAAAGGTGTCCTCGCTGTTTCCCCTGCTTTCCAAAGCCTGCAGCCCAAGGGGAGGGGGGATGCTCTGCAAGAGCTGGTGAGACCAGAACAAGCAGTAGCACACACCAAGGGGTCTGGACCCCACTGCCATGGCAGAAGAAAAGCTTGGTTACTTGGTTTGAGACATTCAAGCTTAAAACATGTTTATTTTTTGTCCATTCTGGTTTCTCCTACTGTGTGGTGTGAATGATGTAATGAAAGTAATTTTCCTGTTCTTTTGTCAAAAGCGGTCATCTGGAGCATGCCAGGCATCACAACCTGTAAAAGAAAATACATGTTCTGCTTTCCATTTACATATCTCTGTTTTTCAGCCTTTTAAGCTTCACTGAGTCATGTTTACTACTTACTTTTTTGGACTAGGTGCTTTCTCTTGCATTTTATTTTTCCTCTCTTGTGTTTGACTGGGAACTGAGGAAATAAATAAGCAAAGAAAAAACCCTGAACCCCCGACGAATAAAATAGAATAATATGTTCAGAAAAACTGTCATACAGAGTGAAATTTTCAACAAAAACCAGTTTTAGCACCGCAGATTTTACAGTGAGACACAGATTTTTAATGATACCCCATTTGGGCATGTAGGCATTGTTGTTCCTTAGCTGGAAGTTACTGCATCCTCTTTGGTGTAGGAAGATGTTTGGTTTTATTTCCATGTTTTTTATTGAGAACAGTGTCATGAGAATCAATCCCAAGAGCTGGGAACATGCTCTTGTGCCACTTCATCTTATTTGCTGTACAGCAGTATTGCCTTGCAAAGCATCCTGGCTGTGTTTCATAGCAGGGAGTGTTGCTGCAATTGGGTTTCTGTCACAAAAAAGATGTGCTCACTGCAGAAAATCAAGAAAAGTTTTGGATCTCTACTAGGCAAAGAGAAAAAAAAAAAAAAAAGGCAAGCAGGTAAGCTGCTTCCATCCTGTGGTGTGGTGCCAAATCCAGAGCACCATACAGCGACGTGAGAGACTGAAATGCTCAGTGAAGCTTCTACTCCTGGAGGAGAAAACCATTATTATTCCTGTATTTATCCTCTAGGACCAGAGGAGCCAGTAAAACAAAGCAGATAGGCAACCAACACAGAGAAACCAGACTCATCCCCAGAATGAAGCAGTGCAGCAGAGGTTGAAGCCCATGGTCTCAGAAAGCTGAGGCCAAGTGCAGTGTTGCAGCCCTGTCTTGGCCAACTTTTCTTTAGGGTGATCACTGCCTCCCAAGATTTATCCTCACCTGCCTGTTTCAAAGCAGAAGGCATCTTGGAGGTGCTGCTGTGGATATTTATGGGGCTCTTCCTGCTGCAGCAATGAAAACCAGGCAGTGGTGAACACAGGGAATTCCCTCAGCCCAAACCACTGAGCTGGCAGTGGCTGTGATTCCTTTTCTGTCAGCGTGGCTATGCTTCAGCCTTTCCCTATCTCATTAATAACTCATGATTGGGCATGTTTTATTTATATCTCCAAATGAAGCCCATTTTTCAGCCTATGCTCTAGCATCCCAGGTGACTGTCACCTGCTCTGAGCACTGTGTAGTCCTTCAGCCCTAGCTCATCCCTCATTTTCCTCCAGGCTCCAGCAGCAGAGAGGATATTGATCTTTTAGGGGGGTAATTGAATGGAAAAAGCCCCTAGGAGCCCAGAGGCAGATGATAAATCCTTGCAGGGAAGCCAGTGTGCAAAGCAGTGTGTCTGAGGGGGCATTAACCCTTCCTGCTGGAAAGGTACAGCATGTACTGGAATCCTGCCAGTCCTGTGTGCAAATCCTGCCCAGATCCCACCTGTTGGAGCAGGAATGAAAGACCACTCTGCCTTGGTGTGGATATATTACACAAGAACTGTTGCACTGGCCCTTTGCTGTGCTGCATGGGGAGTCCCAGGCTCTTTCTGGAGTGGTTTGGAAGATCTGGGCCTTGATTTTGACCCTGCAAAAATCACAAGGAGTGAAATCCTTGTGCTTCTTGTGTGTATCCATGCATCCTTTCTGGTTTGCATATAAAACTATGTGTGGGTTTTGGGGGTGTTATTAAAGCTAAAAACAGGGGCTGGGGACTCTGTTGCTGTGATGAACAGTTTGTTGTGCAGGTGGTTTTACTGGGCATTTGTTTTTTCTGTGACAGCTACTCCAGCTGTCTCCCTTGAGAAAAGTCCAGGATGGCAAGAGCAGGTGCCTGCTGTTGATCAAGGCTTGTTTATGTGGATGGATTTGCCCACTGGCTGCAGGGCATCACCCATCACCCTCTGTCCCATGTATCCCCTGGCACAAGGAAATGTCACAGTGACATGGGGGCAGCCCCTGAGGCTGGGAAGTGCTGCTGATTTGCATCTCTGGCTTGCAAGCTCAGACAGGCATTTTTGGAGAACAAAGAATAATTCCCTTAACTCGGATGACATTTAATCTGCTTTGTCACAGAGAGGAAAACTAGGCCTTGAATTTGGAAAGTTGTAGAAAGTCCACGAGGTCACCACTGGCCTATCTCCAGAGTGTGTGAGTGAAGGAAATGCAAATGCACAATGTACTGTGGTTTGATAGTTGCCATTTAAGTGTTTTTAAAATAAAACCCAGTTCACCCAAGTTGTACGATGCAGTGAGTTCCAGGTCAATAGAAACAAGATTTAAAAATATTATTTCAGAATTACCATCTTGCTGCTTATAAGGTGTGTCTGAAGTTTTTTTTTTTTTGCATTGTGTATGTGTCACCAGAGAGGGTTTGGATGTTAAACCATGGATCTAAAGAAAATTGTTTGCCCTGTTTGTCACTGAGCTACTTTTCTCTTGACTCCATTCCTTACATACAGCTATGGGACATTTTTGTCACAGTCTTCTAAGTCAGTAAATAATACAAAGCAGCTTGCCAGGCAGCATTTAAAACAGGTGAGGAAATACCTTGATCTCCTATTCCCCTGCACCTGTACAACTTTTTATCCATAGCATTTCTTCCCTCATGTGCAGGCATCTGACTTCACATACTCATGGGGATGTGCCAAATCACAATTCTTCATTTATTTTGAGCTGACAGGGAATCTGCAGTGGGTCTGTCTGGAGGCCAATCTGCTCCTGTGCCTCAGGGCCATGTCAAGGAGACTGTATTAGCTTCTCTGTTCTTTCATTGTGGCAGTAAGTACTTTCCTTTTAATTGTAAAAATCCACCTCAATTTGACAGAATTGAAAGTCTAAAATCATCCCATAGGCACCCTCAGTAAATTCTGCGTAATGCTGTTTTCCCTCCTCGTCAAAGTCTTAAAATTCAAGCTCCTACCAGGCTGATCTGTGCCTCCAGTGTGACATCTGGAACAAGACAAAATTATAATCCTGTATCAGTAAAAATGAATCTTTTTCTTCTATAATCACATACAAAAATAGGTTCTTTAAAAGTGCTAGAAAGGCAGGAACTGCCGTTATTTACAGACTGATGTTACTAATATGGGATATTTTATTATACTTGCAGGTAGAGCTAAGCTTTCTATCCTGTCTCAGTGTAAATACCTGGTAAGGAAGTAGGTTTTTATTTCATACTTTGAAGGAATTACTTTGAACGGTAATGGATAAAATGAAATGAGTTTATTAACCAACAAAATATTTTAACAATGCATTCCAGAAGAGTAAGAGGACAAAAATAATGTGATGTGAAATTTCAGCACTCTGGCTCTGGTGGAGTCCTGAGATGATAACAAGGCTTCATATGGTCAAGGTAAAAAGTCTGTATTTTAATTTTGCATATTTGTAGTCTGGCCAAAGAAGATGTTTCCATGAGTTACAGATACAAACAGAAAACTAAACAACACTGACTTTTGCTGTAGGCTGAAATTACAGTAATTTTTCAATTACTTTCAACAAATCTGGTGGCCACCAGCTGTTCTCTTAATGCAACTGTTAGCTAGTAACAAGAAGTGCTTCCCCAGCTTTCTATTCCCTCCTGGATATGTTGTGCTGGCTCATTTAGCTCAGTTAAAAGGAGTGATATGTCTCATTGCAGAATATCTTGGGAGGGCGTCTGAATAGGATTCCTCTATTCACTTTTTACTCTGTTGCAGAGGTACTTACACCCCACTGTACTCAGGGCAAAGAAAATAGCACTGTGTGCCTCCTCCTAGGGTCTAAGTCCTTGGAAAAAAAAAAATCCATTGCTTTCTTTTAATATGGATTTATAAAAGCTTTTCTCTAAATGTGCTGTGTTGTGCATTTGAGGCTCACTGGGTCTGACATGCTGGAGTTAGGGTTGTGTCCTTGCCCAGGCTGGCAGCCTAGTGCTGAACTCTTCTCCTCTTCTTGGTTTCACTCAGCTCCTGAGGGTTATTGTAACCTAGTTTTTTTGTGAGTGATTTCCTTTCCTCTCTGTTCCAATTGCTCTTTTTGCTTTACAGAGTACAGTCAGATTAATCATACAAAGCCATGGAAATCAACAGCAGTGTGTAATTCAGGGCTTGATAACTGACTGTGGGGAGGGCACGAGGGAAGGGTTGTGCTCTTTACAAAATTGCCACACGATATATCAATCCCCAAGACGTATGTCTGTGTTTCCTTTTTAACAATCTATTTCAGGAAATACAAACCAAAGGAAACTAAGTGCCTTTTACAATAAATGGTCTGTCGTCGCAACATATTGGAGTGTAGGAGAACATTCATGAGATAATGTTTTCTCCTCATACACACTTTTTTCCACTGAGAAAACAGGCTTGAGCAGAAAATGAATGCTTTGGGCATTTGTCCAGGATCTTGCAGTAGGTTGTTCATGCTGTTACTGTGTCTGTTGGAGAGATCAGCATGCATTGCACTGGGGCCAAATGCCAATTAGAGAATAAAAGTGATTACAAACCAACAGTTGCTGAGGTATTTTTGTGTGAATATAATTTTCACTGAGGTACCTCAGACTAAACATAAAGTTAGCAGAGGCTCAGTGCTGTCTATGAGAAGATGTAGCCTTTTCTTGGTTGGCATGTAACCAAGAGGAAATATCAGCCTTTTACACTCTTAAAGGCTTTGCACATTACTCTTGGGGTTTTCCCCCCTTCACTCTCTGCTTGCTTATATTTTGTTTTGATTAAAATATATTTGCATATCTTTAAAAGTTTTGGGAACTTAGGAATTTAGCTGGTACATCTGGCAGTAAGGAAGGCAGAATCTTTCTCTCCATCTAATGCCTTCCCAGCTCTATTGCAAGCATATAAGTGGTCTAAGAAATGAAGGTAGTTGGGAGTTTTTTAAACAAAAGGGAGAGTCAGAACTCAGAGATGCATGAGATCTACAGAGTTTTAATGTACCTGCCATTAGAAACTCCTTTGAGAGTCCAGGATGAGCTTTGCAACCACAGTCAGAATAAAAAGAAAGAGAAATTTTAGTGAGAAATAGGTAATGACTGGATGATCAGGATATTCACGTGAGCAGAGAGATCCCTGATGTGCCTGATTTAGATCTGCAGTTGGAATTGACATCTTGGGTTATTTTAGGTTATCAACTATGGCATGTACAGCTTCTGTATCACCATAGAAACAACAAAAGAAGTTCTGTTTTTGCAAGACAAAAAAACATTTCCCCACTTGTATTCCCTGCCAGTGCAACAAGAAAAGCATGTATGTATGAATCCAATAACACAGATTACTCTTCCTGAAATAATTCTTCCTCTGCCTTTAAATGTGGGATCCAAGGGTAAGCATTGTTTTTTCCAGTATCTGTTCAGTGATCCTGCTGGAAAATAAAATAATGTCCAGTTAGTTTACTTTATCAGCTGCTGTTGCCATATATTAACAATACCTGTGGTCTTACATCCCAGAGGTATTGGCAAGGTCTTTCTTTGATAAAATAATCCTCGATTGATAAAGCAGGAAGAAATAACTCCTTTTTGTTTCTATGATATGTAGCTGAAGGGTCATAAAGATGAGACATTTTCAGAAAGCAAGGAATTTAAATAGTAATAATAGTCTGTCTGTGTTGCACCTGTAAAGCAAGCGTTACTTCCCTGAGCAGTTCATTTCTTATGCATTTTCTTTCTTTGAATCTATTGTCATGTTTTCTGATGAACTCCCTTCCTGCCCTGGAAAGAGTTATTGCTTACAGTTTTATCTTCAAGCAATGAGCATAATAATAGATATAAAAATGACTCAAGAAATTCAGGTACTAGAGCACCCACATTTATACATTCCTTTCTGGGAAGAAAACAGGAAGAAATATAGGGAGGGTATAAAACAGACTGATTTGAACAACAAAAAGCAATTCTGGCATCCCTCACAGGGAAATTAAAATGTTTGTGGTGTTTCTTATATATTTTTATTGGAAAATGGTCAAGAACTGAGCTCTGTTGAGCAAGTTCAGGCTTTGTCTGTCTGTTTGGCTAAGGTATTATCCCTTGGCACAGTGAAGCAGGCTGATTTCAGGTTGCCAGCAGCACAGGAGATATGCTGATGGTTAAAGCCTCTATAGCAGGTGCACCCTGATTTTGGGAACCTCAGGGGCCGAAGTAAACCCTGCACAAGCCCTGACCCTTCAGCATATCCATGTTACTGTGGTTAATACAAATGGATTAGCTGCAGTGTTGGGTTCGTGTTCCCAGTCTGTAGGGACACACCTGAAGAGAAGATGAGAGCTGGGTCCTGTTCCTACTCCGAGGCATGAGGTGAAGTTCAACACAAGGACGTGAGAATATCATCAGCCTTTAAATGCCATCAAAGCTGAAGGTCTCCAGAGTGGCCTTGTGTCACCAAAGGAAGGTTGTTCATGCATGTCCTACTCGTCCATGGGTCAGAGCCTGGATATCCTCTGCATCCATTCCTTGGGGACCCATTTCAGGTCTGTGCTGTCACCCCATCAGTGCCACAGGGAATGGGATTTAGAGCTGTAGTGCCTGGAGGGAGCCCAGTCTGAGCAGTGGGTGGTTGTGTTGGGACCAGTGGCACAACTTCCATTGCTTGCTTCACCCGTGGTCTCGGGATGTTGGGGTTTCCAGCACTGACTTGCCAGAACCCAGGGTATTTTCCAAAAAACCCTTTATCTGCTACTTTTAATGTAGCGTGGGGTAACATGATATTTTCTTTTTCCAACAGTTGCACGACTTTTTTTTTTCTCCTGCACATAAACATCAAATGCTATTTGCTGAATATTTCACTTGTTCTAATTTGGGCTGAAGGTTTCTGTTACCAGTGGCCCTTAGGGGACCAATTTAGCTGCACTGAACCAGTTTTGGTGTTCAATTCCTTCTTTTCAAAGAGCTGCATTTACACATCAGTTGAACCCTTCGTATGCTGGCATCTTCCACACTTCCAGCTCAATGAATGTTTAAAAATGGTGTGTCTATCCCCACACACAGATATGACTCTGCCTGCAAAATGCTGGGGGGACATGAAAGTCCTGCTGAGAAGTGGGGGAGATTTTGATGTAAATGATGTCCCGCAAGGGACAAAACCTCATTCCAGCTGAGTGAGGTTTTATGCACAGAAATGCAAAATATTCAGCCCATGTACCATTAAAACCTCCTCAAGCCAGTGAGTGCCTCAGTAAATTCTGAATTGCTGACCAAGTCTCAGTTCTCTGCCCCTGCCTGTGCTATGAGATCGGCCTTTATAATTGCAAACATGTCCTGCAGCATCCTGTTGTTTGTGGGGTTCTTGTTCCTGGTAAATCTTGACCCTGCTGATGTCTTGTGGGCATACCTTGATGGGCCAGCCTATAAAATTCACTCTATTCTCTTCCAGTCTTAGTAAGAGATGCAGGCAGAGGAAGTAATTCCATTGTCTATTGTGTTTTTCAGATAAAATACACAGGATTAAAGTTCTTTTGGTGCCTATAGGTATACATTTGGATATTGAAAATGCACCAAGTGTGCATATTGTTTTAGATTATGGCTTTCTTTAATTTAATCAGAGTTGTAATGTTGATATCATGGTGGAAGAGAGAAGGCTTTGTGTTTTATTACAGGGAATTTTCAGAAGCATCATTCTGACATCAGCACATGGGTCTTTGCATGAGGCTGGTGCCCTGCAATCACACCAAAGCAATAGAAAAGCCCATCTCTCTGAATTATTTGAATCATCTTGCCATGCTCAGCTGCCTAGGAATCAGCACCTTCAGACTTTACAGGATAAAGATACTAGAGCCAAAACAAGCTCTTGTAGAGGATTCCTGAAGGTGCTGTGTGCACGTGTGCTGCACTGAGTGTGTGAATACCCCAAAGTTCTATATTTTCCTTCTGGACCATTAAGCAGGACCCTTATTTCCTGTCAGATTGTAGCATCTGAGTGATGGATTGCAGAACCCTGCCTATTGCCTGCCTATCAGTTTAACTTCTCAATGCCCTTTTGGAAGCCATGGTGCTGTATAAACAGAATATTTAGTTAGAGTTTGTTTTTCTGTAGCCGTTGGCACAATGGAATCCACATGGTCTTTCACCATACTTGGCACAACCCTTTCTCACTGTAGGATGGAGAAAGCCTGATGAAAGGGACTGTGATGGAAATGTTAGTATTTAAGATCCCCATCACAAGCTGCGGTAACAGAGATGTGTGCTGGGTCCACTGTGGTGTACTGGGAAGGAAGGTGATTTATTGATGGTGCTGTCTAAATTGTGCTTTACTAGTTGTGTCCTAGTATTAGTAGTGTAGTATTATGACAGTATAGTATTAGTAGTTAGTATTATGACAGCCCTGTAGTCTGCACAGGGATATATTGTGTGCAGGGTAATACACGATTTGAGTGATTCTATGATCTGTCCTCACTATGGCTGACTAGACAGAGCACCCAAGAGAGGCATGTCCATGTATTTCCCTTCCCATCTTGTGTTATCCCTGACAGCTCCTGGATGCTGCTGCTCAGTTCTGCACAGTCAGACTTTGCTATTCAGGAATGGCACCGAAGCAGCATTATGTGTTTGCTTTCCCTATTCAAAATACATATCCTCCCTTTCCTTAAAGCTCCAGAGGGGGTGGGGTGACACCTGCAGAAGGCCTCTGCAATGACCACCCAAAGCCTGAGACACTTTTCTCCCTCAGGACTTGCCCCTGCAAATGCTCCGAACTGGCTCCTTTGGTAGCTAAGGTGTCAAGATGATCCCCAGCAGAAGCCCAAGGGGGGTATTGGGATACATTTATTTATTTGTGGCATATCCTCTCAGCTTTGGTAGTCAAGTTATTAAAATGAGGCTTGTCAGCACACTGAAGAGGGGTTGGGGGGCCTTTGCATCTTCCATGCGGTTTGATCCTGTGCGGCTCGTTAACACTCAGTTGCTTTTGTGATTAATTATTTAGTCTTCTCCCTTGGTACTGGGGTATAATAGCACAACACCCATTTCTGCTGAGATTCACAGTTCTTTGCTTTTCCCTTCAAGCCCTTCACACCACCTCGAAGCTCAGAGCAAGGCTGTCCAGGCTGCAGCACTTAAAGAGCCCGGCAGCCCTGGAGCTGCTGCTCACCCTATGGCACTGCTGGGAAAGGACCGGGGCTCAGCCCGTGGGTGGCCTCAGTCCCAGCTCCTGCACTGTCCAAGTCAGTGGGGAACAGTGGGACAGCTGCCCCTGAGTGCTCTGTCCTTCCAAGTACAGCCTCTCACTCCAGCGGGTACTTGTTTGAGGGGAGACATC
The DNA here is from genome assembly GCA_013400175.1 of Phainopepla nitens. Taxonomy (NCBI): domain Eukaryota; kingdom Metazoa; phylum Chordata; class Aves; order Passeriformes; family Bombycillidae; genus Phainopepla; species Phainopepla nitens. The sequence goes on along the minus strand of VXBQ01009279.1, from coordinate 176,793 downwards.
AGACAGGGCTGGCATTTACTCCGTGTGCAGCCAGACACAAGAATTGCAAATTAGAGGTGAACTTGTCAGCAGGGAGATTTTATTTGGGGAGTCAGGCTCGGCAGCCCTCTTCCCTTTCTCTTTTGGATGCCTTTTGAACAGCTTTCGGTTCAAGTTTTTGTAATCACCCAAGCATTGCTTCTTCATCCTTTTGTTTTTGGGGGTGTTGCTCGTTGCCTGGGTTTGCTGTCTCTGGTCGTTTGTGCAAAGAAGTTTATCTGGTCTCTGCACGTGGCAGGGTCTTGTGCCCATTATGGGGCAAGTGTGAGGTGACCCTGAGTGTGCTGCTCTGTGATCACACACTGGATGTGTGTGGACAGGCACAGGGTTAATTTGGGCCCAGTGGGTGCTGTGGTTGTTACTGGGGTTGTGTTTCAAAATGGGTGAGTTGAGAGCTTGCAACACCCGAACCTGTTCTCTAGGGCATCAAGACCATGGATCATGTGCAACTGGTGGCCGAGGCAGGGCTAGCAGGAGCCCCTAGCACTGGAAAGCACCTTCTTCCTTCCCCAGCTGTCCTTGGCTGTGCTTCCTGCGGGAAGCTGCTGGATAAGGCAAAGCCTGGGGTCTGAATAATTAGCAAGCAATTAGCTGTGTTTTCTTTATGACACAGTCTCTCCCCTTCCTCTGATGTTTGCATCCTTCTCCTTTCATCTCGTGCCCCTGTGGCAAGTGCCTTGCACAGCCATGGGATGTGTGGGAGGCTCAGCCGAGGGGCAGGCAGGCGCACCGCAGTGCAGCAGGGGCTGGAGCTGGTGATCGTGTCCCCACCCTGCAGATGTGCCAGATGTAACTCAGTGGGTGTGTCTGTCCTTTGCCCTGCTGCAAACTCCCTGTCTGCTGCTAGATGAGCCACTCTTCCCTCAGAGCCATGAAACTGTGAAGTGCCAGCTCCCCTCCCCACCAAAGATGTTGGAAAGGCTTAGGAAACTGATGAAGCATTAGTTTTGGTTTCTTTATGTTTTATTAGGGCCCATAAATTAAATGGAAACTCACAATGAATTGCAAGAGAACCAGGGAGAGCAATTATTTGTCAGAAAGACAACATGACTGATGGCTTTGCTACGTGTTAATTGGAAATTTTAGCAATGTAACACCTGAAGGCAGCTGGTACATCAATGTGTAGAGCAGACTACAACAGGCTGCATCACTCACTCCTGTTTAAGGAGATCAGTAGTAACCAAAAGTCGTGAATCAAAGAGCATCTTTAACACCTGGAGACAGATGATGGAGCCACAAAGCCCCAGACCTCTGATGTCCCCTGTCTCTGTTTTTAAAGCTGAGATTCCTGCTTGCAGACCAATTTACTGTCTCCAAATGTTTGTGCTGCAGTTTCCACATAGGTTATAATTTTGGAATTTGTCATCCCTGACAGATCCATTGGGGATATTTCACTTGACCTCCCAAGGCTGTACTTTGCTGTAGTTCTGTGCAAATCTGTCTTTGGGGCTGCCTGTGCAGACCTGTGGGTGCTCCCGCCCTCTGCCCACATGCCCTCATCACAACACTTTCACACGCTGATCCAAGACCTCCAACACCTCCCAAGTGTATGTCAGGGTGAGAGATCCTGCAGCAGTGGATCCCTGTGGGCCCTGGCTCCCACCACAGCTTGCTGGGGACAGTCACTGTTGTGTCACCGAGGCCCTCCCTGTCCCTAGGGGCACATCCAGCTTGTGGGAAAGACATTTCCAATGGAGAATCCTTGTGTGTGCCTCCACCTCCAGTGTCCATTAATAGCACATTAATAGCCTGCTGGGTCAGAGATTCTGAGGGTAACACATAAGCTGGAAAACCTCCAGATCAGAGGCTGGACTGGCTGCCCTGGCTGCCCTGGCAATTAGGTCATAGTGAAATTAAAATTCAAGCCCTAAATGTGCATTTCGTTTTCAAACTTAACCAACTCTTGAAATTACATTGGGTCACACTGTAAGTGTGGTACACCACGCATAGTTTTTCACAACAAAAGAGCATTTTAAGACTCCAGTATCATAACCATTGAGCCATACTGATCATGTTATTTATTAATAATTACCATTTCAGGGTCTGAGTCTTAATATATTGACTTCAATTTGTTCCACTGCTCATCTACTTAGTGCTCATGGAACTATTCATGTTACAGGGAAACTAATATACATAATAACTCGTGTGATTCAGGCAGTCTATAGGAATATATTTACTTTCTCAGTTTTCAAGAAATTAACAAAATAGAAGGTAGTTCTGTAGTAGAAGAGTAGATGAAGTAAAGAAAGTTAAAATAGATATTAGATACAATGTCTTGGTCAAGTCTCACAAAATCATTAAATAACTGAAATGATTTTATTTATATTATGTTGTATTTTAATATGCTTGATTATATTCTGTAGTGCCTTGAGCACCTTGACTTCATAAATAAAAGAATTATGTGGAATTTCATAATGTGAAAATGAATGCTTAAATGCTTAGAGACAAACATTTCAGCAGGTTTTCTAAGGCTAGCAATAAGAGTTCATAAACACATTAATTTTTCCACTCTTAAATATTTCAGGTCAATGGAATACAAGAGGAGATGTTAACAAAACCTGGGCTCTTTTCATAAGAGACTGGAGTGTTTGGAGGGCAGCTGTTCGGCTGCAGCACTCTAATAACATCTCCAGATACTGCAATAGCTATAAAGCATGAGAGGATTGTATAATAACTCGATTTACCACATTTTTCAGTACCATGAAGAGGGTATGCCACAGCAGCCATCTAACTCATGCATCCTTTCAGAGACTTGGGCAATTTGGGGCAGTTACTGCAGAGGGCCACCACTTACTGTTTTAGTCTCTGAACTCACTAGAACTCTTTTGGGGGGTGGTGCATGTAGTGTGTTTCACTTCTTGGAAGGAACTGGGAGCAGGACTGTCCCACCTGCCTGCCAGGAGAGGCTTTGGGAAGGGGCAAAGCCAGTTCCATGCAAAGATATTTTAAATGTGCTCAGCCCAGTTTCCCTCCTGAGCTGATCTGGAGCCCTTACCTGCATCATTTATGCATTTCCCCCCTATCTTTGTGACCTAGGGGATGGGGCAGGAGGAGAGGTCTGGGGTGGGAGTGCCTTTGTGCTGGGTTTATAGTGGGAACCTGTCTGGCCATCGGTGCCCTCTCCAGCCCGGGCTCAGGTCTCCTGAGAGCTGGTGTGGCTCTGCTTTGTGCATAGAAGGAGCCACACATCAGCACGACATATCCCCCAGGAGAGGAACTGCTCCAAAGTCCTCCGTGGCCAAAGACTCATCACAGGATAATGCTGCAGGCAGTCTCCGAATGGACAGCCTCTTACTGATTAGCACAGTGTGGGGAAACTGTGGGTTCTCTTCCCCCTTGTGTGCATTTGCCCATCTAATGATCACTTGGGGAGCAGACATGTAAAATTGGGTTGGATGCAGAGATTTCCAAAAGGATGCTACTTGACCCCTGCCTCCCACGCGTTCCAGAGCTTCTCGGTAGCCAGGAGGCGTCCCAGAGGAAGATAATTAGGCTCGCGCTATTTCAACTTCCTCTGATCCCTGAGAAAGAGTTAATTACAGTTCTTTTCCCTCTTGCTCAAAGGTGGCTGGGTATTATTATCAGAGCTGTAATTATTCATGCTAATTGCTTATTTGGAGAGGGAGAGAGCATGGGAGAGAGAAGCCCCAGTCTGCCCCTCAGTGCTTAGCGGAGCAGAGCAGGTGCTCTCTGCGCAGGCTGGTCCGAGGTAGTGCTGGGGATGCCGGAGTGCTTGTGAGCGAGCCGTGGAGCAACCCCGGTCCTGCTAATGCTGCCACCTCCTCCGGGACTGAGGAAAAAGAGCATGCACTTCTTGCAGACCTTCCTCTGGTGGAGGGCACTCCGAGGTAATTGTACTGCTAACTGGAGTCTTCGTTTGTTTTGTGGCTTAATTAACCTTTCATCATTTGTTTTGTTTTGATTCAAATCTCCCTACGGGGGAGCAGGGTGGGTTGTGAGATGCATGTCTGAAGTCTGTGTTTAAGCTCTTCTGCAGATCTTGAAGCTGATATTTCAATAACTGAACACAACTTCCACGATCCCCTGACTACCTCTGCGTTCCTGGGTTTGAGCTGGGACGGGGAAAAGAGGTGGCATGTCTGTCCCCTTCCTCAGCCATGGGCTTCTAATTATAAGGCTGATTGCCTTTGGAGGCTTATTCCCATAACCAGATCTGGGGTTTGGAGGCTTATTCCCATAACCAGATCTGGGGCTTGCCTGTTAAAAGCAGTGGATCTAAGCTTTATTTCTTGGTGACTAAGGGTATCAGAAGTGTGATGGTCTTGATTAGATGCTTTGAAGACAGCAATGTAGTAAAATTTAGCGTGCTGCGGAAGCTGGGACTTTGTGGGAAAACACAGTGGGAAGCTGTCTCCATGGGCACACCTGCAGCAGTTTGGAGATGGTGGTGTGCCATGGGCATGATGGCACACTGGCTTCTTCTGAAGCAACCAAATTGTTGGTGAAGTGGGTGCTTGTTGGGAGAACTTGAGTCATCCCTGATAAATAATTATTTTATTTGGCTTTATTTTTTCTAGAACAGCGTGAGTTTGTGTTCTGCTTGACTGGGGCTGCAGACTGCTCCTGGTATCTAATCTCTGCATGAGTCAGTGCAGTGGTGAGCAGTCTGCTGTGGCAGTGGGCTGTTTTCTGTTGCTCTTTCTGTTTTCTTTAAGTCTTTGATTCCTGCTGTTCTTAAGGCTGAGGAAAAACAACCTTAAGAATTGCACTTCTGGGTGACGTAAACTATGCAGGTTTTAACAAAATAACTGGAAGCAGTTGCCCCTGCCAAATACCTTAGGATGTTCCTCTATCCTTCTATAAAGGTGTCTGTGCTGTCTCCCTTATGGACAGCAGCCATGTGCTGTGCTGAATGCCAAACCCACTGCTCTGCCTTCTAGAGATTTAAAATTATGATCCATATGCTTTAACTTCCTAACTGGCCATAATTATGTTTTAATGTACTGAATAATCTTTTCATCTGGATGTTTTACTACTTACTTAAATTTCACAGGCTTTCCATGTTCCCATCCTGTTCCTGACAGAAGAATTGTCTGGGGACAGAGCACTGCTGCAACAGAGACTGCAGTCATCCCCATCCTCTGGGGTGGGAGGCAGGGACAGGGCTAGGGAAATATTTCCTCATGAGTACCAGACAAGTTTGGATTGATGAAGAGGTCAGACGCTTGGGTCACTGTCCTAACAGATATTGTGTTTCTGAGCCTCAGCTGAAGGTTTATTTGCAGTATTCTAAGCCTTTTGCATTCTGATTATAGAGAAAATTGTTCACCTTCAAGAAGCCACAGAATCCAAATACGAAGCAGTGATATACAATAGAAATCACATTTAGTAACCCAGTTCATCCAAATCTGAATCCCCTAAAGACAGAAAACTTTTTACTTCTTTCAAAATCTGTAGGAATTAAGAGTCTTTTTACTTCCTGAGGCATCTGGCCAAAGTGCAGTGATATATTTTTAAAAAATTTTTCTTCTCCCCATATTTTCTGACAATTACAACTTCATCCTTTGCTTTTTTGTTCCTAAGCTATGTGTATGAGCACATTATCCAGCTAACTACTACATACTGGTTTCTGTTATCCAGCTAATTATGACTTACTGCTTTCCTATGGACCTTAGATCTCCCAAACACCTCCTAAATAACACTGTTGTAGAGGATCAATTTGCCTTTGTGTGCTTTCACAGCAAAGCCCCCATGCCCTGCCAGCAGTGCTTGCTGCCTCTGTGTCTATGGTTTATTCTTTGTGGTGGAGTTGCAGGGCTGTGAGTGAGTTGATTTTCTGGCATCCACATCACTCTATCTACAAATTGCCTGGGCAGGTCAGAAATCTTGAGGCTTTTAGACCCGATCTTTGCATTACAGGGGTTAAAGTGTGATGTGCTGCTGCATCCAGGAGAGCCACGCTCCAGAGGAATGTACTCTGGAGGATACCAAAGTCCATGGGAGACTGTGATCTTCCTAATGAGGGACACATGTCCCTCCGTGGAGCACCTACACACGGTGCACAGCGTGTGCGTGGCTCTCATTGAGGTCCCTGATTGTGGGCCTCTGCAGCAACAGAATTTGCTTTGAAAATCTCTACAGTTCTCATCTTTTTCAAGTCATAAAGGGATTCCTTGATGGATTTTTGTGTCTCCTATTTCTACTTGGATATCAGTGTTAGATTATGTAGGTAAGGAGAATCCTTAAATATTATTGGGGTTTTCCATTAGGCTGTTTTTAGTAGGGAAACAAAAATCCTGTAAGGTGCTGTGATCATGATGTCTCTGCTGGCTTGTGTTAATGCTGGCTCTGGACTGACTGGGGTTAAGCTATTGCACTGCTTAAGGTTTTCATTCCTGTCCCCCAGGAAGGGAAGTGACACAGCTACCAAGAGCAACTTGTCTGCTCAGTGCTCTGTGTTGGGAGCTGATGCTGGTGTGTGTGTGTGTGCGTGTGTTCAGGGGCTGCAGGGTGATCAACAGGAATCCTGGAAATGTTAACCATTCTTTTAGTAATAATAATGATAAGAAATTAAAAGTTATATCCTTAATGATGTGGCACTAGGTGAGCTTGTGTGTCATAGGAAGAAAGATGTAGGATGTCCAACACGGGTGAGTCCCAGCTGGAGACAACACTTGCCCCTGACCTGCTGACATCCAGATTCCTGGGATGCAAGTAAGGAGGCTTGGAGCAAGGCAGCTGCAAGTACAGGGCTGGGTAAAAAGCTGGGGAGTGCAGTCTTGTAGAAATTTGGTGCTTGCTAAATGCCTGCCTTTCATCTGCTGCTGACCTGTGCTGGACTTAGAGCTAATCAGGAGATATCCTGACAAGCCTTTTGGACAGCAGGCGTGTCTAAGCAGGCTTGGTGTGCTTTGATCTGTAAGACTCTCCTGTAAGCATCAACCAGCCTTTCAGCTGCTTGCTCTGGGAGAGAGGTTTTGATGGAATGAGATGGTACAGTTGGGTTTACTGGATTTTTTAAACTCCTGTGGTTGAAATCAGAAAATGTAGATGAAAGGCTTTGTAAGAGGCTGGCTTTGGGAGTGAGGGGACAGGGGAAACTGACTCCCTAGTCGACATCAACCATTGCAGTATTTTGGGCAGTGTTATAATTTTCCATTCTTTTCCTGAAAAAAGTCCATTAATTAAAAGGTTATGTCAATCAGCATTCACTGAGTTTGACAGATCTGAGATTCAGTGCTAATTCATGGAGCAGCTCTACCCAGTGTGTGTGTGTGTGTCTTTAGGGGCTGGGGCAGCCAGCAAGCAATCATCTGTCACTCTGAGTTCTTGCTCCATCTATGCCTGGTATACCTGGAGGGGGGAAATGTTGGGGGGAGGCCTTACATGACTGGGTGTGATTAGTGAACATCACAGAAAAAAACCAAGCAAACTAAACATCTGTATGTTAGCTATTAGAAAACTGGAGCTGACAAAAGGTATTTGGGCAGTGACCAAAGTGCTCTCCTCAGAGAATACCTACATTTCTCCATGGCCACAGCTAGCAGGACTCTGGGCCAGGCCCCAGCAGTGTGGGACTGTGCAGCCTTAGAGTGGTTTGTCTACAAGTTAGCCATGGGAAGCATCCTAGCTAGAAACAATTTTCTGCTCTGAAGTGTAAATCCTGTAGCAGGTGATTTCCTTGGGGTTGAGGTTTTTTGACACTTTCTGAAACAACATTGTGAAGGGCAAGTGCTGATATTTATTGTTTTTTTTTTCTTTTTCCTTGAGATGTTGCTATTGCCTTTCTTTTCTCATAGCACTGATGAGGGCATTCCTCATTATCCTCATCCCTGTCAGAACTTTCAAACCCTTGCTCAAATCCTTCCTTGTCATTTTGTCTTACATGCAGTGGTGACATAGTGTGACAGGGACATATGTAACAAGCTTCTGTGGAGAGACATATGTAGGAATATAGATATGTGTATAAATATTTTGGTAGCACTTAAATGTATTACCAGTTTCTCCCACATTCCTTTGGTGGTGCAGCAACTGATGGTGGGGATTTTGTGCATTATCCCCAAGCTCCCAGGCAGACACGTTGCAGCTTTCTGCTATATTCCACTTTCATGCTCAACCAGAGTTACAAGGTCTTTTATAAAGTATCACTGTTCATTTTCCAACATATCCCAGGCTAATATTCTTGATAGTATTATCTTGACGAAAAATAACCTGTGCTGCTCCTGCTTTGTGCTGTGTTGTTCCCTTCCCCACCATGGCACTATGCAGTTCCCACTGTTTCCTACTGGAGTCTGTGAAGCTTTGCTGCTGCAACTGCCTGAGGGCCTTTTGTACGTCCATCACCACAAAATGAATGGGTGCTGATCTGGTAGGGATCCAATTGACCTGTCCTGGATGCCTAACTTAGTGGAAATAACAGTGTGTAATCTTACTCCTTACATTATCAATACCATGATGCAAAAAGCTCTTGTGTGAGCTGTGTTAACCCACTCCTCATCACCTTCTAGTTGGCTGCTCTGTGCCTTCAAAAAGTCCTGGGTTCAGGGGCTGACATAAATTAATTTTTTCTTTCTATACTCTTTGTGAAGCGTATTTGAAGTTAGCACATGAATTTTGTGTATTGCTGGGTTTACACGAAAAGAGCAGCAAAGGCAAATGTCAAAAGAGGATCTCATTTCTGTAAAAATGCTGCAAAAGGAGAAGATAAAGGGTATCCTGTGCTTCTGTTGGACTTGAATTATCAACAAGCTACTATGATGGCCAAGTCAGGCCCTCCTGGCTTCAATACCTGACTTGTGAATCCCAAAAAGCATGGTGTGGCTGGGTTGAAATCTGTTCTGAAGCCTAATTACCCCAGATTACCCCCCGTGGTTTTGTTTGGTTTTGGGGTGGTGTTTGTTTTTGTTGTTTGGGCTTTTTTAATAATTTATTTTTAAGCTGTCTGGCAGTTATTTACTATGGTAGGTTGGCTTATACAGGCAACAAAGCATGAAAAAACCACAACTGTGCATCGCAGCAGCACCTTCTTTCTTCAGAAAGAAAAGGGTCTTGTTGTGACCCTGTATATACGTGCGTGCAAGAATAAAAATATTAACCTGCATCGCTTTCTGTCCTCGTTGTCCTCCTGCAGCTCTGCGTTAGCCATTTTAAGAGGAGCTGTGGAGCCCAACTGAAGGGACATGCTGCTCCCTCGTGGAGCTCCACGCATTGCAGGCAAGGCTGGAGCGCAGCGCTGCTTCACCTTGCAGCCTTAGGCTCAGCCCTGGTGTAGCAGCCTCCGAAACCACTGATGCTTCTTTTTGCAAAGGAAAAATGAGATTTTACAGGTGATGAGATAAATGGCTTCCCTGTGTTTATTTTCCAGCCAGCCCCTGCCTTGGGATGGAACATACAGGAATACATTGTGGAGCTGGCTTGGCTTTGGTGGGCGGTAAGAAGGGATGAGGACATGACGGTAGGAACAGGTTTCTCCAGCCTTTTTTAGAGATTAGTCGAGCTGAAGAGCCTGTGTGCGTACCCAGGATATTAGAGGCTTGTGTGCATGGCCAGCGTGCTCCTGCAGGCAGCCCTGTCTGTGTCTGCAGTGCTGCAGCCTGAGGTAAAGGCAGAGTGCTGGGCACTGCCAGACACGGGGCTAAATCCCTCTTGCAAAGCGTGGAGCAAACCTGAGGTCTGGGCTGTTCCCACAGAGGAAGAGGAATTGCCCTGCGTGCCTCCTGCTCTGTTGAAGAATCTGCTAAATCCTGCCATCATCCAGCAGCTTCTGTCTCTTGCAAAATACACTTAAAGACATGATAAATTTAACATGTGTGTCCGAATTAGGTGATTTTTCTAGAGAAGAACTCTCTTCCCCGCTGACGGACGGGGAGGGGGGAGAGGTTGGAAGCCTGGCTGTAATCGCAAGAGGGCAGAGTTGGCTCATGGCTCCAGAGCTCCTCCAGCTCACGGCCCCAGCACGGGACAGCGGGACTGGCCTTGCCCTTGGCACTGGTGGCAGCCTGAGCAGCAGCAGTTGCTGGACTGTCGGCACAAATGTGGCTCCATCCCTCTGACTGTGCCTTCAGCACCAGTATTACCTGGAAGAATATATAAATGAGACAGGAATATCTCTTGTGACCCTTCTCTAGTTGCTTTGAAAGGTCAGCAGTACCCTTCAAAGTGCAGTGCTACACTTGTGGGTGGTCTCTCTATGACATTAATAAAAGCTTCATATTAACATTGATGTTAGAATTGAAAACATAAATTGATTGCTAATTAGCAGCTGCACTGTGCCTCGAGCAGTGCTGGTAATAACGCATGGAGGCAGTTTCACTAGCATCGCCTGCTCTGAACTCTGCAAATAGCATATATGCAGATCACAGGTGCTGTTTGCAGTTAAAACAGTAGAGGTACCATTGCTAATGAACACATTTTCTGAGCACATACTTAGCAGGCTAATAATACTGGCAAATTTTGAGCCTATCTTTTGTGACATTGCCTGGAAGGAGCTGGAATGGTCATGGTGGGAGAGAGCCTCCTGGTCACCTGTTGGTGGTTGCTCTTTGCACTTTCAGGTAATGCAGAAATGCAGAGTTAAAAGCTTTTAAAGAAATTCTAGATTTAGAGTGATGGGAGGAGAAAATCTTGTAGCATCTCTTTCAGTTCCAGTGGAAAACAATGACTTGGATAAGTTCAGCCACTGCCTCTGGGATCCTGCCTGGAGACTGAAGTGTAACACAGTGCAGGTACTTTTCGAAAGTCCTTCTTGCTGAGATTGAGCCTTTTGTCTCCCTCTGAGGTCCGGGGCTCTGGCTCCCTGTAGAGTATCCTGGGATGGGAGAGACTTTTGTTCTGACTTCATCTGATCAAGACCAGGTCTAAAACACAAGTGCCCACACAGAAGACACTGAAGTCCCTGATCCTAGACTGGAGACAAAGCCCGTGTTGAGTGTCTGGGCTGCAAACACAGCCTGGATGCTGAAGCAAGTTCGTCAGAGACATGAAGTAATTTGAAACTGAAAATTTGAAATGGCCCAAGGCTCTGTCCTGTCTCTGAGCTTATTGTCTGGCTGAAGAAAACCCACAGGTCATCCTTCCCCTCCTGCATTGCCATCACTCTCAGTCCGTGACTACAGATGTCACGTGGATTGGCATCCAGGCTCCCGAGCGCTTCTTAAGAAGGGTCTGTGGAGGTAAGAGATGCCATACAAGCTGTCTGCTGCCCTCAACCTCAAGATGAGGGGATTTGTAGACCATCCCCAGGATAAAGAAAGGTGCTGCTCACTTCAGCTGGTGTTCACCCTGTCACAGGGAAAGCTGTGGTCAGCCAGAGGTCCCAGGGCTGTGCAGCACCGTGGTGGAAGATAGTCCCTGCTTCCCATACTGACAGTCCAATTGGATCAAAGTTCTAAAAGGCAGCTGAAGCACAGCACAAACATCTTGTCCTTACGAGATTAGTGGCTGAGTCATGCTGCCTTTGCCCTTCTGTAGCTTGGGAGCTTCTCCTCCTCAAGGGATTTTTCTTTTTTCTTTAAACTTGGAGGATTTCTGGAGCTGCATTGCAGAGAAACAACTGGCAGGGCTGGATTGCTTTACTTCAGCTTTCCTCCCAGCTGCAAGGTACAATCCAAAATCATTTCCTTGTCAACAGCTTTTCCTCTTGGCTGTTTTAGTCTCCTTGCCAAGGGAACAGAGGTTTCTCAGTTTCTCATTTCAGCAGTGGACTAACTTAGTGGGAAACAATCAGTGGCAACCTATCAGGCTTAGTGGGGTTGGACATTTTCATTCACTTTTTTCCCTTTTTTTTCTTTTTAAAAAATTTCTTCCTAACTGGAAGAAATCTTGAAAATGGTGAATATTGGGAAGCAGTGTTATCCTTCTGAAGTGTAGCTGAACTGTAGTGTACTTACTGCACAGGTACTTGCTGGACTGGGGAGGGTTTTTGCTTGGTGTTGTGCTTGATGTTCTGGATAAGAAGTTATCAGGAGGAAATCTTTAATGTGTGCTATTTAGGCTGGTTTGTGTCAAAATAGAAATCTGTGGCACCACTCCACTGAACAGTTTGAAGTGTGACAATCAATACAAGTGTGACCTGTGCGATTTTTAGGTGAGACTCCATACAATTTTCACTTGAGTTTTCTGAGTTTCATTGATGCCATGAAGTCCAGCAGTAAAGTTATGACGAATGGACAACTCTAGGAGTTTCTCCTGGGGTATTGGAATAGCGTGGCATTTTTGGCCCTCTCCTCCAATTCTTTCCTGGAAAGAAAAATTGTAGTTGTAAAACTGAAGGCAGAGCCACGCCATTATCCTGGCATCTCAAGTCATGCTGGCATCTCTTCTGTGACTGGGGAGCAGGTCCCATGTGTGCTTTGTTAGGGTTCAGAGCTAGCTCTGCCATCTATCACTGTGAGTCTGCACTAATCAGGTGCAGTGCTGGAGTCTGGATTACAGATTCTCCTCTAATGAGGTGATGGTCGGTGGTGCATGCCATTAACCTTCCAGGCTGTTCTAATTACTCAGTTTCTGATCAGACACAGCTTGTGTTAATATGTGATGGCTGAACTCAGTAGAGTGTTGCTGGAGCATCTTAGTCTCTAAAGACTCCAGAGTAGCCTCCTCTTTTTGGTTCCCTCATTCCCCTGCTCCATGCACAAGGAAAGTAAGCCTGAAGCTCAGACTTGGAAGATGGGTTGGGGAGGGAATAGGGGCAAAAAACTAACGTCAAAGAAAAAGCAAACTGCAAAAACCTCTCAGTTGTTGTGTGTGTTTCCACTTAGTAATTTTCTGTATTTTTCTTCTTAGTCTTCATACTTTCCTCTTAATTTTTGCCTCATCGGTCTCGGGAGTTGCTTTAAATGGGACTTTCCAAATTTACTTCTCCACCACTGACTTATTTAATTCAAACACTTCCTTAATCTTCTTTTGTCCCTACCAGAGCCCAGCATTTTCATAGAGAAAAAAAAGCTTCTTTCACTGGTTGATTGTGTTTGCTCTCCAGCTTGCTGGCTGGGGGACTTAACTCCTTGGGGATGTAATCCATAGAGAAGTGGTGTCTGGTGGCAGACAAGCAGTGCTTAGGGTGGGCTGTGCTAGTGGGGGTGGGAAGATGTGTCCCCATAGCTCCTGGAGCAGAGCCAAATTGTGGGGCCAAAGGTGATGGGGGCACCTGTCTAAACAAGCAAACACTCCCCTCCAGAGCAGGTGGATGCCTGTGGTGATGTAGGAGGGACGAGTGGTGGGGCTGCCAGCTGTGGCCTCCAAACTGGAAGAGTGAGAAGGATCCCAAAACCTGGGGACTGGGTTGACTCTTCAGGATGCTGTGCAGAAACAAAGAGAAGTGGCCCTAACTTCTCACATTCATCCAAATTTCACTGCAAAGCCTGAGGAGAGATTTCCCAAGTACCACAGATGAATTGACAGGAAGACACACAAGGAAAAGGACTTTCCAAAGTGAAACAGGCACAGTGGGAGACATTCAATTAGTGAGGGAGCTGGTGGTAAACATTGTCCTCATCTTGATGGGAATATATGGGGAACATAAATGTTTGTGCATTTGACTTAACATGACTGAAGAGCCTCATCTAAGATGCAGAGTAATGAATCTGATGTTACTTAGATCTGAACTTGTCCCTAGGCAATGACATTTGCCTCAGTGAAGACTCATCTCGTAGTGTATGTTCATTATAACTGAATTCTGTTTAAGGATGCTCATTGTATAGCATCCCATAAAATAAAATCAATTATGCTTCAGCCATCTTATCTCTGCTAAATGTAAAATGGGGATTGATTGTGCCTCTGAGAAGAAAGCTCCTTGTAACTCTTCTCATCTGTGTCTAAATGTGATCCTGATAGGCCAAAACCATTTAGAAACAGCTGCAGCAAGAGTTGGATGCTGGGGCTGGATGGGGGCTGGTGCTGCCTTGTCATGTCCTTAGAGAAAGTATAAGAAAGAACTCTATGTTGCCTTAATACAGCATCCTTTTTGCAAATGTATTTGAACAATAGTCTGGAGACCAGGACAAAATGTAATACCTGATCAAATCATGCTCTTGGTGTCAGATTAGTTGCACGTACAATGGCAAAGCAGTCTTGTTTAACACATTTTTATCTTCTGTACCAGTGGATGAAAATGGATGAAAAAGATCAGGAGTGCTGGGCCACAGCATGTGTGAGGAAAGCCTGAGTCATGGGTGATTATTAAATGGCAGCAGAATTAAAATGCCACAAAAGCCCCAACCATGCACCCTGCTAATTGTTGATGATCTGCAAAGTCCTGGCTGAACTTCTGAGAGTGCTCTATTTCCCTAAAGGAAAAGAGGAATAAAACACCCTTTTTGTCCAGGCTTTCAGCTGAATTTTGAGAACATGTATGACAGAGAAGGCACAGCCTTCCTTGGGCTGCTGGTTGAGATGGGATGGCATCACTGCCTTGGGTCCCCAAAAATCTTCTCCCCCACCTCTCCTGTGGCACCAAGTAGAGCCCTCCTGAGTGGCCTGAGGTTCTCCCAGCATCCTGGTAGTGGTTTATTGTGCCTCTGCAGCTGAAAGGACTAAGGTGCAAAGGACAGCTGCCCCCTTTCATTCTGGGGGAAATGGGTCGTGAGAGTGATGCTGGGGAAGGTGGGGCAAAGGACTGCTGGATGCAGAAGTCCTCCTGATAGTGCTGAGAGCCCTTTTTCTTTCCCAAAATATAAGGGTGCCCTTCTAGTATATAAAGCTCCAGGCTCTATTTCCTGACTGAGAACCATCGTCCATTCTGTGGTTCCCTTATTCACCAACTCTCCTGCTTTTGCACTTGGGTTGGTTTTAGTTCTCTCCAGACTGTGCTGGAAACTTCCTGGTGAAGACTGAGGAACATCAGGTTTGACTGGAATGAGGTATTTTCACTAGGTAACAACTGTCACTTGAGGATTTAGTTGGAAAAATTTCTCAACCTGTTTAATTTTCCTATAACCCTGGTGTCATGAGTCTAGTAGGACTCAGCTCTGTGAATCACTCCCTGGTCTGGCACTGGTGGCCTCAGGGACCCGATGGAGAAGAGCCAAGTTGTGGAGGTGGCGTGCAGAGCACTGCAACATGCTGTCACCAGGTCACCCTGGCAGAAATAGCAGTGCATGCCTCAGGTTGAGGCTCTGTGTGATGAGGTCGTATGAATTAGGAGCTTACTGCTCGCTTTGAAGTCAGTAGAAGAAGGACCAACTTGATCCTCCCTGCTGACAGACCCAAGAGATTACAACTCTTCTATCTGTGCTGTAAGATGACGTTTTGCCCTTAAAGCCAGTGCTGACTAATTCTACACAAAGACATGTTGGAGCTACAGCTCAGCGCCCAGGGAGATGTTGGAGGTATTAGTAGATTGCTGGTTAAACCTATGTAAAACTGAGTTTGAGGTCAGAGCCTTGTCCCCAGATGTAAGACCTGCTTATTGCGTGGCAGGGCTCCGACACAAACACCTGCTCTGCTTCCTCCTCAGCTCTTTTGGGCTGGCAGCACTGCTGGCTCCTTCCTTGCTTCCTTATCGACTTGGTCATCTCTATGAAAACACAGTGCTTTCCTAAATTTAGCTTCATAAATACTGTGGGTTTGTCTCTTCTCCCCCCTTCCCCAGTTTCAAAAGCCATCTTAAAAACTGCACAGCGATTTAAATGGTAGCTTGATGGGAATCCATGGCAAATGACTCCGCAATTAGTAAATCTCTCCTATTGTGACAGCTCTATTATTAAACTGCCATAAATTCTAGGCTATTAATCTGCTGTCTGCTCAATCCCCATGCTTCCCCTTCCTTGCCTGTCCTTTTCACCATTTAATTTTTTTTTTAAAGTTTTGACTGCCTTCCAGCAAGTGTTTTCAGGGAGGGGATGTGAGGTAGCAGTGGGAGGAAGGCTTTGTGGCACTGTCCTTTAGGAGCTCTTCACCTGTAAGAAAGGTGAGAGGAAACACTGAATGGTCACCTCTCATTTGCTTTGAAACTTTTGCTTCTTGAAAACTGAAGTGAAACTCCTAATTTGCTGAAGTTCAGGGAAGGCGAAAGCGTAGGGAGAGAAGCTGTGACAGCAGCTGGGCAGCAATATTGTCTTGGAAAAGTCACAGCTGTACCAATGGCACATGGAATTTTGTGGCTGCCATTTCCTCCATCCTGTGACACAGACAAGCATCACATTTCTGAGCCCATAAATCTGCTCTGTCACCCCAGGGTTCAGGGACAGGGGGCAGGCAATGTGCTGGGGCAGGAGCCTGCAGGGCCGCAAACATCAGTGACAGCAGAGCCTCAAATTTCACCCCAGACAGTGTTTCCATAGTGGTGGTATGTTGTGTAAGGGCAGCACACTCTTATGCACTCATCCCTCTGGAAAAGTAGATGCTGCCAATCCAGGGGAGCGGCTGGGGAATGGCTGATGCAGCATGGGACTGGAGTGGCAGGAAGGCTTTGCATTTATTCTGAGCATTGAGATCCGCCTGTTGAGGTGACACTCCTGTCCTGGGGTTTCTGCTAGGCAGGGAAGCTGTGTCCTCTGCAGTGGTGTGAGGATGAGCTAATCGCAGGGACGTGTCTGTGGGCTGGCGAGAAAACACACGGGAAGGTCCCCACCAGCCTTAAATCTGTGAGCTCATGGCACAGAGCTGCTGTTCAGTGTGCTCCTGGTCTCAGTGCAAAGATTTGCCCACCCTGCAGCTCCCCATGTACCAGGGTGGCCCATGCAGGAAGAGCTGATGGTGCTGTCCCATGCTACCTGGCAGCTTTGCAGAAAATCTGGATGTATACTTAGAAAATGTGCATGTATAGCTGTCCTGTTCTTCTCCAAATGAAATGACACTGTCCAGTAACCAACCAATATATTTGCACCTGCTGCTTTGAGAAGAGTGTATCTTGCAGCACTGTCTGGACTAGGTCTTTCTGAAAGCTGGAAAATTTGGGATTCTATGGCCTTTCAACAGCTGGAGTATAAAGAAAGCAGCTACCCAGGGATGGGCCTTGGTAAAGGTAACAAAATGTGACCCATCGACACAAAATCTGAGACTTAAAAACTGTTGGAGGAATGAAACAAAGGGAAAAACTGCTCTGATGGGGAATTGCATCTTACTTTTCAGGCTTTTCCCTCGGCCTCAATGACTTAAACACAGCTGTGATGGCGTAAATCAGCTGCGCCATGTAAACATCTAAATTTTCTTTGTGTCCTGTTGCTATAGAAACTTTCCCAAAGCCTGGGTACCAGCACAGCCACTTTGCTGTTTTGGGAACACTGGATGCCTCTAAGCTGGGGCATCCAGTCCAGGAGATCTCCTGTGGACTTAGGCCCATTCTGGAAAGGTTTTTTTTTTTGGCTGCTGCATTTGGGCTGCTCTGAGGTATTAAAGAAAGTGAAGATCTGCATCCACTTAGTGCCAGTTTTAGTCCCTGGTGATGGGAGATGGGTTTCCGCCGAGCACGCTGCCCTCTGTTAACTGAGCGTATTTAGGAGATTCTTAAATATGGTATTATATCCCTAATTATGCAGAAATCCTTCAATCTGGCGTGTTTCATCTGGAATTATGCTCAACCGTGAAATCCTGCCAAATACCTTCTTAGAGAGAGGGAGGCTGGTGCACTTGGGTTGCCCTCTGCAGAGAGGAGAATCCTGGCCACGAGGCCACAGCTCCCAGCCCTGGGCAGGATGAGCAGATGTGGGTACTGCTGCAGTGGCTCTGCCCATGTCCCTTTTCACAGTGGACAGCAGCTACAGCCACAGGCACCCACCTTCCATCACCCATGTGGTCCCAGGATAAATATTTATGTTGTTGGAAGCTTCCCAAGTAAGGGGAGGATTTTTATTTGTCCACGGAGTTCCTTCATGGCAGCACTTCCAGAAAGATTCCTTCCAAAGCAAGTGATTCCATGAAGAAGGAAAAGGAGAAGAGAGGCTTGGAGAGAGGACTGATGTGGCAGCTGCAGTAATGACCTGTGAAGAACATTTGCACCTTCCTTCTCCAATACCCTTCTCCTCTGGCTAAATTAGTGTACACCAGGAGTGAGTCATTCTGGGAACAGCTACAGCTGCATGATGCTTTGTATATTTAATAATGTATTTAATGTAGCTACAATTCAGATCACAAATACCCTTTGTAATGGTGCGACTACTGCCTAAAAAACATCCTGATAGGCTTGAGGCAATGCTATTTCTGAAGGAATCCAGTTTTTAATTGCTTTGGAACACCACATAAAATGTAAGTAATTGTCAGTCAGCCATACATGGGCACCATCTACATGCAATTATCTCCAGGAGTGTGTGGTTACTGAAGGGGGGCACCTGAAATCTTGCAAGGAATCTTTAATGCCCCCATTGTGACCTCAGATGTTACTTGTTGGTTCAGAGCCTCTGTAGGCTTCACTGCTCTGATTGTTTTGATCAAGACCTGTTTGATCAAGACCTGTTTTCTTCTGTCTCTATACATCAATTCTCAGCTGTAAGAAAGCAATCCCATAATTTTCACTCAAATTTCCACATCCTACTAAGCCTTGTGCTGCTTCTTAGAAATGAATTAATAGTTGATTTAAAGGAGTTTATAGTACAGTATATTTTGGAGAATAAATATTCTTAAGTGTTCACTCTGTAAGTAATTGGACAGAATATTTCTGTTATGGAAGAGTTTTTCTAGGAGCTCTTCTGTAATGCCAGTTCTGTTCCGCCGTAGATCTCTAACTGCATGTCAGGGATGTCAGCTAATGTGAAGGTGGGTGATCACAAACTACAAAACTAGGTCTTCACAGTGCTTCTTACAGCCTTCAGAAAATAATTTTCTCTGTGTTTTTTTTGCTTTCCTTTGAAAAGAAAAACCATCTTTTTGCCAAATAGACAGCTTTAAAATTTGGTTTTCTTGGCCATAATTTATCCAGTGTTGATTCTGGCTTGGGTTCTGTGTGTTCATCTTTGTGCAGTAATAAGGTTTTCAGTATGGTTCCCAGTGGCCCTTGCATAGAAATGCAGTCCTAGAGTAGGAGGTGTAGCTCTAGAGAGTCAGCTTCTGCAGGACTTTTGTGCCTTTGAGTACCAGAAACAACACCCAGGAAAGCAATAATGAAAAAATCTCTAACTTTTAATGCCTTCTTGCACAAGTAACTACCACATTTCAGCATGTGAACAGCTGCTGAGGTAGCAGAGTGTGCACTTGCTGCCTCTTCTCATGTGTAATCAAAAGGTACAAATGATAAGGCATCTTTCCCATAAACTGGGTCACTGGGTTGATAGAGTTTTGCAAATATCCCCTCCTAGCCCATGCCTTTAGTATCTCAGCATCCATCTAGATTTTAATAATGTCATATGCTCATGATATGTGTATCTGTCATCTGCTTGCTCTGAGGATTTTCTTCCTTAGTTGAGGAAATACTCTGCAAGATCGAGATCACTGCTTGAATGCAGGATGATGCTGTGACTGGCAACAATTCATTTTCATTTGAACACTAAATATTCCAATTCACTAGCTAATGAAAGGCTTGAATTAGGATAGCAACTTCGTGACTGTTCCAGGAAGGGCTTGAAAAGGCAATATTGAGCTGTACTTTACACAAATTCTGTTTTTAAAAACTAGCTGAGGTTTTGAAATTTCTGAGTCTGGTACCCATTCCCTGGACTCTTGTGTCTTCTGCTTCCACGGGTTTGACTGAGACACACCTGTATGGGTAGTGTCTGCACTGCTTCCTTCCTGGGTTTGAGTATGTTCTTTCTGATAGTGATTCAGCAGAAAATTCTAGGTTTTAGGGGGAGGAGGAATAGGGGAATCAGTTATTGAGCTGTATTTGCTGTTCTGTCAAAAGAGATGAATCTTCTCTCTAGTTTACAGACTGCTGAAGTTAGGAACTTAATTCAAGACACTTGAGATGACCTGTTCTCTAGGCAAACATGTCCTTCTCCTGGGCCATTCTAGGTGAAGCCCTGGTGATGCTGTTAGACAGTTCACACAGGTGGGGCTGGATCCTTTCCCTAATGCCTTCCTGAACAGCACTGCTGAGACATTATTACACTAAACATTAGCTTGACTTGTTGATTCAGACACTAAATGCTTTCTCCTTTGCCCATACCTTTTGGGCCTAAGTGCTCTGTTGGTTTTCTGATCCCCAGTCTGGGCAGGGTGAGTGGGCACACTGTTACTCCTAATGGTGTGGCCTTCCCATATCTGATCAAGGGAACAGGAATAGTTGCTTTGCTAACAGGTGTGTTACCCCTTTGGGATTGGTAATCAGGATCTTGCAAGGAGGTGCCAGATGCCTGGTTTTCTGAGCAGCAGGAGTGCAGATCTCATGTGAAGAAGGACTTGGTCTTCCCTGCTCTGCAGCAGCAAGAGCTGAATGGCCACAACCTCATTTTGTTCATTTAAGATGCCTTTCAATGTACTTTCTCTCCCCTCCGCCTCTTTCTGGAAAATAAGCTTCATTCTGCCTTTGCTATCAGGCATCCTCCTTCTTTAAGTACATGTCTCCCAGAGAGATCACAGGATCAAGGCAACCCCTTTTTCTCATGTAATACAAATCTCATCTAGTCCAGGTAGTCAAGATTCCCAACTAGCTTTATGGGCAGTCTGTGAGAGCAATAGGTTGTTGCTGTCACTGTGTTCAGCAGAATTAATTTCTCTCTGTTTAAATGGAAGACAGTTGTCCTCCCAACTGGCTCCTTTACATCTTCTCCCAGCCTAGAGCTTAGCAGCCAGGTCCCAGCCACCCTGAGGTTTGTGGGATCATGTTCTGACTTCTGTGGGATAATGACTTTTCTGCCTGTGTCCAAATGACACTGACTACCAGTCACGAAAGGAAAATGGTAAATTCATCTGTTCATCTGTTAGCTGCTCTCTCTCCTGCAAGATTTAGTTCCATCAGGGATTTTTACAACCCAGTGCTGTGTCTTTCGTGATAGGGACGTGTGGTGGAGGAAATTTATTGTTCCCTTCCTAATAGATAGCTGTAATTTCATTTCAGAACAAGCACTTTATGTGCAAGAAAGAGATTGCATTATGCCACCACACAGCACTGGGAGCATCTGTGGCAGTGGGGTATTTGGATTAAAGAGAGTAAAGGCTGCACATCTGCTGCCCTCCACCCCTATTCTCAGAACAAAGTGTTAATCCTAAGAAAAGAGAGCAATTAGCTTGTAAACCCTTCCTGAACCCACTGGAAGATTAGCCATTTTCAATTAAAGCTTTTCAGCTGGAAAGATAATGGGCTAAAATTTCCAGCTTTTAAAAGATACTATTATTGACCATGTGGCTTTATTTCTGTCAATTTATGTTCTTTATAATTAGCTACCCTGGGATAATTAGGACTGCCTCACGCCATACCCCGATCCTCGATCTCTTCTCTTACAACGCAAAGGGGAAACTGACTTTGTGGTCGCTCTCTTGGCTTGTTGCAGCTATCATGGATCCACTGGTGTTGTCTGGACCCGCGCTGGGGATGAGCCGAAGCGGTATTTTATAGGTTACTGTAACGCACGAGTGAAAGGATAAACCTTTACAGACTGCTGTGAGCGGGCTGTAACTGCTCCCGGGGAGACCGGATGGGAGCAGAGAGGCCGATCCCATCCTGCAAACCTGCAGCAACAAGCAATTTGCAGTCCCTCAGGGAGCTCCGCGTGTTCTAAAGCCAAAATACTTCATAAATCACTGGTCTCAGTACTTGGGGGTTACCCGGAGCTGTGTGTGGCTCTGCCTTGCCCCAGCTTGGGAGGTAAAACTTGGCAAGCTGGAGCGGGAGCCAAGCCGGCAGCTGGAAAAGCCTCGCCCCAGAACGCGCGTCTGCATCAGCCCTGGCCGGAGGCGTCCGCGTGTTCCAGCGCTCCGGAGCGCCGCATCCCCCTCGGGGCGAGCCGGGAGCCCTCCCGAGGCACGGGGAAGCCTGACCTGGCTTCACCCCGCGCTGGGAAGCTGCTGCCTGCGGCGTGGCAGTGCCTTTTGGGACACGCCTGTCTGCTTTCTGTGATCGGCTCCCCCCGTGCTCCTGCCGCCGCCGCTGAGCGTGGCACTGGTGCTGCTCGGCGTGGTCTGTGCCGCTGACCCGGCGCAGGGGACAGCTGGGGGCCGGAGCCCACACCAGCCCGCGGCCTCGCCCTGCGCTGTGTCCCCGCTCAGCTGAGCACCCCTGTCTACACTGCCTTGTGTCCCCTGCTACCACGAGTTAATGTCACCTGCTTCGGCTGCTTCGGTCCCTACACGGGACTCTGAAGCACGGCCGTACCTGTGCTGCTGTAGTGGCTGTGCTACGCATGAGCAAAAACCGAGGAGGAAGGCTGACCTTTCTGCTTGGCCGTGCAGCCCGAGGTGCCTCACATTAGGTACCTCCTCAGCCAAGGACTTCTGAATGAGGTGAGCTCACTGAGATATCTGAATGCAAAACCATCCAGAGCTCTGACTCCTGGGTGCAACGTGGGCTGTGCTTTTTCTGAGTCACCAAAATTATTGGTATTGCTTCTAGTTCTTGGCTGTCTCCCATATAGACCTTGGCCAGGTCTCACCTAGCTTTGCCTTGTCTCTTCTAGAAGAGCTGCACAGCATAGATGCTGCGCAGTAGCATACTAGAGCATATATAAAAGCCATTAAAGCTTTTTTTTGGTGGAGGAATACGGCTTGGTGCTCTTGGGATTTCACTGGCCTTATCCTGCTGCTGATACTAATATCACGTTTTGCAGTCAGCGCTTTTCCTGCTATTTCTTTGTTGAAACGCATATGAAAATGTGCCTTGGAAAATATTTTATATCCGAGCTAGTTAATACAGCACCTTGGAGAGAAGGTGTCTGATGCAACAGAGTACAAATGAAGCCTCATTAAGCAGGAATTCGGTGATTCTACTGAATGCCCCAGCAATTAAATTTCATCTCGTTTCATATGCAGGTCAGGAGAGTTTGGAAAGAGAATAGGGGCAGCAGAGCAATGTGGCTCTGTACTATGCAAATTAGTGTTAACATGGCATTTCATTTATTGTTAATGCATTGTTACACTGCTACTCATTGAAAAGAAACTGTGTGACAACGAGTAAGACTGATGACCCACTTGCTTATTTTTCCATCTGCATTGGCAGCATTGCCTCTGCAGAGACCAGTGCCAAGATAAATCCTTTAAGGGGAAGATGCAGAGGTTTTTCTTCCCACAGGCAGGAGTGGAGTTGGATGCTAAGACCTGTCCTACAGGTTGTAGCATTGCCTCTCTCTCTGTCGTTTGGGGTGAGATGTGGCAGGGCCACATCCCTGCTACTTAAAAGGGTCCTCTTTTTGGGCTCAAGCACTGTGTCCTTTTGGATCAAGAGGAAGAAGTCTTCAGTCTCTACTACTGCAAAGATCTGACCTCTTGTGGCACATAACATAGTAAGGGGTTGAGGGATACTGATGTGCTCTGCAGCCCCATGCGCATGCTCACACCTCTGCTCCCTGCTGTCCTTTGGGCTGATTGAGCTCTAAGGTTGTGTCCTATTCTTGTAGGGCTGCAGTGCCAGTTTCCTATTTTCTCTCTATATCCAAAGGTCTATAGCAGAATATGTTTTCTCTCATCTGTATTTTGATTGTGTAGGAGCTTGCTTCACCTAAATTGCCCACCCATAAGTATGGAAGGAAAGTGGATGCTGGCGAGCTGCTAACAGACTCATCACTATTTTCATTCTTGGTGACATGAATAAAATATAAAGAAGAAACAGCGTTTTTGTTGAAGAGGAGAGATCATGAACCAGCCCTTTCAGGGCAGCCACTGGTGCAGATATTGAAGTGCCAAGTGCAGCTGCCACGCATTTGCTGTGGATTGGAGGGGCTTAATGACCTTAAAACTGGAAATCAGTCCCATCACTGGAAAGTTTAGATGCTTACTTGCTGTCCAGTGATTTTTTTTTTTTCTGTCAGCAAAGTGCTGTAATTTCAGTGCATGGATCACTAAAAGACGGGAAAATGGGAGCTATTAGGCATTTTGTTTCCTCCAGTGGTATGGCTCTGCTCTTGCTTTCTGTGTCTCCATGATTCCTCCAATCACACATAAGCTTGAGGATTTTACCAGTGTTGCAGGACTGTGGGATACCAGCCAGCTACCTTGCTATGAAAGATTTGAGGGGGGTAAAAAGTAAAACCAATTAAGAGTATCCCCAAAGGGAGGGGGGTGTATTTTGCCTAGAAAAAGTACTTGTTCTGTACATAAAGCCACAGAAGTAGAGATAAATGGGAGAAATATGTCTACTTGAAAGTGTTGAACCTGCTTTCAGATGCTATGCATACAACTTCCAGAACTCAGTTCCTTTTGGACCTGGTCATAAACTCCCACCTTGCCCTGGCAGGGCTGGTGGTTGTCGTTGTATCATTAACCTCCTGCTGTATTGCTTATTGCTGTGTCTTGTCAAGCTCATCTCCATTTGGCTTAAAAAATCATCTTAAAGCCAAGATTCACTTTTGTTGGGATGACCTTTGCTAACAAGATCCCTGAAAGAGTTCTTTTGTATCATTAGAGCTGGCTGGGGAATAAAGGACCTTGTACTTCACTGCAGCCTATTTGTCTTCCACTGTTTCTCTTATCATCACTAGGGTCCCCAACCCCAGCATGTCCTACTCTGATTACCCAGAAAAATGTGCAGGAACCCTTTTGTTGTGCTCTGGTGATGGAGGGAATGAATGGGGGTCTTGGAAGTACCTTTGCTCTGTAAAGGATGTACAGTCTCAGTGCTCTGCATGTGTGCGTGCGGCATGGCTTCTAATTGCTTACTGGATGGGTCAATTTGTCTTTCAGTGTTCATTACCCGTAATAAATTAATGTTTAGGACTGGCTGGTGGAATTTGCACTTAAAGAAAAGAACAATCAAGGACTTCTTCCTCTGGGTCCATTATTAAGCTGTTTAAATACCCTTAAAGATTTTTTCTTCTCAAGTTCCTTCTCCATTTGCCATAAAAATATATTGATGAAACAGTGCATTGCATTTTGGGGCTGCATGTAAAAAACAGGGCATCTGCTTAGACCAGAGATGAGGCCTGAGGCTGATATGCAGTTGTCTGGGGTTTCTAAATAAGCACAACTATGTAAAATTGGAACAGATGAAATGGAGCAAATGTGCAGCCAGTGGGTAGCTGGGTAATCAGCTGTGAAGTCTCTTCTGCCAAGAAAGTGATGGGTCTTCCTTTTGTCCCTCCTCCTCCTCCCTGTCAGCTTCAACCAAAAATCAATCAAAGAAGTGCGTAGGCTCTCCAAACTTCTTGATTTTGTGCACAGATGCTTAGAATTCCCAATAAAAACTGTCTTTCCCAGTAAGACAACTGGAAGCACTGGGTCTACTCTGCCAGAAACAAGCCTTGAGAGGGTGGATGAGCAGGAAAATGAGTCCCCAGCCCCAGGGGGACCCTGATGTGCAGGCGTGTATTATTAAATGGAAGAAATAGGATGAGAAGAAGGAGATGGCAACAAAAAAACCTTAATTTAACATCTGAACTAAAAAAAAAGTAGAAAGCATCTGTGTCAGTCTCTTCTGAACCTTCCCTAACCCAAAGCAATTTCTGTTGCTATTAATATCATTTTATATGCGGTTGGAACTTCGGTGTTTCTCTGCGCTCTCTAAGTGCATGTGGTTGGGGGTTTTTCCTCGTCATTTTCTTGTGGCTCACTGTTCATTATGTTCATTCAGCTGTCTTCAGAGAGTCTCCTGAGACTTCCCAATGTGGAGTGATGTAAGATTCTCTCCATGTTCTCCAGCTCAGAGCATGTTCAGTGCTAAATGGTTCATATCAGGATCTTGTGTGAGTGTTCCACAGTCCTGTGACTTCTGATAAGGATCCTTTTGGATGTGGTTAAATAAATGATGGTTACAAATACCCATCAAACATTGGGCTAAATAATGGATATTCTGAATAGCCTATGATCTTCCCTCTGCTGTCCTCCCTGTCTTGTTTGCATAAAAGTGTATTCTGCAAATGTCCCAACCAAGTTAGGCCATGTAAGGCTTGCAGTGTCACTCCCACTGAGGTTCTGGGAGGATTTGTAAGTCAGCTCTGGGGAAATATGTATGAGGTTCACGAGCAGGACAGGATGTGTTTGGTACAAGAAATGCTAAACCAAGCACTAGTACATGTCTGTGCATGTTAGGGTAGATACTGCTGACTTAAAACAAATTGACTTTACTCAAAGGGCAGCCCGTTCCTGAGAAAAGTAAATGCCCATTTCTCTAGAGCAGGTGCTTGTTCACAGGCATCACCACTTCAGTTGTATGGATGAGAGCCATGAGCCTGCAGGGATGGATGTTTCCAGTAGGGACCACCCAGAAGCTCTCTAGCCATGGGCTGTCCTCAGCCTGTGCTGCCCTTCTCCTTGAGCCTTTTATACTGAAGTGGGGGTGCAAGAAAGCATTCCCCAAACCCTCTTTCCTCCTGGAATGGTAATAGGAGATCAGAATATGCCAGAAAAACAGAACTGAGATTTTTTTGTTTTCTTTTTCTGTGACAAGACTTTTTTAACGTCCCACCTCCACAAAATTAACTTGTTTTAAAAATGATACATTCATATGTAAGGCTTGTATGTAGTTGATATTGCCAGAGTGAAAGATGCTAATTCTGAGCACACAAGCTTAAAGGTACAGGACAATGCACAGGCTGTTCCTGAAACATCAAAGCTCTACATAGTTCCTCAAGTTTGTCACCATAGCTGAGGGTGATGCCTCATGCTCTTTTATGACACCTACACATTTTGATGCCATACCATATGTTTTTGGTCTGCGTTGTTTTGTTGGGGTGTGTGGTGTGTCCTTTTCCTTCCCCATGAGAAACTCAAGGTGTTCACTTCAACTGGTTTTAATATAGTGCCACCTGAAACATGAAGAAAATGTTGTGTTTGTGGATTTTGGCCACAGCCATAGAGTAAACATCTTTATCCTCTCCAGGCTCCTGGTGCGTTGGTGTCTTGCCAAGCAGCTCGACGAATGCCACCAGCAGTTCTGGGCTTGAAATACCCAAATGCCTCTTCCTTCTCTACCAGCATCAGAGGAATGGGGCAGCTCCAGCCAGTTGTCATCCACAAAAACAAGCAGCTTCAACTGTGTATTAGACCTGTCCCCTCACATACTTTCTTCCTGCAGCAGATAACCTGGGAAGAATTTTATGGTGGTGTAAACACAAACAATTATTTTAAGTTTTTGTTTAAAACACCATTTTGTTTTGTTTAAAACATCCATTTTATGGCATCCAAAGCAATTGGCTATTCTCAAATTAGCAGCTTCTTGTATTTGTGGTGCAACTGGTAATGTTTTTTCCTTTAAGATGAAATTTCTCTGCAGCAAAAGCATTAATAGCTGTGTGAAAAGATTTCTAATTATAAATTTTGCCTCAATTACTAATTAAGTCTATTGTCAGACTGAATAACATCTTTTAAACAAATTATGGACCAAAATATCTCTTTTGTAAGTAGTTTTTTATTACTTAGTGATTTTATTGCTTTTGTATAAGTTATCCTCTCATGAAACAGCTGAGTCTGAGCCACAATAGAGATGCTGCTGCATTTCAATCTGAACAAGAACTCTGGCATTAGGCTAAAACCCAGTTATCCTCCCCCACACAGAATTAAGGGCCCCCAGGTCTGTAAAAATTTCTTTCTGTCACACTGAGATGTTTAGTTACTCTTGATTATCCTGATTTCTAAGGAAACAAGACAATCTTGCTGCCTCTCCATGAGCTTCCTTCTAAATTTGTGACCTCTTGGCTACTTTCAGACAAATCTAGTAGCAGTATCAACCATGACTGGACCCGCATACAAAAATGTAGATGCCTTTTGTGCCTTAGTCCCTTATCTTGATCTTTCTTCACTGTAGGTATAATCTTGCTGTTATAGATGACAGTGGTTCTCAAGGGAATAGGGTCACTGTGGAGAACTCTGCCATGAGGTGGTTGGCACAGTTTGCATCTCACAGCTTGGCTGAGATGGGGTTCTGCACAGAACTGGAGGCAGGATCTGACCCTGTGCACACCCTTATAGCCCCATGACCAGGGCTTGGGCATACCCTGCATGCTCTGGATCTTCAACACAAGTCAGCCAGCTTTTCCATTTTAATAGTGAGGGAAGGAGACACTGATTTACTGTAACCATTTCGTCCTAGGCCAGTGCCCTTTCCCCACTCACGGTGCAGGGCCAGCAGCTTCGAGGGAAGCCGTGCAGCACTTTGTCCTGGAGAGCCAAACTCCCCGTCACCAGCTGCGTCCCAGCACTGCCCCCAGAGCCTCCTCTCGCCAAAATCTCAACACAGGACTTGCGTGCCTTTTGCCCGTGCTCCTTCCTCCACTCTTCCTAAGAAAGGGTTAAACCAAGTTTTCAACAAACGCTGTAGGGAGGACACAAGACTGCAGCCTCATATTCCCTTACGAGCACTGTGTGTGTGTGTGTGTTTGGGAGGCAGTGCAATGCTTTGACAGCAGCTTGACATTGCCTTGAAAGGTGCTGGAGGCTCTGCAAGCACTTGCCAAGAGGGGGTGGGGGAGAGGAAAGTGTGTCAGGCAACACTGCAGTCGCAGCCTCTTCTTGTGCTCAGCCCCGCTGCTGCTGCTGCTGCTGCTGCTGCTGCAACAACTCGGGGCTGCTGCGCGGCTCCGCTGCCGGCCAAGTTCTGGCGCTGAGCGCGGCGCGGGGGCAGCGCTGCCTCCGCCGCAGCAGCGCCTGCCCGCCCTCCTCCCGTCTATCGCTTTTTCAATTCCCGCACCCCCCGCCTGAATTGCCCATGAAAGCCACCGAGGGGCTCGGGCAGGAAGGGGCCAGCCCATCTCCGTGGGGTGATGCCCGCTCCCGGCCGGCGGGGCGCGGGGAGGAATTCCGCCGGGAATGAAGTGCTCGCTCGACATTTGCTGCATCTGCCGGAGCGTCAGGGTTCAGTGGCTGCCTCCCCTTCAACCAGCTGTTCCGGTTAATCACTGCGCTTCCAACTTTTGCTTGGCAATGCCTGATGGCCAGTGGAGCCGAGAGAACTAGCACGGGATTTTTAGGACTTCATAAAAAAACCCCATACCCTTCATTTTCCTATTTCTACACAGGACTGGCGAGCCGCACGTTAAACAGCCGTGTAAAGATATTTCTTCCTAAAGGATTGGCACATTTCTGAGCCCTCGCAAACTGGAGAGCCCCGGACGAATTGTGCTCGATCTCGCTGCCGAGAGGTGCGGGAGCCGCGTGTGCGCTGCAGCCGCGCTCGGCGGTGGGAGGCAGCCCGGGCTGCCTGGGAAGGGATTCCAGCACAGGCAGGGGCAGAGAACGGAGCCGCTCTTACAATTAGTTGAATGATTTGATAGATAACAGCAGACATGCTTTGTGGACTGAAAAAGGATTTGCAGTCAGACTTTGGTGAGTGAGCCTTGTCTGTATTTTTTTTTGCCCTTGTCCAGTAGTTTACTTTTGTTTAATCTGATTTTTTTAAAGCGTCTTTAATATCATTAGCAGTTTCACGTGCTACTTTCAAAGTGGTTTTACAAATCCAAACCGTTGCATGCAAACTTAATTGCTTTGATTTGTGAAATATATCGTTGCTTCTCTGTTAAGAATTTCTCCCTGTGGCCACTGGAGAGTACCCTTCAGGCTGCCTTCTCCTTCTCCACCTGGAAGATTGGCAGTCACAGGGGTTGTTCGCATGGCACCTTAGATATTGTGGAGCCTTTACAGCTGTTTTGGCTTTTTGAAAAACAAAATCTAAATGCAGCTCCTTGTTTTCCAGGATCAGTGTGTGAATGGTCTGGGCATTCAGCAGTGGTGATTTGGGAGCTGGGAAGGAAGACGGGAGAAGGGACTCTGCTGAATGTGACGGGATCACTGCCATTGCCCCCCCTCCTGTGTAATCCACTATTACCTTGTCTAATGAATATTTCAGGTTCTGCTAGAAATCTGCCATTTCAGTGAGCCCCTAACCCCTGTTTTAGATACCTGGGGTGAGCAGTTCACTATTACTGTGGAGTATAAAAAAAATCTATTTAATTTCTGCAAAAACAGTAGATAGATGAGTGTAGAAGGGCATCTTTACAAAGGGCAGACATCAAATTCCAGCCCCAGTCTTTCCAGGATAGACAGGCTCTTACATTTCTAACTGAGTGCAATATTCAAGTGCTTTGTTGCATACTGTAGCTCTGCTTGTTGCAGCTGAACATGCTGCATGGAGCTCGTCTTCCATGCTGATGCAAGCATTTCCCTTCTGAAAGCAAAGACGTTGGAGTTGGAAGTACAGAGGTAATTGATGGTTCCTGAATCATTTTGCACTGCCTGAAGTGATGTAGTGAGGCTGACTTCATCCTCTGCTTGGCATCAAGAAGCCCTAAAGCAGGAACCTAACTTTCGAAAATTGTTTTCCTTCCCTAAATCTGAGGGTAAGATGAACCAGGTGGAAAGCATCTTAGCCTGGCTGTGTTTCCTGATCCCATGGATGGTGACTGGAGGCAATGTCCACCTACTGTACCAGCATGGCAAGAAGCATTTTGGGGGCTTAATTTGAAGCTGCCAGAGACACGTTGATGAGTCCTGATAGGCTGAGGGAGTCTGAGCGTGTGACTCAACAGGGCAGGAATGCACTTGTTCCATGGAAAGATCAAAAGACAACTTGGCAGAATCTCACACTGCTCTTGGGGTTGAGCCAGGAACTCAGCCTGGTTTAGAGGTGGCTGACACTGAGTGTGCTGAAGGGGTCTCCTTGATGCCACCAGCCACAGATGGGGTCATTGGTGAAGCTCTTCCAACATGACACCAGAGATATCTGGCGCTTCAAGATGGCTGTGTTTTTGCAAATGGTGATGTCTGGACGCTGGGTGATCCAAATGAGAAATTTTCCTGATGTCAGCCCCAAACATTTCTTGAGAATCTTGGGCCAATGTTGTGTCATGTACAAGGGAATGGTGCAGTCACTGGGTGGGTAAGGAAGCCTTTTTTACCCTGGTGTCAGACCCTCACTGCTTACACTTGTGGTGCTCCTGAGGACAAAGCCCATGGCTTTCATGGGAGTTCTTTCTGGAAATTTACAATGGAAGCAATGAAGGAATTGCAATCTTATCACTCATTTTAGCATTTTAAGTGGAATAGGCCCAACCAAATGGATTTTTTCAAAAAAACACCCAAACATTTAGGAAGAGCTTTTTGGGCCCACCGCCATTAGGGTACTGGTGATTTCTTCAGTTGCTTTCAGAAGTTTTGTGATGGGACATTTTAATAATAGAGAGATTTTGTGTGTCCTTCAGACTGGAAGGGTCAGAAAATGCAAAGTAACAGTGATATTTTATGGGAGGTGGTGTTTTTTTTCTATGTAGAGTGAGTGGTTCTGCAGAAAGCAGGGTGATTGTGTTTCCACAAGAGCCTTTGTAATCCTGCTGTTGGAAGACTTCCCTGAAATCTTTTGTGGCCTCTATGTTTTGCTCTAGCAAACTTCACATTCAGCTAGCCTTTACTGCAGGATCATTGCAGGAATGGGCAGAACAACAGAACTCACAGAATCTCCTTCGTTCTGCTCCAAGTGACCCACTGAGATCCCATCCCAAAGCAGCCCATGTCAAATGTTAATTGAGGACAGCACAGACAACTTCAGAAGACCATTTGTCTTTCAGATGTATCCATTTGGGTGACTTAATTATTTTTTATTTTTAAAAATACTATTTGTATAGAAGGCAAAGGAAGAATAAAGATAGTAGATGAGTGAGGATATTCAATGCTTTTCTGTTTGGGTTTGTTGTTTGGTTTTAGGTGGTGGGGTTTCTTGTTGCCAATAGAAGCCATGTTTTTAGCATGATATAGACTCTCTGCAGACCAAGGGAAGCAGTATTTCCTGTCCTTTTTCTAGACTGGCAAACTGCACCCTTTATTGTAGGGTGGGAATGGCCAGAAAAAGAGACCTGTTAATAAATTTCTGCCGCTTCCTGCTCTTGGTTTTCAAGGGATCAGCTCCCCTGTTCTCTCTCTGCTTGCCAAATAAGCAGGGGGAAGAATAGAGAAAAACATGCCTGAAAGGGATAGAAAACTAATGTGAGGAGCTAGAATAAGACAGGAGGAAATCTTCATAGATAAATCTCCCAGGAAGAAAGATTTTATCTTTCTTATTGAAGAATTCATCACAATAGTGCTATTTAATATAAGTCCTGCTCATCAGGCTGCTTACGTCACTTGTCAGCTTTGCCTCAGTTGCAGCCAAATGAAAGATTATGAGAAAAACTAACTGGGGTTTGTGTACCAGAGGTCTGAATCATTGATCTTAATTTCCTTGAGCCAAAACTGGGCAGAGAGATTTTGTGCTACTCCTCTGCCTTGAGATACTATCGGCCATACCTGTGATATCATCCATCCACATTGCATTTGAATAGATCCAATCTGGGAACACCACATCAGCTCAAATTAATTCAGTACTCTGAAATATTAAGGAAAAGCTTTGCTTTTATGTAATTTCAGTGCCTTTGCATTCTGTCCTAACCCAGATGACACAGACTACTCCTTTCCCTCTGTGCATCACACGTCTGAATATCTGAAGAGAGTAATAATACTTTTTTTCCTCCTCCCTCTCTTCTTTTTAGCATAGACAACTCATCTCTCCCCCCAGCCTCAGAAGCTGTGGTCTTGCAGTTGTCTGACCAGCCTGCTCTGATTCAACCTGAGTGAACTCCAGCTGGGCCACATCTTTGCTGAACTGTGGTACCCAAGCCTGGGGACTGTATTCAAGCCAAGGCTTTTATCAGTGCTGAGTAAAATGAAAGGATGATTTCACAGATTTTATAGACTATACCCACCTTGCTTGTAGCAGGGTGCTAGCTCTTCTTGCACATGACATGGCACGGTGGATTTACATTTGGTTTGAAGCCCACTGTCTCTGAAGACTCCTTGCTGTCTCTTCAATAGCTCTTCCCCCTCCTTCATTCATTAGATTGTTCCTGCCTGGGTCTGGTAGCTTGCATGCCCCTCTACCAAATTGTACATCTGTCTTTTCAAATATGTGTGAGTAATTCTGGGTTCAAAATCTACTTCCCAGCCTGCTTCCAGTTCCTCATGCCTTGTGGCTGTCAGCAAACTTAATAAGATCAATCTCTCTGCAACCATCCAGGTAATTTAGCGAAAACTTGGAGCCATACCAGGCTGGTGGAGGGTCCCCACAGAACTTCATTTAATGCATCTTTCCCTCCTGATTGTGAACAACTGATGAATTTTCTCAGTGTGTGGTTTTCCAATCAGCTTTGCATACACTTCATAATCATCTGTATCCTGCTTACCAAACATACTTACAAAAATAGCATGTGAAACAGTGTCAGAAGCATTTCTAAAATTGAGATATAGCAACTTGCATTTTCTGTCTATCCAGAAATGTTACTCTCATATGGAAAGCAATTGAGTGGGCATGACTTATTTGTGGTAGATCCAGGTTTGCAGTTAGTCCTCCTCATTTGGTGTTAACAGCTCACACACAGATAGTCAGCTCCAGGAACTGAAAGAGAGAGTGATGGATTTGTCATTCTCTCGCCCCCACTCTGGTAGCATGTTGTTTTGGTTTGGTTTTTTTAGGCTGAACATTGCATCTTATTCTTCAGCCTTGTGATGTCTTACCCCTCCTCCTTAGGTTTTTCTGGATACCTCCTGATGGCTTTAGGACTTTGATGACCAGGTCTCTAAAGTTTTGTTGACTAAACTTTTAAGTATAAATGAGCTGATCTGTGCAGTCAAGATGAATTCTTGCTCTTTTCTAGACATGACCCATTCCACTGAGATTGCTCTTTTATGGAAGAAAACAGATGAAAGTAATACCCTACAGCTTTTCATGGCATATAGAAGCAAATTTTTTTTAGTTCAGTTTATTTCTCCTCCAGTATGGAGGTTACTGAGTTTTCCTCTCAAAAGCTTGTGTTCAAGCACATCTTATTACTACAGATTTATTAGGAGAAGGATGTTTTTCAGTGAAAAGGCCAGGTTGATTTGATACAAATATTGGTCCACAGTGTCAGTTGAACAACTGCTATGGAGCTTTTCTCTCCAGCATTAAATGTTGGAGTCCAGTTTCCAGCCCAGGCATTAACTTCCCTGCCACCCTGCTTAAGAAAATCTCATTGCCACTGGAAGAGGTGCACTCTGGCTTAGAGTGACCCACAGAAGGGGACTGAGTTTCATGTGGTGTGTTAGGTCTTGATTCTGGCTTTATGTCCAGGCTCATTATTCTTTATAATGTTTGTTCTGTTGTATTAATCCATGGAAGCCAAGGATAACTGCAATGCCAAAGTGTTTGCATATGTTAGGGCATGTAGGATTTGATTTCTTTTGAAAATGGACTGTTCAAATTGATTGTGTGCAGATGCCAATGTTTACTGCTTGTGATATTTTCCACCTAACTCAAGGATGGAAATCACGCAATTTTACCCAGAAGGTCAGAAAAAGGTATTGGGCGACTTGGAGGGAAGGGCACCGCTGCTTTTGTGTGTAGGCATGTGTAGGTGTTGCAAATAAAACAAACAATTAAATCTAACAAGTAATAATAAGAAAGAAGTGCTAATGCAGAGCTGGAGAAGAAAAAGTAGAGCAAAAATAAATATTTAGCAACGTTCATCAGTTGACAATGGAATGCTACCCGGCATAAGAACATTTAAGGCTCTTTTCAGCTGTCGGTTCAGCTACTGCATAATTTTTAGCATGTGAGTAATCCCATCAGGGTAGGCATGGTCTTAAGCCCTGATAGGAAGGGGCCCCCAGGTCATTGTATGCCTGTCTATTCAAGGTGGCAGAATTCAGTTTCAAGACAAACGTGCTTGTGTGGGCGTTAGGAAATTCTGGGTCTGTGACAGTCTGACTGCCAGTCTGCTTCTGATTTTTTTTTCCTTATAATATTATTATTATTATTCTGTTCATAACAAAAAAAATATTAACTGAGCTTGATGTTCTTAGCTGCCAAGTTTATTAATCTGTGGATTTATAAATCAGTCTAGTAACTTAAAATGTGCAAAATCACACAGGATGAAGAATTTCTCTCCCTCCATTCCTAACAATTGCCACCCCCGATTTTTTAATTTCAATGGAAGTATTTTTTTTTTTTTCCTTTGACCGTGTGTTTTTGTTCAAGGATCTGATAATTACATGCTTGGAGATGATGGCTTTTCAAAAGCATCTTTCCCAGCAATTTTCAACTGGAGATGTGGATAAAAATATCTCCCCATTTTTTTATCAGAAATGTTTTCAGTAATGTGCAATTATGAGCTCTGCCTTCATTCAATTCATCCTGGAAGAATTTGCTTCACAGGGAAATTCGTTTCCTAGCTGCTGTAGATGCCAGCATAGTTGGCAGCTGCAGGTTTTGTGGGGAGGAGGGAAAAGAAAGGCCCAGAAATTAAAATTGCTGTGAAGTAAATTGATCTCAACACCTGGAAACCATGAAAAGATGGAATCTCACACTTTTTTGTTAAATCATTGTTAAACTGCTTTGCATGTCAGTCCCAAAATGGCCCTGTAAATTATTTAGTGTAGCTGAGAGATGAAGAGATGATCCACTTCATCACTCCTCACAAGTGATCTGTTTCTTATTCTGCAGGCTCGTGTTAGCAAGGTGAAAGGCATTGTGGTTTTCTTCCCAGCAGTACCCCAACTTCCAGTCTCAATATGTAATCAACACTTGTTTGGTTCATTGTGAAAAAGCTGTGAGTTAGGAACTGGCTCAGGTCTGGGGAGAACAGCATCAGTGAGAAAGACTGTGGAGCTCTTTCAAAGAGCATAAACATGCTTTTGTCCTGGGAGGCAAGAACTTGTGCTGATAAGAGTATGATCTGGCTCCCTGCTGCCAGGTGTGTGGATGAAAACAGGATTTGTTGCATTCTTCTGCTTCATTGCATCTTTCTCTTCCCCAAAGGAGGCATGTAGGTCCCTGATCTGGTGTTTGTTTCTGTTTTGGAGGTCATGTGCCAAGCTGTTTGAGACTCCAGATAATTCTTCCCTCCTGTCCCTCCTCAGAGCCCTCTCAGTACCTGGGAAGCCCAGAGGTCCAACATGCTCAGCCCCTGCCTTGTGGGAGCTCTCACCTGAGGCTGAGGGTGTGATGGCACAGCTCCAGACATCTGCTTTTCCAGCCAAAGAGTGAGTCATGGGTCTGCTCCTCGTTCTTTGAGCAATCACATGCATGGCCATACAAATGCTGAGGGTTGGAGATCTCCAGCAGTCCCCACTGCTGTGCCACCATCCCACACAGTGGAGTTGTCCCAGCAATAAATCTGCTTCTCCATAAGATTTCAGTGGAGATCTCCTTCTTTCCCCTTGTGGGCACAATGGCTGATCCATATAGAGTCCTTACTGCAGTGAATCATTCACCCTGAAATGTGAGGGAAGTGGCCTGCTCCCGCTCCAGATATTTATAGAGGATAATTTCTTTATGGAATGTGGTGCCATTCGGGTAGGATTAAACTCTTGGCATCAGATGAAGGTATGTATTTTGCTAGGGGTTTATTTTCAATAATGTAATGCATTTCCCATACAACCCACTGTGTAAATAGATCCTGTTCTTCCTGCAGTGAGACGCTCTGCTCTGCTGTTCCTGCTCCTAGAATGCCTCCAGTCTGCAGTCCAGCAGCCCCCAGGAGCAGGGGGGAATCTTGGGGCATCACCTCTGCAGGTTCAGCCTCAGCTGATGCCTCTGCAGCAGTGAGACCATGCAGGGGAATCAGGGGAATGTGAATGTGAGGTATGAAGGGGCTACATGGGGTCCTGGGATACAGCCACAGAGATATGCCTGGAATCAGTGGGAAGATGCTCAAGTATGTGCAGATCTGGATCAGACAGCCCAGGTGACTTGTAAACCTTGTACCCGTGGAGTTAAAATCAGAGTGAAGTTAGAAGAGCTCAGAGACAGAGGATGCATCACTCATTGCTTCCTACTTTCCTCCAGACCCAGGTGTCACTCTGGGGTCCATTGCTCCCTTGCCTGTCGTTGCTGTGCAGCATGTGGATCTTTTCTCTGCCATTCCCTGCTCCTTGCTGCTGTAGCCAGGCCATGGGAGGTGACTGCTTGTGTCAAGGTGGTGGCAAATAACACCCAGCTCCAGGCTGGCTGCAGAGACAGTCGAGAGATAGGTGCCATGATTTGTGAGGCTGGATAAGAGGCTTGAGACAACAGAGAAAATTTTGTTGTTATTATTATTATTAATAATTTCATAAAAGAATCAAAGAAACTCCTCTTCCCCCTTCTATTTCAATTTATCCCCAATCTTCTCACTCAAGTGAGCTTGGCAGAGGGGCTTCATCGCTTAGAGGGAGGATAAGCATTCACCTTGCAGGAACTGGAAAACAAAACGTTTGGGAACTGTGGTGGAGGTGGGAGAGCAGAGCTCCACTGGCTTTCCCTCCTTTCTAAAGGACCCTTTATAATTCAGCAGCTGATTCCAGCAGCGTCATGAGCTATAATAGGCAATTAGCTCCTAGCAGATTTATGTGACACTGTGTTTTATAAGCAAACAGTCATGTGTGTTTAGTCATTAAATGGACCTGCTGTATCTGATGTTCATGGAGACAATCTCTTCCCTCTTGCCTCCCTGAGCACACACTCAGCTCTCTTGCAGCAGTATGGACACACAGACATCTATACTTGTGCAAAACTGGTGGAGATGTATTATCAGCAGCTGCCTTTGGTTCTGGCATGCAGTGGCAAGAGGTAAACTTTTGGCAATATTTGCTCTTGGAGAATCCAGACTCCATCTGGAGGTTAGAGAGGTGGGAATGGGAGATACCTGATGCAAGGATGTCCTCCCACAATCCTGAGGACCCTTGCTGAGGTGAGGGACTGGGTGGGCACTTGCACAGCACCCTGCTGAGGACTGGCATCCAAGTGGTTGCAGTGCTCCCCATACTTCCCCAGACTTGGAAAGTAGTCAGGTTTAGTATTCATAGTTAATTTTAGATATACCTGCACATGTTGCTCTTCCACACATCCATTACACACTTGACAGAACCTGCTGGTTTTAATTTTTATTAGCACAAGTGCCTTGTTGAATCAAAATTAAGTGGGTATTTGAAAGCATAATGTGAAGCATTACATTTAATGGTCTGTGTTCCTGGAGAAAGGCTGTCACATGCATCTTCTCTCTTCCCAAGACTCTGCCGTCTTTAGCTACACCTGAATTTTCCCGAGTTCATTGCTACCTCCCATCATCTGTAAACTGTAAAACTCTCAGCTGCAACCTTTCGGGTGCACGTTGCATCTTTTCAGATGCATGGCCTTATTGTGGTGTAAACCTGCCTGGCCTTGGGTTGTGGTATGTGGGGAGAGGGCAGGTTTGGGGTGCAGGTGGAGCTGTGCTGCTGGAGCTGCTCGACCCAGCCCCAGGAGAGCTCCTCTCCCCTTCTCATCGAGGTTCCCTTTCCTTGTTCAAAGGGGAGCAGGTGTCTGCCTAGGGCAATGCAAATCTGACTTTCCCTCAGTTCTAGGCATGAGCCTGCCAGTCCTTCTGGCCTTTGTGATGGTGGGGAAGAGTTCGGGCTCTCACCAAATTGCAAGTGCTGTTTTAACCAGTGTCCCCATTTCCCAGCCTGAGGCTCTTTGTGGCTGACACCTTGCTCCTGGCTAATCCTTTGATTGCCATGGGTTTGAGTTTCAAAAAAGGCCAAGAGAAAATTAACCCACAGAACTAAGGGGCATGAATTCTTCACAGAGCAGGATTTCCATGTGAAAATCTTGAGGTTGTCTCTGCTTACAGGTACTCACAAGAAGCATCTTTGTGAGCCTTTCAGAGGGTCAGGGAGCGCAGCTTGCAGCATTTTATTCTGAATTTCACCAGGAGTTTCCATGTCTCTTGTGAATTCTTGTGCTGGCTGAAGTTGAGATTGGGTTCTCCCCTTGATTCGTGTTATCTGTGTGATACAAAGCAACTGGAAACCAGCACAGCAGTTTGCATTAGGGCAGCCATGGAAAACAGCTGGAATACATTAATAACTCTGCTGGAGCAGAGTCGCATCCATCTTTCATACCGAACAGATGTTTGCTTTCTTCAAAGTGGTGCTGTGCTGATCTTTGACACCAGCCTGTTTGGAGGCTGGGATGTTGGCAGAGTCTGAAGCCAAGTCAAGGCTTAATGTGAAGCAAGAAGTGGGCAAACACAGGAGCTGAGCTTGTTGGAAGCAAGACTTCATGAGCAATTCAGGCAAATTTTTGACAGCTGGTTTGATGAGATCAGGCTGCGCCAGTTCCAACATCAAATAACTGGGAGCTTTGAAACTTTCATATTTCATCTTGTTGTCCTGCTAAATCTGATATTCCCTGACTCTTTTGATTTCTCTCCTTCTCCCTCCTTCCTTTCATTTTAAGTGAGGCTCTTGCTTAAACTTTCTTTAGTCTTTTAGCTATAAGCTTATTCCATCGCTCACACAGCTCCTGTGAATCCTGACACAGTCTAGGATAAAAGCAGCCCGAGCATGTACATGGGCCAGCGCATAAGAGGTGGTTTGTGTGTCAGAGTCTAAAATCTACATATGTTTAGGTCAGTCGTGAAGTGGGAACATCTGTATGTATTCATATATAATGGCTTTTACCACATGAATGAATAATCCGACTCCCACGATTTGGTATTTACTTTTTTTGAAACATTGCTACTTAGCTGAACACTGAGGGAGAATCACATTTGTGGGAATTAAGTCTTAGTAAGGTTTAGCAGAGCTTCATGGATAAGCTGGAAACAAGTCTAAATGGGGTGCCAGAAATCTTTCTTTTAAAATAGTTAATGCTGTCTGGAACTTCTTCCTTATTTTTTGACTCCCACTGGCTTTTAAGCACTTTGCATCAAAACGCAGTGCAAATCTGGGATAAAGCACCTGATTTGCCACCTACTGCATTGAATGTCTTCCTCTGTGATGTCACCTTCCTGCAGCAGCAGCTGTCTTTGCAGTGCTAAAATAGGTTCCCAAACCTGGGGGGTTGCACTGTGAGCTGGGCGCTCCAGCTGGGGCATCAATCCATTGCTGGCAAAGCTGTCTATTAGATGCCTTGGTGCACTGGCCAATGGGATGATCCAAAAAGCTGTTGGAGATAAGTTTTACCTAAAGCTATTTGTTCACTTCACACCTTGATTCCTGGCTTATGCTTTTATTAAATGTTACTGCCCCAAAATGTGTGTCTTCTGTTGCCTGATTTGCCCGGGTTTTTGTTTTGTTTTGTTTGTCTCATTTGTTTTGTTCTGCTGTTTTTGTTTTCCTGTGGTTTGCAAGGATTTTCTTATTGCTGTTGGCACTGAGATTGATGCATACCACACATGGACCTGTATCAGTCTCAGCCACCTTTTGAACTGGCATTGTAAATCTCTCAGATTTGATACTTCATTTAATTTTCTGTGCCTTTCCCCTGAGTCAGAGCAGATGTGTAATTGGGAGCAGAGAGAGGGTGCTAACCTGGACATGTGGCAGGGTGACCTTCCTTGAAAAAGCCCTCCTGGGCTGCCCTTTCCCACCCCTTGTTATATCTTGCTGGTACAAATGTTGCTTATGTCAAACTGATGAGATGAGCAGGGAAGCAGGATGGGATTTGCTGTAAGAATTTTTTTCCCAACTCATCTAAGGAGCTGTGTTTTCTAACAGGTTTCCTCAAGCTTGGTTTACCTCTCTTCAGTTGGTCTTCCACATGGACTGCTGTAAGTTTTAGAGGTGCTAAAATTTTGTATGTGCTCTTTGGGGCACATAGTTTACTTTTGTAACAAGGACTCTCTTTAAAGTACTGTAGAACTGTAGAAGTAAAACAAAAAAAAGGTATTAAAACTGTAGCTAAGTCTCTCTTTGTAAAGGATTACAAGGCTGAATGTTGGCACAATGTCTTTTTGCCACCTCATCTTCCCTGTCTGGTGAATCCAATGGTTTTTCCTTTGCTTTGTCTACTGCCTGTCACAGGAGATTTGCTCTTTGCTGAACTGGGAAAAGTTATCTGTCAGTAGCAAAGCCCAGAATTAAAAACTGTTGTTTCAAGCCCTTAATTTACAAACTCAGGGATATCCTATGGTAGCTTTTATTACTTCTGCTTCTATTTCAGAATGCATGCTCTATGTTTTTACTTCCTATCCAGATATATATTGGGAAGTGTGTATTCCAGTTTTCCTCTGTTTGGAATTAAATGTCTTTTCACCAGAAAAGGTAGCTCAGTGAAACCCTGTCAGTCTTTGCTTTTTGTCTCTGCTGCAGTAATATTGATGTATCCTTCTGCTTCATTTGAGGTGGGATCTCAAGCTTTGAGCTGGTCAAAACTGCAGAAAACACTTATTACAGGCAAAAAATGTCCTTTCACTGAACCATGATATTTCTTTCAGCCAATTTAATCCCAAGTGGCACCTTCACCTGTTTTGATTTGGGTTTTTTTTTTTTGTAAGACTGGGTTGTGACTGAGCCATTCAACATCTAGTCTCACTCCCTGCATAATACAGGACAAAGAGCTTAGTTCGTGTGAACCATCCTGTGAATTGCCTAAGGGGTGCCAAATGCTTCTGAGAAAGATGTCCATCCATCATGGCAAGATGTTCTGTAACACAATGTCCAGGTGGCTAATTCTTTGCATTCAGTTGAAAGGGAGGACATGCAC
This sequence comes from Phainopepla nitens, assembly GCA_013400175.1. Classification (NCBI taxonomy): domain Eukaryota; kingdom Metazoa; phylum Chordata; class Aves; order Passeriformes; family Bombycillidae; genus Phainopepla; species Phainopepla nitens. The sequence continues at coordinate 135,335 of VXBQ01009279.1, read as the reverse complement.
ATGTTCCAGCATCTAGGATGCATCTCTAGCTTTCCTTCTCAAATTCTGGCTCTCTGCCTCTCCACTGAAGAATTCTGTGCTCTCCTGCCAGGCTCACACACTAGACCAGATTGTCTTCTCCCTTGTTTTCAGTACAGCACTACCTTGTATTTCTCAAACTCCTTTGCTCCCTGGAAAGATAACAGCCTCTTGATTTAACAGTTCTTTTTTAAGATCTTGGAGGATGAAAGACAACAAGTACTGTTTTCAAAGCAATCATAATAAGGATCAAAAGGGAGTTTGTAAAAAGCAAAATTGGTGCAAGAGTTTACTATCGCTATCACTGCAGCAAATTGATCTCCATTTCAGAAGATGGAAGTCCTGAGTTCTCCCTGTTCTGTCACCCCCAAGCTGTTGCTTTGTGCGTCATGATCCTACCCAGCCTGTGCATGAGGATGCCCAGCTCTTGGCACTGCCAATGGCTCTTGAGTCCTGTTTCCTCATCTCCCTGGACTTCTGTGAGTCCAACCCCAGCATAAGGTAAGACAGTAAAAACCCCAATAAAACACCAAGATGCAATAGCTTATAATATGGACATTGATAATGTTTTTGGCTTCAACTATTGATATATCAAAAAAAGAAAAGCTTTTGCCTGCTAGGTGCAGCCTTTTGACTAGCTGCCTTGGTTGGAAGGCAGCTTGAAGCCAAACACAGTGCAGTGAAAACATTTATGATGGTTTTCATCAAAACAAAACTCGTTTTCCTTTTTGAGTAACTCCAGGATTTTTAAACAAGTAAGTAATAGTGGCCGCTAGACTTAGGTGGTACCAGTGATTTGAGTGCTAAAGTCTAATAAACTGACAGTACTTCATTTAATTTGATTGAAAACCCACAATAGAGCTGTCTTTTTTTTATTTGATTTTACTCCACAGTCACTTAGTCTGGCATTTGGTGCTTTAAAGAAGGTAAGTCCTCAGGGTTTGGACTCAGCAGGCTGCATTTCTTATCCACCTCCATATTTAAGAGTTTGGAAGCTTACATGGAGTTAATAGGGAGAATTGATTCCCTTGCCAGTTAGGATTTACTGCTGCTTAGATTAATAAATCCAGTTGTATCTAATGAGGCATTCTTCCTTGGGAATGATGTTAGATTTTATTGGTCATTTCTCACCATATTACAATTGCTAACTTGGATAACTTTCATGAAAGATCAATCTGAAAATGTATCTTATTTGTCTTCAATTTTTACTCTTGAAAGTTAGTTCCTTCAGACAACACAATCAGTGTATCAGCAATATTTCATCTTTCTAGCTTTGTGTTGGACTCTCCCCAGTACGCTCTACACTGCTTAATAAGAGAAATTGCCAGATTGACTGGAAAATGTAACTTTAATAACATCATTTCAGGCACTAGAACCATTGAGAAATAATAATCTCATGTTGTTGGTTTCTGCACTATTCTTGTCTCTCATGCACAAAATTACTGTGAATGCTCTGAGTGAGTCTGTGTGTGCAAACCACCTACAAGGGCTCCTCTGCCACTGGGCCATCCACAAATGTTAACTGATGAACCTGTCTGAATGTGCCCATGAGGATGGAAAGGATTGCAGGAAGGGAAGTCTCTCTCCATTTCTCTCTTTCTGTTTTTTAACACTAGAAATGCAAATCTTGCTTAAGAAGACTGCTTAAGGGACTGCTTAAGAAAAGTGAACTGGAGAGGGCTCAGTGAGTGAAGAGGGATCTTCTTGGTGTGGATGTTGTTAGAGGATTGTTTGGAAGAGATGGATAAAAGTGGAGATTCTTGGGTTTTGTTTGAGAAAAGCTATTTGTGCTGAAGATCCAGCCTGTGAAGTCCCTCAAGCAGCTCTTAATAAGCCTAAGGTAATGCACAAAATCATATCCTCACCAGAATCAGGAAAGAGTCATCCCTGATGATTTCAAATGAAAGAAACAAAATCACAGGCTACTTCAGGAGAACAACATAAGCTCCTCTGTGAACAGAAGACCAAAGGAATGCCTAATTTCCAGCAGTACTGCATCCACTATCCCCTTGTCTCCTGCCTACCATGCAGAGGAAAATGGCTGGTGAAGTTGGTCTAGAGCTGGTTTGTACAACAGCTCCTTGCTTTTCTGAGAGCAATAACTCGAGTCTTTTCTACTCAAAACACATTTTTAGTGAAAGTTACAAGATTATAGACCTCTTTCTGGCTGCACTCTGCCTCTCCCCTCCAGGTAGATGGATATTGGCCACTGGGTTCCAGAGGTGCAGAGGACAGTAGATGAACAGCATGGGAATTAAATTTTAATAGAAAACCAGGAGAGACAAAAAAAGAGCTGATTTTAATAAAAAATTTTAGTCACTTTTTCAAATTTTTTTATTCCATCTCTCAGTACAGCTTGAGTGGAAATTAAGAATGCTTTCAGGTCCTCTATCACAGAGTCCCTTGGATGTGCTGATTAGATAAAGTGACTCTGTGTTGGCTTCCAAAGCAATAATGGGAACAAACAATGCATTGTAGCAAGGGCTCTGGTATATAAAAGACCTGAGTGTAATGGCAGGTTGATTGTAGATTCCTAAATTGTGGGTTTTTTTTCTTTCTTCCATTTTATTTTATTTATTTATTTTTTCCTTGGAATGTAATGAATTTAATGAAAACATGAGGAGTACCAGACGTTGGCACTTTAAGCTGAGTCCAGCATTCATTCTTATCAAGGACTTGGATCAATCCTTGAAAGGTGTTTAATATCCTGTGAAAGTTGATGTGAGTTAAACCTTACCAACCTAACTGGCTTTTCTGCAGAGCCAGCTTAAATGGGTTTTGTGCTCACAAGCTTGTTTACTAAATGCAGAAACTCTTCCCACATCTTCATGCTAAGCAGGAATCTCCTGTCAGTGTTATCTGGTACAGTTTTGCAGGGGTAAGAAATACGTTCTTGGGTCCCTTGGAAGCCAACCTGCTTGGTAACAGAGACATGTTCTGGCTCATATCTTGGTCTGCTGCTATGCAAATAATTATCTACAGCATTTCAGTTGAAAATAATTGTTTGAAACAAATTATTCCTTTAAAAGTAATTTTGGTTTCTTATTAAAAAGGAAAAAAACCCAGAAGAACTAAGCACAGAGTTTCTGTTGAACAATAGGTTATTGTATTTTCCTAGAACTGATTGCTATGAATACAGCAGCAGGTGTTATGAAATTGTACATGCCTGAGAAGGGTTGGTAGGTGAATGAATACAGAAGAAAAGAAGGAGAGACTGGAGGGTGTGGGGAGATGCATTTCATGCTGTGTCTATTGAGAAGAAGAAATTTAGAAGTACGACTTCCTCTTGGAATACCTTCAAAGTTTGGACAAGTTCTTCCTGGCTCAGAAGCCAGGAGCAACAATTGCACAAGTGGATGGGAGAGGTGCCACAACAGCCTCTGGTGGCACAGGAAGCTGCAGTTGAGAGAGCACATTCCCAGGCCAGGGTTGGGAACACAGCATCTTTGCAGTAGGGCTGGCACAGGGACTGGCAGCAGGTTGGTAACCATCTTTTCCCCAGAATTATCTGGGAAAATGGGATAAAGCTCAGTTGTTGTTTTTGGGGCAATAGCCTTGTGTCCAGCAAAGGTGGTTCTTGTACAGCATGGCTGTTTTCCTGGGCTGTTCACTCAGAAATTTGTGATGAGAGAAGTTAAGAGGAAACTTCCCCAACTTCTCATTTGTCTCTGGGTGTCTCCTAAGTGTGAGCTAAGAGGGGATTTGTTGCCAGTAAAGGGATAAATAAGAGGCTTTTCTTCACAAAAGGCAGCCTCTGGGATTTTTACCAGATTTGTTGATACATGTATTTATGAAATTAGGGAGGAGCTGCTCCCTAAATAACTTGGTCTGTTCCAGCCTGAACTCACTGGTTAAGGGGAATTTTTTAAATCTTCCTGGTACAAAGGAAGGGAGAAGCAATTCAAAGCACTACTTGACTTTGGATTAGTGCTGTGGGAGACTCACATGGAAGGTGCCCTGGGCTGAGGGAAGGGGTAGAGCTGTGGTGGGCACTGGGTTTTTCATTGGCATTCTTCTAAAAGCTCACTCCACCTACTGAAGAATAAAAGTGAGGAAACACTGTTCCTCACTATTCCTGTTCAGGGTTGAATTGTTTTGGGTTTTTGTTTGTTTGTTTGTTTTCTTATGCAGCAAGCTAAAATCAGTGTGATGAAAATGAAATTGTGGTGCAGAATCCTAAAGCAAAAGTGACTTTCTGTTTTCTTGTTTTAAGCACAGGAGCATGGACTGTCTTTTCTAAGGATTTAGTGTATTTGTTGCTATATGCTTGGATTAGTTTTATGTAGGGCAGGATTATGCTTTAGCTCAACTTTTGCAGTATTCTAGGAAAAGCAGTCTAGAGAATACTAATAGATGTCTTTCATCTGTTTCTTGGGGCTCTATTTATTTATTTTCTTTAAATTTAATGATACAGAGCCAAAGCACTGTATTTCTAGAGATGGAGAGAGAACTGAGCAGCTGTACTGGTTATAGTGAACTCATGTGCAGATTTTCCAAGGGCCTGAGGAGCTGCAGATTTAAATGGGCAGAAGAAAATTCAAGCCACCTGCTGAGGAAGGCTTCGGGAAGGTGAGGTTCCTCATGCAAACAGCCCCTTATCTGAAGCAGACACGTGAGAGGAGCTCTTGCTCTGCAGTGAACTTTGTAATTAAGTAGTTTCAGGAAATCATGCAGCATGTTTGTAACAGTATTCAATGGGCTTTTTGTTTTCCTGTCCTGAGCTCTCTGGATCTGCTTGTCTCCCATGTTAAAGGCTAAGTGCTTTGAAGATGGGAGGCCACTGCTGTGCTGCTCTTGTGCAGAGCTGACACCGACACTGCTGTCCCCAGCCTGCTGTGGTGGTGCTGAAATAACCCAAACCGCCCTCAGGGAGTTGTGCTGGAGGGGCAGTTGGGTACAGCCTTGCAATCAAGCTCAAAGCCATCACTGGTGCATGAGATGCCTCTGGGTGTGCTGCCATGTGGAGTGCCAGCCTGGGGAGAGTGGGAAGGATTGTGTTACTGTGCTCCTCTGATGATGGTCCAGCCCCTGGCCAGGCTGTAGTGGGGGCTGTCATGTGGGAGCTGAAAACAAATTTGAGATTCAGAATGGGTGTGCATGGATATATCACTTTTCCCCTCCCCTCCTTCTGGTAATACATCAACTTTTTTAAAGGTGATGAGATGCCTAAAGATGCAACTAGAGGATTATAGTCTATTTTTGAAGTACATGTCCACATCTTCAGGCACTCAGAGATCTTTAAAATCCCAGGCACTGGAGGTTTGCTCCCAGGGCTGCAGTTTGAATCATCCCTAGCTGCATGACCCGTGCTCATGTACCCCTGGTTGCTCTTTGCCTGACTACAGATAAATGTCTTCCTTCACTTACAGATATAACTCTCCTCAAAATGGATCAAATTGCAATTAGTTTTAGTCATTTGGATTTCTGCTTCCAGCCTCATGCTTTTTATTCTAGCAAAAAAAATACCAGCTTGCCTTAGCGTGAACAGCTTTTGGTTCTTAATGCTGGTTTGGTATTCATTTCTCTAAACAAGGAATGCAATTACCCTGTAGCAAAATAACTGTCTCCAACTGTCTTTTTTCCATTAAACAAATGGGAGGTTTTACCTCTTGGTCTTCCCATAAGATTAATGCACTTTCTCTGCAGGAACTGTCTTAAAGTGATCCAGGAATCTGAACAACTTGCAGACAGCAGCCTAATTGTCACAGAATCTGATTTAGCCAATGCTCATTTTCATTAAGAGGTGATCTCTGCTACTAACAGAGACTAATAGCTCTTCTAAATGAAAAAAACCTCAAACCTTCCTCTTTCCCCCCACAGGCAGGGATAATGAACTCCTAAATAAGTGCTCTTTCCAAGGAAGCCTTTTTTCCCCATTTTAACAGAGTTTGGCTTGGCAGCTAACTGATGTCAGGAGATCCTGGTGCCTGTGCTTGCAGGGGTAGTGGAGTCTGCCCTGACTTTCTTTCATTTTTGCCCCCAGCAAAACGCATAAAAGCATAAGGATTCTTCAACAAAAAAGCATAAAGATTCTTCCTGCTCCTTCATCTGTCCAATTTGTTTTTGAAGGAATGAGATGGGGATTTTCTCTTATTTACTGTCACTGTACATGGTACGCTGTACACTGACGTGTGTCACTGTTCTGCACTGCTTCTGCAGGGAGGAGAGTTCAAAGCTCTGTGTGAAGGTGCAGGAACTCAGAAGTTCTTCTCTCTCTGGTGTTATGTAAATAGTAAGGCATGCATATAGTAAAAACTATTGTCAAATACTTACAGGAACTTTGTGTGTTGCCACAGATTCCCACAGGATCAATATATGGAAAGTGTTGCAATCTCAGTTTTATTGAGGGTCTTATGTACTTGGTGAGCTTTTCTGAACGGTCTAGAGCCAGCATTAGCACCGCTGCTTGAAAACCATCAATTACACAATCTTTTTTGGGGAGATTTCTGGCCCTCTTGGTGTGAGAGAAAAACCTTGATAAATACAACTCTAATAGCTCCAACATGGATTGCAAAAAGAACCTGTGCAGGATTAGAAAAGAGAGTTATTTTCCCAATTTTAAGGAGAAGAGAAGTTCATGGATTTTCAGTTCTTTGGTTGGTGCTGCAATTTTGGCCAGCTGTGCAATCAGGCTGGTTGCCAGGCTCACCTCCAAACTGGTGCTGTGCTAGGTGGAAGAAATAACTGAAAGCACTTAAAAGAAGGAGTTCCCTTTTTTAAAAAAACAATGTAACCCTTTTCACAAACAAACAAAAACGTTCATAAAAAGTGACTCCATTATTACCAGCTTGAGTGGCAGAGCAGGAAATCAGCTGTAAATGAACAGTGAGCTGTGCACCTGGTGGGGATGCTCCTGCAAGCAAATGCCAGTTCCCATTTCAGCAGGCCGCGTGTGGCAGCCTCCTTTCCTGTTCAAACATTTTAGCCAGATAATGGAGGGAAAAACTCAGACATTTTTCACATAATCAACTGAGTTTGGAAGGGAGGAGCAATAGGAGGAGGGGAGCTGTGATGCTGGTTATTTGCTGGCTTATGTGGCTGTCAGGAGCAGCGGGACGGGGCAGGGGGAGCATTGCTAATTGCCGGCAGGGCCTGTAGCTCGCACTGCTCTTGGCCACTTGGCTGCTGCTGGAAGCTGCTATTAATGCACAGGCAACCTGATTTCTTGCTCAAAGGGAAAGCCAAGGCATGTTTGCCAACTGCTGTTGTGGTAGGGTTGGTGAGGGCAACCAGTAGCGAGCTGGGGTTTCCTATCAACATTGATGGGGTTGTGATGGGGAAATGAGTGCAGAAGGGTGCTGGGGATGTCTCGTCCGGGGCGGTGTGTTTATGTGAAACAGATGGTTCTCTGCTTCAGTTTGCCAGCAGATTATGGAGCTGGCTTTGAACCATCTTGTGTGGTTTCCCAGGAATGCAGGGATCCCATCCACAGCAGAATGTTGCTGCCTTGAGTGCGTTACCTGTGGGCAAAGCTGGCAGCAGTGCTCTCATGTGGAAGGAGCTGCATGCTGGGGTGGTCCCTGCCTTTGGTGCACTGATGCTCCCGTGCCAGCAAGAAGTTCCAGCCCTGGGTGGCCCAGAGTATGTTGAAGCTGCCTTTTGCACAATTACCTCCAGTGTTGAAAATGGAACCTTGTGCTGGGTTTCCTGAGCTTTAGGGTTCCTCTTCCAGTGTAGTGCTGCATTTGGGAAATAAATAAAGGGTGGTTGTTGCTGTTGGGGATGTGGGTGGGGAGCGGTTGGATCGGCATTGTCTCGCTGCTCCCCTGGGAATTGCCACCTTCCTTTGTACTCCCGAACCATCCCTGTTATCTGAGTCTGCAGTTCTGCCAGGGACCTCCTGGTGGGAGAGACTAAGATTTACACCATCATTTTTCTCTTTATGGGGAAAGTGGGCTGCAAGCAAACTGAACATTGGGATTGAGTCCTCTCTGTACAGACCCTTGTCTTCAATGAGGCTGAAATAAAATGTTTGTTCACTTAGTAGGGAGCAGGTCAAAAACTTCTTTGTAACTTAAATGTAACTTACTTTAGGGCTGTGGACAGGAATAAATGGATAAGGTTTTCAGTAACCTATATTTATACTATCATGTACAACTTCTGAACCTTCACAGCTGCTGAAAAATTCAAGAATGTGGTCAGTGAGAATGGGAGTTATTTGGTACTACATGGTTACTGGAAATTATTGATTGCAGAAGTGCCAGCTTTTTATGAAATGCCATAAAAATAGACATTTTAGATGAATGGAAATGAAATCTGTAGAAGCATGCTGCCCTCTCTGCAGATAAGCTCTGTGATAACTCTGTATCAGTCTTCCAATAGGACAATACAAAGATATTTAGATGCTTTAAATTTCAGCTTAGGCTGAACAGTGTATTTACAGTGTATAATGCTATTCTCTCTTCACTCTGACTTTTTTTCTTTTAATCACTTAGAAGAAGGTGCTCTCTATATTGTACAGAGGCTGGAACACCAGGAGGAAAATGTGACTCTGAAATAATGGGATCTATAAGAATAGGCAATTTCACTCAAGTATAGTGATTTAGTGCCCTGTTAGTGTCCTGATGTATAACTGCATTTCCAAAGACCGTAAGTTTCTTACCAAGCATAATGACAGGCTTGAAACTTGTGAGACTAATGCCCCAGCTTTCTCTATCCTCAGCTGTTCCACATAATTACAGGGGTAAGGGAATTTTGTTCTCTCCTAGCAGATTAGCTCAAAGAAGAATAAATCAGATAATGTTACTGCCTTCCTGTTTCCCTCTCTACAAGGTGAGAGCCCACATGGTGCAGTGCAAAGCTGGGGCTGGTAATGGTTTTTTTTTTCCTGCAGTTTGTGATGCAAATGTGATTCCAATTTTGGTGTCACCAGGACAACTTCTTAAAGTGCTCTGGTTCAGTTGCTTGTGACTTTTGTTACTAATTTCAGCTTCTGTGTTTGCTCTGCTCACAGATGATGGCCCTTACTCAAAGGGGAGCAAGGACTCTGGTGGGATGGACGCAGCCCTGGTGTCCAGGAGGCAAAGCATCCCAGGTAAAGGAGGGGATCAGCTCCTGCTCCAAAACATTGGGACATCCATTACACTTTACCTGGATACCCTTAAAACTGGTAAAACCCCTCAAAACACTAATTTTGGTACATCTATCAACAAGGCTTTTGCTGGAGGACAGAAATGTATGGTGGTAACTGTTCTCAGTGAGTGGTGGTACAATCCCTGTCTTGTGTGGAGCTGTTGACAGTAGTTACAGGGAACTGGGGAAGGACTTATTTCTGCACTGGACTGACACTCACAAAGAAGAAAAGAGCAGCAAAGGAGAGAGGGAAGAAAGGCTGCCATAGCTGAGCTTGTCAAGCAGGGAGGGAGACTGGCAGTGTCTGGCAAGCTTCAAATTTCCCACATCTGACTAAGTTTGTTTTGCTATTTAGTCAGTCACAGCAGATTTTTGTGTGAGATAAACCTTCCCATGCAGAAACACCCCAGGGACTGAAGAGGAAGTGGAGAAGTGTAGTACATTTTCCTCTGCTGGGCTTTATCTGCCAGCAGCACTCCAGCAGGTCTGGATGGGCTGCCTTGGACAACTCATGTCCTTTCTAGGAAAGCCAGGGGCTTGGTTTTGACTTCTGGCTGCTAGTGACCCAGTCACAGGGTTGGTTTAGTGTGTTCCAGGTAATGGGGAGGAAGCGAGGCCCTTGTGCTATTGCTTCATCACTCAGCACTTGTTCCTTGCAGAGGATATTCTGCACCACATTACCACTGCAGTGCAGTCCTGATGGGGAGAGGCTGACAAGAGCCAGGGCATCCAACAGCCCCAGCTCAAGGCATCTCAATGGGGAGGGAAAAATTCAGGTGTGCTCTTCCTGCCCTGGGATGCAAAATCCAATCATATATGCCAGTAGAAGAAATCCAAGACTGCTCATATATGGTGCTTGAGGACCATGTCTTGAAGGACCAGATCCTCCTTAACCAGCTCACTTTTACACTGTGTGGGTCTGTGACAGTGGCAGTGGATTTATAGAGGCATGGGTCAAAGTTCCATATCACTGACCTTGATTGGTTGATGTCAGGGACTTGCCTCTTTTGGAGCAGTGATTTCTCCTTGAACCCATAACAATGGATAAATTGCGCTCTGGGGGTTCTCATTTTAAACACTTACAAAGGATTAAAATTAAACCCTGTTGAAAAGCTAATAATCTCCCCTCGTGGCACCATCTGTGTTGATCAGTCATGTCTGTAGTTGAGAGGAAATTTGCAGGATGGTGCTGGATGTTGTTCTTTCCAGCATGGTGGAGAGTCCCCCCAAGTTTCTGGCAGCCCCTGGGTTGGTGAATTGAAAATTAACTTACTGCAGTTGGCAAGGGATCAGAGCTGAGTTTGAGGAGCAGAAGTATTATGGACCTGACATTTTTACAAGGAGCTGCCAGTGCTGCATTCAAAGGATGCCCAGCAGTGCCTAAACGCCTGCCAGACTGGAGTTAGATTGCAAAGAGGTTCCCTACCCACATTAATCAAGTGCAGAGATTATTCTTGGAAGTGCTTTACAAACCAGGTAGTGCATGGCAGGACTCTAAGTGAGCTGCAGTTTCTGGTGTCCTGGTGGCTTTGAACAGGAGCCAAGTGCTGGTGATGAGGCACCACACTGCCGAATGATGTTGTGTTTTGGATGGGTGGAGGAGGCCCTGCACCAGCATGGATCTTCTGTGTCAATATGCTATTTAGGGGGCTCTGCTTTGCTCTGGAAGTCATGTGCAAGAGGTTTCAAATATTCCCTCTCCAAACAGAGCATCTCATTTAAGCCTGGTAAGGTTTAGTATGTAAACAAGCACCAGGCCATTTGCAACGTCTGTGGGGCTGCTGTTTGTTGTGTGCTGCCAGTGCCCACCACCACCTTCTCACAGCCTTGGAGAAAGGCACCCTGTATAAGGACGACTGGTTTCCTCCTGTAAAATTATGGAAGATTTCAGTGTACTGAGATGGATGTGGATGGATAATACTGTAGACAAATTGTGTGAAAGCTTCTGAGAGGAGACTCTGACAAGGTGTGGACATCATCCAGTTTGCCTCAGGGCTAGTCCCACTTTGAGCAGAGTGTGAGGTCTGTTGTGTGCAGTCTTGCAGAGCTGCCTTTTGCCAAGTCTTTGTAGCTCTTGGTCTTTTCCTTAACCCAGGACTGACTCTCCTGCTCACTTTCTTTCCTTTCCATGCCAAATCCAAAAGCTGAAATAATTTAGGAACTTGATTTTTGTAAAACCCAGACATGATCTGTGATGAGATCAAAACTGATACCACGTTGGGCTTATATATAGGTGCTGGACTGACAGGAGTGTTGTATTGGACTAGAAAAGGTAAAATGTGCACTGCCTGCAGCACCCAGAGAAACAGCAGGTGTGGGGTGGTCATTCCCAGGACCTAGATCTGTGTCTGATGGCAGGCAGTGCATGTGGAAAAAGTCACAATGCCAAAGTCCAGCTGTAGATGAGGTGGTAGTAGGGAGTTTGGCTTGGACTAGCTGCAGAAGGGTGAGCAAACTGCTGTGAATGAATGAAGGTTGTGCCTCCCCCTCCACCCCCTGAAGATGGCAGAATCTCACCCCTCTCCACATCTGTATCTCCCAAATATGTTGATGTCTCATGATAGTTTTTTAATCACAGTATTTTAAGATCCACCCTGTTCGGTCCATCCAGGCAGCTACTGCAGGTCCACATCTCCTGGACCTGGATGCAGGAGCATCCTCCTCCTGTGTAACTGTGACCACCTGACAGCTCTGTTAATGCCCTCTCCCCTCTACATCAGACATAGTACCTGAGGTGGTCTCCCTGGACCATTGCTGAATTCACATCACCTTGGTTTTGAATTTTTCTACTGCCTCCAGCACCTTGAAACACAAAGTTTTTACTCTCTCATAAGCCCTTATTTCTCTGCTTTGCCTTCCTTGGTCCTGCCTGCCAGACCTGCATGCAAACATGTGGGTCTCCCAGGACACATTTCTGTTTTACAACTTAACTTCAAATAAACAGGCTTTTTCTTCATGCTAGTTGCTCAAATCATCCCAAGTCTACTTTCTCACCACCTGTAGGAAAAGGGTGTCCGTGGGATTGAGAAGAATGTGCCTTCCACTGAGTTGTTTGTCTTTATTCTCAATCTTTCAGAGGAGTTCAGAGGAGTCACAATCGTGGAGCTGATTAAGAAAGAAGGAAGCACCCTTGGTTTAACCATTTCAGGTGGCACAGACAAAGATGGAAAGCCAAGAGTCTCCAATCTGAGGCCGGGAGGACTGGCTGCAAGGTGAGAAATGGAAATGGGGTGCAGAGAGCACAGCAGGAATGGAGAGGAATAGTTGCATGTTCCAGCTACTGAATGAATAGAGTTATAATTAAAGTAGTTGGCACCCGAGACCCTTTTTTCAAGTGCCCCAGAATGCAAAATGCTTGAGGAAGTAGAACATCTTCTATTTTGAGTTATTTCCTATGCTCTGTGCAATTATGCTCTGAAATTTTTTGTAGGGATATTTGGGATTCTGTGTTATTAGGCAGCCTTGTCAGGAGAACTGCATGGTACAATACATCTTGATCAAGCGAAGTGGTTTAATATTGTATCTGTTCTGAATACTGAGTATATAAGTAACATTATTGGCTGGGAGAAGGAATAGGCAAAGAAAGGCTCCAAGAAGCAGGAAAAAGGAAAGAGTAATTGAACAATTTTGCAGAAAACAGGCAAAAGGAAAGATGTTTTCTCTTTCCCTGCTGGATTTTTTTCAGACAGTTCTTAGTGTGCTTTTCTTTGAGTGATTGCTCTACATGAATGGGAACTGAGCAACAGCACAGAGGTTGTGAACACGTACGCTGCAATTGTTGCTGTATGTACAGATCTGAATACTTGCCACTGGGAAAGATAGATGGCTTCAATTTTAGCACTTCCCTCTGATAGCAGACACATGCAATCAGACAGCAGAAATCAGTTCAGCATTGCTGGCTTGTTCTGAAAGTCCTACCGTTACCAGCCAGCTGGAGACTTTGTGCTACCACTGTTTTTTATTTGATTTCTTTGCAGGAGTGACCAGCTGAACGTGGGGGATTACATCAAGTCGGTGAATGGCATTAACCTGACCAAGCTGCGGCACGACGAGATCATCAGCCTGCTGAAGAACGTGGGCGAGAGGGTGGTGCTGGAAGTAGAGTACGAGCTCCCTCCAGCCGGTGGGTGCCTCTTGGACAACACTGCTCTCTCTTCCTGGCTGCTTTTTGTCCTGGGGTGCAGATGGACTTGCTCGTGCAGAGCTGCCGTGGCCAGGGCAGTGTCCAGGGGCGTTTTGCCGTTGCCTTCATCTTCTGCGCAGGGGGTGGAGGCTGCCGAGCTGTGTGCAGTCGGAGCAGAGCACTTTTTCCAGCACAGTGGGTGCCTGTTCATGCACACTGGCAGGGGATGGCTGATTAGGTCTGTCTTGCCTCGGAGTGACTCGACAGCACAGGCCAATCTGCCTCCTGATGCTGCTTCAGCTTCTCTTTTTCCCTTTTAGAGTGTGGCTATGGGAGGTCTAATTCAGTCTTAAACACATATTACCAGATGCCCTTTTCTGAACTGTGGCAAGAGCTGTTAGTCCTTGGGATTCTTTGAAGTGTTGTGTGTTTTGAGAAGGGAAATGGAAGCAATCTGCTTTCCAGCTAAGGGGCCAGAAGATGGCAAGCCCAAATAACAGGGCTTTGTGTCCTGTTGTGGGAAACTATATGCTCTTGCCTCTATATGTTTTGGCGATTGATGTTTCTGGTTAAAACAAATTCCTCGATACAGTTTGTCATCACAGTCTTTCCATTGTGAATACAATCTCCCTAGTTATTACTCATTCATTTACCCAGATCAATCAGATGATGATTGGACAGAAGAAATAGGACAACTAAAAATACAATGACAGGAAAAACAAAACTAATGAAATCTAAGATTTTGCCCCAGATAGGAAGATATTTTACACTTCAGAGCTTTGCTGTAGCTGCTGCCTTCAGATGAAAAGTCTTGAATATAGAGATGACTGTGTAAAGACCAAAAGAGTAAAATCTAATGTGGAATAGATGAATCTGTATCCATCATTCCCCTCTCTTCTTCTCTAAATGTTAGTGAGCTTTTGCATACACCTCTGGTAAAGCCAGCTCTGCCCCAAGTCTTCCATGTTCTCATGCTCCCTAGAGATGACCACTCTTAACCTTTCTCCATGGTATTACTTATTCTCTGTGATATTCCTTATCAGGAATCTGATAAATAGTACTTACCAGTCAAGGAGTGGTGCCAGCTCAATCAATAGCGGCCATGTGAGATGTCCTCAGCTTTAAATGAGCAGGAAGAGCACACTGAGATAGTGACTTCTCTCCAGTGAAATTATTTGGGCTGTTTATGAATGGTCCAAACTAAAAAGCATTGCAAAATACAGGGAATTGCCAATTATTGCCTGATTCCAATTCATTGTGAGCTTTTATCTGCCGCGAGCGTTTGTTATTGCTGTGTATGCTCACCCTCTCTCTCTCTCTCTGTGTCTTTCCCCGGGCAAAGAGCAGAAATACACTGCAATTCAATAGCTTGTGCTTGTGGGTTTGACTTTTTCTCCCCACTTTGTAATTTCCTGCTTTGAAAGAGATCTTGCAAGTCCAAGTCTAGCCTCTTTTATAAATAAACCAAACCCTGTGTTAACACTGGCTTAGGTTTCCCAGCTCCCACTGATCTTATGAGAGACTGTTGCAGCACTTCATACTTCAGTGCTTAGGACAGAAATTAAATGGCTTCTGAACTCATTTGTGGATACTTTATACCCCTTTCTTGGTATTTGAGTATCACCTCTTGGCTGGGAGCCTTCCCGTGCCCTGAGCACTCCCTTCTGCAGTATTTCTAGGCCGTGTCCATGTTAGCTGTCTGTGCACAGCAGTTGGAGCAAAGTGGGGACAGTGTTTGGAGGTTTATTTGGCCTCACTGTAGCTGGTCCCCAGGGCTATCTGCCTGGAGACAGTACCATGCCTCCACTGAATGTCTTTTGGGTTAGCTTAAGGCCTGGGCTATGCTTAATTTGGCTGCAGGTTGCAAGCCTTCAGGGTGCTTGACTGTAAGGATGAGTGTGGTCAGAGAAGACAGGGGGGAGATTTGCTTCAAAACTCCCCTCCTGAGCCAAGGGATATGGCAGTGTGGGTGTACCTAGGGTACCCTTCATCTCCAAGTTCTTGGTCTTTTTTTCCTGATTATCCTTTTGGCCGTTCATGGCATTTTGTTTGAAAATCAGGAATTTTCAGAATGGACCAGACTGAAATCATGTGTAGTTCTGGGTGGAGAAGAATGGGAAATTGTCCCATATTCACTGCAGCAGTGCAATAAATCATTAAATAGTAGGGGATGTCAAGAGATAGAAACAATTTTTCTTTTTCTCTTTACTTTGTACATTTTGTATTTTGTACAAATAGTACTGTGTATTTAACATAAAAATACTGAATTGCCTCTAGGATCAGTTTAAAGGATTCGCTTAATCTTTTTTAAAATCCAAAATATGAGAGGTAAGGGAAAAAAATCAACTTTATGCATTGAGGATTTGGGATTTTCATTTTCTTTAAGGTCAGCTGGTAACTTGATTCCTTATGCTGCTGCTGTTTTTTTTAATAAGTTTCTATCTGTGGCAGAAGCTTTGGAGAAAAGCTGAATGCATTAAAGCCAGTTGATAAACGAGATGGTTTTACTTGAATGTCAAGGTATTAACCAAGACAAATTTGAGGAGAGATGCACAACACTGAGCTGGTGAAATCATCCTAAAACCTGATGATTGGCTCTGATAAAGGTTCACATGTCCAGGCTGGGCTCTTTTTGCTTCCAAGCAGGGAAAATAAAATATGGGTTTTGGGCTGGACTTTAATTTCAGTGTTGTTTGGATGAGTTTTGATACTATTTTGCACTGTGGTTGGAAAAGGTTTATCTAGAGTAACTGGGTCTTTCTCTCTTCCTTTTAGTGCCAGAGAGCAGTGCTGGCATTATTCCCAAGACCATTGAAGTGTCCCTCTACAAGGAAGGCAACAGCTTTGGCTTCGTGCTGAGAGGTTAGTAGTTTCTCCAGTGCAAAGCAGAAGCAGAGGTGGAAAGTGGGAAAAGTAAGAAGATGAATGACAAAAACCTCATCTAAGCAGTCAAAGCATGTCCTAGAGAGGATCCCCTGCTGCCTCTAAGGACTGCTGGCTGCCTAATCTAGGGCAGTCATTTTGCTGGCAGGCTGTGTCAGCTGTTGTGTGATAAATGTCTCATTCTCAGGCTTTCAAACCTCGGGTGACTTACGGCTTTCCTGGTTTGATTACAGGAGGAGCCCATGAAGACTGGCACAAGTCCAGGCCGCTGGTGCTCACCTACGTGAGGCCAGGCGGCCCTGCAGACAGGTACTGCTTGTGTCACCTCCACATCTGCCTTCACAGGACAGACCAGCAGCTGCCCCCACGCTCCTGAGTGTCCCCTTCCTGTCCTCCTTCTGGTGCCTCCCTGAGGCCTCTCATGCTGGTGGTGTGGCACCTGTGCTGTGTGGGGAGCTGGGCACGGTGCTCCCAGGCTGGCCCAGAGAAGATGTTGTAGTTGAAGGCAGAAACTGCTCTTGCAGAGGCAGCCCCTTCATTAGCCCTGTGCAGCTGAATTGCTGATGCTGTGTTGGAAAGCAGGAGCCAGTCTATCTACGCTCATGCTGATAATTTAATATGATTGGCCTGGTACTATAAATAACCCAGACTATTGTCCAAGGAGTGTTGTTCCATCCTACAGGATGAGAGTAATTGACTTCCTAATATGTTTGTGTATATATATATATATATATATACACACACTTACATGCTGTGTGCACACACAAATAATATATGCTTATATATTTACATATAGATAATATAGATAGATAGCAAATTTATCTATATAAATATAGATATTTATATAAAGATATATAGATTATTTGTCTAAATATAAATAAATATGTATATATAAAGGAGAGAATTGCCTTTGGCTTCTTACAGGGAAGGGTCCTTGAAAACTGGGGACAGGCTGCTGAGTGTGGATGGGATTCCTCTGCACAGCATGACCCACGCTGATGCCCTCAACATCCTGCGGCAGTGCAGCCAGGAGGCACTTTTCCAGATCGAGTATGATGTGACCATCATGGGTAAGGACAAGATGGTTGTGATGGCATTTTTTTTCTCTGACTGCCTGGAAAGTATGTGAGACTAGAGATAGTAATTGGGATACTCAGTTTCAGGGGAAAAATTGCTGAGCAATGTGCTGCCAGGATGGATGTAGGGGGTAAAGTTCAAAGCTGGCTTCGTTAAATGCATTTAAAATGCCCTTATGCAGTGATGTGTCTTGATAGGAATGACAAGTGGCTTTAGAGGAGAGGGCAAAAGGGGATTTTGTAATGTAGGCAGAGAGAGCACAGGAGAAGTCAGAGCTAAAGGGGGCTGGAGCACTCTGCCAGCACTGCAAATAGCACTATTAAATGTGCACAGAGGAGTGAGCTGCATGCAGGCAGAGACTTGCTGTGGCTTTGGTTCTGAATTTTGACCCCGCTTCATTCTGGAGCTATTCCTTTACTTAGAAATGTTACTTCAGATCTGCTTTTGAAATAAATGAGGGGTCATCAAATGCTTGACCCCAAATAAGACAGAATTTACTGGAGGGCAGAGGATGAGTATTTCTAAAAGGCATTTTACACAGTTTGAGGATTTGGTGAGTTGGTGGTGGTTGTTACGGTGGTGGTGGTTTTCTTTTTCTTTTTTCTTTTTTTTTTTTCCATTTGATTTTAAGTTTCAAGCCCTGGGAAAGGGTTTATTATTAGCTACTGTAAAGTAATTTTGAGCTGGCTTTGTGACACACAGCTGTTACTGCAGGG
Organism: Phainopepla nitens; assembly: GCA_013400175.1. Classification (NCBI taxonomy): domain Eukaryota; kingdom Metazoa; phylum Chordata; class Aves; order Passeriformes; family Bombycillidae; genus Phainopepla; species Phainopepla nitens. The sequence continues at coordinate 117,446 of VXBQ01009279.1, read as the reverse complement.
AACGTTGTTAATGAGTTTAAGGTTACCACAGAATTTGAAGCTGTGTTGAGCTGTATAGTAGATTGTGATGTTTCATATACATCTCCAGAGGGGTTTCTGCCTCCCTGGAGCCATGAGCTGGACTAGGTTGGAGTCTTTTTCACAAATGTCACAAAACAGTCCAACATGCCTGAGCCTAGGATTCAGGGAGGAATAGGAGTCCGTGATACCATGTTGTTTTCTGATTTGTCAGCGTAGAAGAAAATAAAAAGAATCTGAAGCTGAGAGAGTTTAATGTCACATCACCCCTGAGGAAAGAGAGCTGAGAACACCAGAACTGACCCATGCAATGTGCACCAGGATAAGGGAGCTCCTTGTAACAGCCCTGAGGGCTTTCTGCTTCCTGTTGAGTCTCCTCACCCTAAGCTTTCCTCTTCCTTTTGGTAGAAGCTCCACAAGCATGGACATAGTGGCTCTCCCCTGGGGGATAGCTGGGTGGCTGCCAGGAGCTGAGCAGTGTGTGCCACACAGATAAGTTCTCCATGGAACGGCTGGAAGGAAAAGCTGGTGCCTTGGTGGTTGCCTGCACGCTGCCTGGCTTCTGCCGCACCACAGGAGCAGCTTCTCTTTGCAAACTGGCTGCTGCTCATGGTGAAGAGGAAACACTTATACCAGTGGCAACAGAAACTACCCAAAACCCATTTTCTACCTTTCTATGATTTTTGGGGGGTAACTGGGCAGTAAGGGATGTCCATTCCTCTCCTTGCAGGCTGCTCCAGGGAGGGGGGCAAATGGAGGTAAGGAGGGATTTTGCATGGAGCTGTCAAGTCTGAACAATAGTAAACAATTAATTGTGCATGGGAAATGGGCCTTTTGAGGAGTTTATTGTTTTTGCAGTCCACGGTGTCTATGTTGCAGAAAGCTGCTTGTTTTAAAACCTGACTGGAAGCAAAAAATAACCATGAAGGTGATTTGGTGTCTTGGTGTTTCTTCTTGAGTAACTCTCTCACCTAAAACTGTGAGAGTTGAGTGAACAGAGAGGGACAGCAGGCTTTTATCCAGTGACTCTCCACCTTGTATTGCTAATCTGTGGACCAGACCTTGATACTTCCCAAAAAATGTAAAACCTGCCTCTTTCTTAGATAATTTCTGCCTGGAGAGTGCTCTCTGCAACACTGTAAAGGAATATATTTGTCCTGCTTTCTTCTAAGGCAAGATGGTGCAGAACATGTAGCTTACAACAATCTCTGCAGACAGTTTTGCCAGGCAGCAGCTAATAATTGGAGTGGGAGATGAGTACATTGTCCCCAGTTCACAACTATTACAGCCCCTGGAAGATGATGAGGGAAGAGCTGGTGCTGAAAGTGGTCTGGTGATATTTTCAGCCTAAAATAAGGCCTCTTAATTCCCATTTTGAAAACCTGGTGAAGGGGCTGGGGACACCACAGTGAAGTGATGCTTGTCCTGTTCACCCTCAGGAAAACAGAGGTTTTACATGGTGCTCACTCTCTGCTGCAGCGGTACCTAGTGGGGTGGTGTGGGCTGACCCTTGAAGAGGAAAAGTTGTTTTTCTGCATCTGTCCTTGGTGAGAGACCAGGACTGCTGTGGGAGAGCATTGAATCATGGCATTTCCCAGCTGTCTCTGTGGTTTTCCAGCCAAAATTGTGTGCTGGGGATGATCTGCCTGGGCTCAGCCCTGCTCTGGGTGTGAGGGATGTGGCTGCTGCCTGCCATCACCACCGGGCATCCTCCACCTCTTGGGATTTCACCAGGGAGGCCAGAGTAGGATGGGACCATGGCAAGCTTTTTGTCAGGTTGGCTGAGATTTCTCAAGGCCACTGAAGGAATTAAAATAATCTGTGATTTCTATTTAAAGGAGTGCCACCTGGGCATGGACCCTCCTAGAGCACTGGGAAAATCTCTGCCCTTTGCTGATGCTGGGTCATCTTTGTAATGAGCAAATGCTTTCCCAGGTCTGCATTTTATCTTATAGGCCTTTTAGAAAACAAGGGAGAATGGAAAAAAAAAATCACCTCCAATAAACTGAACAGATAGAAAATGGAACTTAAGCAGTTTGTAAATAATCTGTGTGTGCCATGTACCAAGGATCTGGGCTGCAAGCCTTTAGGGTTGACTCATGAAGTGGGGGAGGTCGCTGTCAGAGATGATGGATGAGCAAAGCAGTTTGCTGTGTCCTTTTCCTCCTCTCCCTTCCCCTGGCTGCCCCTCCACCCATTCAGTTTTTGGCTGAAGTTGTTTAAGCCTGTGGAGCTCTCCTCCTGAAGGAGTGGAGGGCTGGTTGTGTCCCACAAGTGGGTGACTTGTCAGTGGCAGGGGCTAGAGCCTGAAGAGGGGCCCAGGAAGTCAAATGCCTCCATGTAAAGCTGCCGAGGACAAGAGCTACTGGGCTGTGTCAGGAAGGGAGTAGCTCCCCACACTGGTTCTTCTAGGAGTTTTTGGTTTATTTTGTTTGCATTTGCAAGGGAGCTCCCTTTCCCTGTCCTCTCTCCCCTTTCCTCTCTCCCCTTTCCTCTCTCCCCTTTCCTCTCTCCCCTTTCCTCTCTCCCCTTTCCTTTTTTCCCATTTCCCTTCTTTTCATATTCCCTTTCCTTTTCTCTTTCCCTTCTCATTTTCTATTCCCTCCTCTCTCATAAAGTGCATTACAGCAGGAAAAATTCATCCCTACCATTACACTTGGCTTAGTCCCCAAGCAATTGCACTTTCCAGGCTGGTTACAAGAGCCATTCCTCCTTAGAGAGGTGAGCAAAGCCAAGTGAGGCTCAGAAACCTAGTGCAAGAATGAAAACCCCCACAGTACTTCCTTAAAAAGAAGATACTGAGAGAAAGATCTTCTAGAAAACACCTGCCAGCCCCCTGTTTTGAGTCATGGGGTGATCACCTTTTCCATATCTTCAGCACTGGGTTGAGTGAGAACCTGGAGCAGACTCTGTTTCCCTTGTATCCTTCACAATATTGCTGAGTACCCCGCAAGCATGTGGGTATGAGCAGGTGTTGCACAGCCCTTTGTGTCCTCCTGGGAAGTTGTAGCTGTGCATGGTGGTGCAGAAACACCTCCTGGTGCCAGAGCAACGATGCCAATTGACTCCTTACAATAGAGTTATTGCATGGCCTGCTCTGTCCCTTCCATGTTTCTTTTCAAATTATCTTGGGTGTAATAGCTCCATGTTAATCACACCTCACAAATATTGCTGGATTGCTGACTCCTGACCTTTGATTTGAGGCAAATCTTCTCCTAGAATAATTAATAGAGGCTTGGCTGGTATTTCCTCAATAAATGCCTCTATAAAATGGATTTGGAGCAATTCTCATCTGTGATGGAGGTGAGAATTGAAAGGGACAGCGAGGTTCCCTGTGCTGTGCGTGGCAGGAGGGAGTGACCATGGGCTGGAGGTGGGACTGCGATTTCCTACAGTCTTACTGGTCTGAGGTCCTGAGATCCTGAGGCTCTTTCTTCTGACCATGATGCTGAGACCTTCCTGGGAAGCACCTGGCAAAGCTGAGAAGCCTGGATGCTGGGTAAACTGGAGAGGAGTAGGTATTTTCCTTGCAAGGGAAGGTCTGATGGTCCAGCAAGTTCTTTTTATTTTCCTTATCTTCTTCCCTTCAGCTGGAGGGATATAAATCCATGTCCCTCTTCAGAGGATATGTGCTGGACATACACAGGTTGAAAAACTGCCAAATACCTGGTGTTTTGCTGTTGGAAGAGATCCTCAGTCTCTTGGTGCTTCCTTTGCTAACAAACACTTAAGTGCACCTTCTGCAGGCTTTAGCTGGGTGCTTTGTGTATCTTTTGACTAAACTGGGACTGTGCTTTTTACCAGGGTCTGCTGATCTCCCAGTGGTCCTTTTCACCAGAGAATAAACAGTGTTTTACGTGAAGGCTGCATAACCTTTAATGTGGCTCATTCCTCCTGCTTCCTCCCCTGTGAAAAATGACACTGTGAGTAGACCAGAGCCTGAACATCCTTGGCTGATCCCCAAGGGGAATTTCCAAGGTAAATTTCTGTCTCCAGAGACTCAGCATCTTCAACAAATCTCAGAAAAGACCTTGCTGCAGCTTATCTTCCCAGATCTGCATTAATGCTCCCGTTTATCAAAGAGCAAGAATGAGCCATGCATCAGGTTTGGAGCCAAGTAGCATCAGCATTTTTAGTGGAGCCTATCTTTGGAAGGGAAAAGCCTTACTATGAATAATTAAGGGCTGAGGAGGCATCAGGTGCTCAGAGGGCTGTGCTGGCCTTTCCTTTGAAGTGGATGACTGGGTCTTCATGAGGTTTTTGTGGGGGGCTGTCACCTACACATGGGGGGTGCTGGTTATTATATATCTGATGATGATAACACATTTGTGAATCCCACCCTCTTGTGATGGCTTTAGGTAATCTGGAAGCAAATGTGTATAACAGAGCTGGAGGGAATTTCTGTCTAATCAACCAGAAACACAGGCTTTCTTTGTCCTCCCCCTTCCTCAGAAGAGATGGATAGATTTGGTGCAGGCTTATGCTAACAGGTGCAATTTCGTAGGAGTTTCGTAGTCTCACAGCATCTATTAAGCTTATTGCAGAGATGCATCTTTTAAAAATGAGTTGCCCCAATATTGTCTGATGGGAGAGGAGGCTGTTGTGAGCAGGGACTTGGCAGTGCTGTGTCTGCTCCCACTGTCACCCTGGAGGAGCTCAAACAAGGAGCTGAGGTGGTATTTTGAAGCTGGTGCTGAAGCACAGAGGAGTTAACTGACTTGTCATCAGCCACGAGACTTCTGAGTACTTCAGAAAGTACCTGTATCCTTGTGCCTTTTCTTTTTAGTTTGTTTGGGAAAAAGCCAATAACAGTGATGTCCTTATGATCTTCCTTTTTTGTGCTTGTAATTGATGTGACTGTTGCAGAGCCTTTGAGCAATTTATTCCTCACTATTGCTATTTAATCCAAAGTAAAGAGAGAGTTCTTTCCATGAGTGAATTGTTGTAACACTCTTTATTCTCATGTAGATTTTGTGCAGAGGCAATTTTGCTTCCTGAGTGTTCTTTGTTAAGTCACCATGTGATATGGACCATAGATGTCCAAGCTAAAAATTTGCTGCTTCACATGGCAACTGTTGGCCAACCCCTGAATTTAGAGATGGAAAAGGCTGTATGAGAAGTGTCTTCAGGCGCTCTCTTGTTTTGCAGATACCGTAGCAAATGCTTCTGGTCCTTTACTAGTTGAAATAGCAAAGACTCCAGGGTCTACGCTGGGAATCACACTGACCACAGCCATGCACCGGAACAAGCAGGTCATTGTCATTGACAAGATCAAGCCAGCCAGCGTGGTGGACAGGTACGGATTTGAACAGGCTGCTCCTGGCTCTGCTTTTTCTTTCTCTGCTGATTTTTTGTCCCCCTGATAGTTATAAGCCATTCTTCTCAGTCTTACCTTGAAATCTTCATGTCCACATGTTCTTGGCACTAAAAGTTTGTACTAAAAATATCTGACCCACCAGCAGTGGACACTTCTCACCAGGAATGCAGGTGACTCAGTGCATGTGAAAGCTGAGCTTTAAAAACCTCAGATCCGGCTGCCCTGGAGCTGTGAAATGGCTAAAGCCTATTATGGAAACTTCTGGCTCCAGACACTGGAGCCGAGACTCCTCTGCAGGCTGTGGCAAAGCAGCTGTGTCCCTGCAGCCCGGGGGGATCCATGCAGACAGGTGTGCTGGGACTGCTGCTCCTGAGAGTGGAACCATGTTGGAGGAGTTCACAGAGAGCTGTGTCAGAGGAGAATCACCCGAGGTTTTCTTCCATGGCCTCACAGGGGAAGGACTCCTCTCCCTGTGCAGTGGAAGAAAACCTCGGGTGATGAACTGACCCAAACCCCTGTGCCCTGTCTCTGTGCACTGCCAGTGGGAAGGAGGGAGGGATTAGGGGAAGAAAAGGTGTTTTTAAGGGCTTATTTTACTTCTCATGATTCTCCTCTGATTTTGTTAGTAATAAACTCACCTTGTGCCTTGAAATTGAGCCTGGTTTGCCCTCGGAGCATTTTTTCCCAGTCCTTATCTCAACTCATGAACCCTGTGTTTAATTTTTTTTTTTCTCTCCTCTGCCCAACTGTGGAGGGGGAGGGCGAGTGAGTGGCTTTTGTGGGTGCCTGACGTTGGGTCAGTGTCAAACCACGAAAACCATCCTAGCTGGGTAATGCTTGAACCTGAGGTTCAAACTGGAATGGAAAAAAATATATATGAAAAGAAATTAACGAGAATTTGAATGCTAATTTGCAGTTGAATTTTGTGTGTGTTTTCCTTACTGGGAGGGCATGGATTTTGGCTGTGTGTGTAATTACCTCTCCTGCTGTTTCCTTTGCAGATGTGGTGCACTGCACGTTGGCGACCATATTCTCTCCATTGATGGCACAAGCACAGAGCACTGCTCCTTATTAGAGGCAACTCAGCTTTTAGCTGCCACTTCCGAAAATGTCAAGCTGGAGATATTACCTGTTCACCAAAGCAGGCTGCCTTTGAAGCCTCCAGAAACAGGTGTGTCTTCTATGCCTACAGTGTTGGTCACCCTCAAAACTCACTGTAGGTCCCTGCAAGGAATCCTTGCTTTTGAGAAGTGGCAACAGATTCCAAAGAGAGACATCTGTAGAGGGAAAAAAATGGATGTTTTGATGAAATGTATGTGATTAGATGGAAGTTCTTCAAGGATGTGAAAAGGAAATAGAGGCAACATCTGAACATCTGTGCTTGAATAGGGAGAGTGGAGATGGGAATCCCAGGGTTTTGCAGTGCTTAGTGCTGTGCAAGCCACTTCCTTAGTGCCTCAGATGTGAGACTTTAATCGAGCGGGAGGAAAACAACCTTGCTGCGGGCAAATATATTTCCAAGCTCAGTTTTTATTTGCTGATGCCTGGTAAGGCTTTGTAAAGGATGTGTTCAGTAGCTGGACAGGGTCCTGATGGACTTCCAAAACTGGAATGTAAGTGTTCATCTTTCAGACCAGTCTGCTTGAGAGGCATCTGTGTCTGGGCAGCCAAGGATGAAGTGAATCTATCTGTAGCTGCTGGTTTCCACCATCCATACAAAAGAAATACCAAGGAAGTAAATTCTGGCTCCAGTAAGATGAAGCCCAAAAAGGCTGTAATATGTCATTAGGAATTCACCCTTATGAGCATTCTGGTTGCCCACCTTTAGTTCCTCTCTCCACACGAGGAAGCTGTCTTAGGCTCTCCTATAGACTTCATTGTGACCATGGCCTCAGTATTGGTATATTTGTTGCAGCTCATGCCTGCACTTTTGTTACACTCTGTACTGGCAGTCTTGCAATTCAGATGTTTTGGGTATGACTATTCAGTACCAGTCCCTTTTTCCACTATTTTCAATCACTTGTCTCTCAGGGACATGCATTTTGATAATATTGATGCACAGTAGCCCTGGGCACAGCTGCTCTTTCCACTCTCTTCTAGGGTGGTTTGAGGAAAGGAGGACAATATCTTATGGCCTTCCTTGGCCTGGTACAGTGAAACCTAAAACCTAAAAACATCTCCATGTCTAGAAATAAATCCCTTACACGTCCAGTCCAATTTGTGCAGAATTGAAGAATTTAACAAAGTGAGTGGATGACTTGACCTTTGTGCCCAAGAAAAAACGAAAGCTATAATCCTTTTTCAATGGCTGTTAAAATGAAGTATTCTCCTCCTTCCATTATTGCCCTGCTCCTAATCTTCTTGAGAATATGTGCATTGAGCAGCTGCTCAGGAGAGGGAGGCTCTGTGGAAGGACAGCTTGGTGTGATCAGTTTACCCAAAGCCTCACACACAGATCACTTTGCTTACTGATCCCCATATAGTGGCAGAAATACAGAACACAAACTTGGGACAATAATTGTAATACATGAGTATGAAAACTCAGGGACGTAACAATTGTTCCCACTTTTGACTAAACTCTTTAACACATAAGGGGTCATAGGGAAGAATGCTGTGCCAACTCCACAGGCTGCTCTTTCTGAGTTTAGCAAGCAGGGAGAGTGAGGAAACATGGACTCTGCAAAAACAAGCTCTTGTGGCTGGCAACAGAGTGGAGCCCAGGGAAAGAAGCTGAGGAGAGGATATGATGCAGATCCATCCCTGTTCAGCACCTGCATCACTGAGTCCTTTCAGCCTGTGCCTGCATGGTTTGTCCTTACTTTTTTTTTCAAGTGTCTTCTTGCACAGTCAGCATCTGGTTGGAGGAGGTGGAGAGGGATCTGAAGCTGGATCAGTGACCATGCACAAATATGGCCTAATGCTGAAGCATGGGATTTGTCAAACTGAGGTGGATTTCTCTGTGGTTCTGGGGGCACTTGGAGAGTTTGTGGGAGGATTGTGCCCCGCTCACAGGATCGAGAGGGGCAGATGGTGCACAGGAGCAGTGCTGGGATGGATGGGTCTCAGGCAGGGATGATGTGGGAAAGACTGGGGAAGGCTGTTGTAGGGTTTTTTTCACAGAATTGTCCTAAATGCCTTCTCTCCCCCAATTTGCTGACAGCTGAGTTTCTGTTTTTTTCTGTTGTCAATGTAAGCTAAGAATTAATAGACAAATGGGAGAGTTTTAGTTGTTATAAGTGGATTAAATTATTTTCTATATATGCCCATAAGCTCTGTCCCTCATGTTCAAAGTGTTTAATTTTATTAAGAACTTTTCTTTTTGTCTAGATATAGCTAATTTGATTGTTGTTTTTAAAAGCTGCCTGGCTGAAAATTTACTTTTGAAAATACACAAAATAGAAACCCCAGAGCTGGAAGTATATTTTTAAACGCTTGATAGAATAAGTGCTAAACTCACTAAATGTTTTGCAAACACTAAACATAATCACTATATTGTCTGGAAAATCTGACCTAAATGATTTAATGCCTGTGATGCACACACACAGAAAATAGATTTCTGCTGTTCAAGGCACTAACAGATGACCTTTAGAGGAGATTTCTGTGTGGACTCAGTAAGGAAAATAAGTCCCTCTCCTAGGTTTGCACCCTCAAAAGGTTCTGGTACTGCCAGTGCTGGTGGCATTTCTGCCTGCTCAGAGGACCCAGAGGCAGGAGGAGATGTCATCCTGGGAAGGTGCTGGCCTGTCAGTGCGAGTGGCTGTGAGTTTGAGAACCCTGGGCTAACGTGTGGCTGCGGTGATGCTCTGCTGTGGGATGCTCTCCATGCTTAGCTGAATAAAAAAGCTTGAAATCTTACTTGTTAGCCAGAAATTCCTCTTGGGGGAAAAGAGATCCAGGCAGAATGGTGCAGAGATTTGGGACAGAACACCTGGTGTTGGGCAAGGAAAACCAAACTGACCTGTACTGCCCAGGGGCAAAAGGAGCACCAGTGAGAGCATACAAGGGACCTGTGCCTGGGGACTGTTTGAGGCACTTCAGAAGGGACCTGTGGCTTCATGAGTTGGTGTTGCAAAGCTGCAGTTCCTTGACAGGGGGTTTCCAGATGATGGATGTCACATTGCAGCAGATTCTGCCAGCATGTGCTGGGGTTAGTGTTGAAGTTTAAAGCAGTGGTTCAAGTGCCCTTGAAAAGGCTCTGCCATGTTGGTGCTATGCTTTCATTTGCTGTTTGCCACAGCATTGGCATATTTCCTGTGCTGGTGGCCTCCTTAACTGGCTTTAAGCAGTGATGTATAAAGCCCCTTTTGTTGTGGTGAGCCAGAGGTGGCTCTCGGCTACTCCTGTCTCATCCATGTGTGCGTTCCTGTGCAAGAGCAGCCGCTAAACAACCAAATGCTGGAGCCAAGCAAAGTGCTCACAGCACGTGGGGAAGGCATTGAGCCTTGTCACAAGGAGGGCAGCTCTGGCAGCAAGGTGGGAAACAGCACAAGGAGGCTTCCGTGGTGCTGTCAGAGAGTGCTGATGGCCTCTGCAGGAAACTCATGGCTGGATGGAGCCTCTGCACATCACACCACAGACTGCAAATGGTAATGATGTGTGCTGCCAGTGCGGCTGAGTCAGGCTGCTGCACAGGATGTGGAGTTTTTTGTGGGAAAGGGCTGGATTTCTGCCACTTTGCATCAAGTGTCATGAGGTTACGTGGGGCTGCGTTTTTGCTGCTAATGCTTGACACACTTTGGTTGGGTCCTGACTTGTTCAGAGTCAGTACAAAGCTGTTTTCTACGATCTCCTGGCTTATGGTTCTTGCCTTTTCTTTCTCTCCTTTCTCCTTCCTGCCTGTGGTGATTTCTGCTCCCTTGGATGCCATCAGTCAAGGTGCAGAAGAGTGACCACCATCACTGCTGGGACCCTTGTGTCAACTACTGTCACACCCACCACCCCGGACACTGCAAGACACCCACTTGGAACCAGACGTCTGGACAGGATTACTGCAAATGTAACCTCAGTGCATGGCATTGCCCTCATCCTGCCTGTGCTCATTCTTGTTGTCCTCCTCCATTTCCTTAATATTCAGATCCATAGTGTGGCTTGTCACTTGTTTCCTCCTCAGTCATCTTGTTCTGCTTCCACAGCGCAGTGCTGAGATACAAAATCAGTATCTGCAGCCCAGCACACACGGATCTGGTAACTGGAACAAGAGCAGTGTGCTGGGCAGACCAATGCACCCATCCTCTAACCCCACGTTCCCCTGCCTGGTTTCACACAGCAAAAATGAGTTGCTGTGGGACAGGGAAGAGTGTCTCCAGTGTCGTGTAGGAATGTGATACAGCAACACATCCAGCTCAGCCCTAGTCCCATACAGCTTGCTAACAGCAGGATTATGGCTACTTCAAAATCTGTAGATGCACTTCTTGTCAGGAGTGGGCTCTGTGCTGCCCCAGGTTTCTTGTCTTGTGGCAGTAACAAAGGGAAGAGGACACGTTGCACTGTGTCCAAACTGTGGGAAGCAAACATTCCTTGGGTCTTGAGCCCTGGAGCTGGAAAGGAAAATGTCAAGCAAGCCCATGAGCTGTTTGGTGACAGTGTTAGTGAGTGAACTCACTGCTGCAGCCCCCTGTGCACGTCCCTAATGTGCTCTGTGTTTCCCCAGCTCTGGTGGCTGCCAACTTCTCGTCTCCCACCATGAACGTGCAGGGATTCCCGTGCCAGAACTCGAACACGCTACCTCGCAGCTCCCACCCCATGAGCCCCCGCACCACCATGCTGAGGAGGAGGCAGAAGAAGAAGGAGCACAAGAGCTCATGTAAGAGCAGTCTTGGGCCAAGCTGGGTTGGAGGGGGCATGCACGCTTGCCTTGCTGTCCTTGTTGTCAGCTGTTAGCCGGGGTAGAACCACTGGTCTCAGCACTGTCAGTGCCTCTGTCCTCCTTGTCACTGTCCCCACCACCGGCAGACCAAGGTCTGGACCCAGGCTGTTATGTTGAGCGCGGCTGCTCTGACCTTGTGCCTCTCATCCTCTCAGTGTCGCTGGCCTCCAGCACGGTGGGTCCTGGCGGGCAGATAGTCCACACGGAGACGACAGAGGTGGTCCTCAGGGGAGACCCTTTGAATGGCTTCGGACTTCAGCTCCAGGGAGGCATCTTTGCTACTGAAACTCTGTCTTCCCCACCTCTCGTCCGTTTTATTGAGCCTGACAGCCCGGCAGAGAGGTTAGAGACCTTGCCCTTGGATGCTGATGGTGCTGCTACTGAACATTTCATGGTTTGGTTTGTTTTCTCTCCTCAGAGGCTCATTTAGATATTTACTATCATCCTTGTAATATCTCCCATTCTTCACTGGGCATGGTTTACTGTCACTGCCATTTCTGCACTCGTCGGCTGACCGCGGCCTCCCTCGCACCCCAGGTGAACGTCTTGGCACCAGGCTGCGGCTGGTCTGGGAGGAGGAGGAAGGGAGTGTGTGTCTGTGTGAGAGTGCCATTCCCATTCCCTTTTTCTTGTTTGGTTTTTTTTTTTATTCCTCTTTGAAAGATAAATCTTTTCTATAGGTGCAAAAAGGTCTAAATAAGTGGCACCTGCAAAATGTTTTCTGACTGATTTCATTGTAGCAGAGCCCAGCTATATAAACTGGCCATAAAGACAAGGCTTTGAATCACAGAGATAGGGCTCTAGTTGAGGAGCAGGTAGGTGCTGCAGTTAATCCCTCCTGCTTTTGGCTGTGTAATGCTGGGAAAAATGCAGAAGGGAGGAGTGGCATTAACTGCTCTCTATCACCCTGAGGACACTGGGAGCCGTGACTCCTCCAGTGGTGGAGCCTCAGACCTGGAGTTCAGCTGCTCCCAATACCCTTGCTGGCTGGATTTAGAGTCTGCTTAAGTGTCTGTGCAGTACAATCTAGGTGTCTTCTGGCAAGGCTTTTGTTACTAAACAGGTCAAGTCCTAGCATGGCTTGATCTCTCAAGGGGCTTAAAGGAAAGCTGATTTTGTTAGGCTGGAACTTAACATCCCTGTGCTCATTTTTCTTCCCACCTGTGATTGCTACTGTGGTCTGTCCTCCCTAAGCGTTCCAAAGGTCCAGTAATGTGGCAGTACTCAGTGCCTGCTGCAGACTCTTTCTTGGAGAAGTCTCTGATGGCCCCATCAAGATGTGCTGAAGGTTTGGTGTCTCCAAGCCAGTCCAGAAAAACAGCACATGGGGGAGTTGTAGACTTGTATGGCAGGGAAAGTGTCTGCAAAATGAAATGCAAGTCCTTGCTGTGCAGACCAGTCTTTGTGTTGTAGCCTCTCCAGTCAGCCAGTGCAGAGGTAAGGTGAAACAGGAGTACCTGGTGCTTGTGTCTGTGGGAGGACAAGGGGCTGGCACAGGAAAAAGAGCTTTCTTGATGCAGGTTAGGAGAGATTTCAAAAGCCTGTTATGCCTTTTGTTTGTTTGATTGTTTCCAAACAGGGTTTAAAAATTAAGATGATGGCATTCCGGGTTTTTTATCCTCTATTGTGGACGAACTTGGCTCATGTTGCAAAGCACCAAACTCCTTTTATAAATTAGGCAGCAACAAAGCCTGCTGTCCCAGGGGACAAGGGAGATGTGCTGAAATCTGCCTGGCTTTGCTTTATCCTCTTGCCAAGCCTGGAGGAAAAGCAGTGACTGGCAGTGCAGCCTTGCCTGGCTCTGCTGTGTCACACGAGCTGCTCGCCCTTGTGCTGCCTACCCGGCAGCATTCATGCTCTTCTTGCTGCTGCCTTCTGGAGACTGGAGCAATCCTCTCTGCATTTGCAGCCTGGATTTGATTTGGGGATTAAATCTCTGCTGCATATTTAGTTCTTTCCTAAACCATACTGCTCCTCCTGGCTGGCAGGAAAATGCTGTCTTTCCTCCCCATCTTGAAGCGCTAAGTGCTCTGGGTTTGCAGTGAAGTGAAAAAGGCAGTTTTATGTTTTCAATTCACTTTTGTTTCTTGCTATTTCACAGATCTCTTTGCTCCATCATTCAAGATACCTTATTCCTTGCTCTTTCAAAGTTCTGCTTTAGCTGCAGCCCAAGCCATTAGAGCCCTTTTCTTCCCCTTTACCAGGCTGAGCTCGCAACTGAGACTGGGCTGTGCTCTTTCTTGTGCTGCAGTTTTTGCTCTTTGCCAAAAAAATGAGCTCTGGGGATACAGGGATCAGGTTTAGCAGCCTGGATCTGACCTAGATGTTCACACACTCTGCAAAACCTGTGGATCTGAACGTGCTGTTGTACAAGCACATGATACACACTGGCTTTGTCCATCTGGATTGTTGTGGAGGAGCTGCCTCTGGGGTGCCCAGCAAGTGTGAGTACTACCAGGGAGGAGCATGGCATCACCCTCTTTTCAGGGATGTTGGGCTGCCTCACATTCATTGTATGCTTTGTGCTAGCTTGTGGCAATTGGTTTGATGCAAAAATTCCCACCTGTCTGACTTATGATTTGTTTCACTGCAAATAGCCTCTAATAGACCTCCCTCTCTACCTGTTGTTTTGTTGCCAGGGTGCATGATGAAGCCTTTGGGTTCTGAATGAGACAGTGATTCAGCTTCTGTTATCAGCAGGGAGGGTGGGAGGGGAAGAAGCCTGACATCCCCTTTTGACTGCCTTGAAGCACACAGCTTTTGTGTCCTTCCTCCCCCAGCTGTCATTGGCAGCAGAGGGAGAGTATCTGACTTCTCCATCCTGGTATCCAAAATCAATGCTTCCTGCTGAGCTACATGTTTTCTAGCTCTGCTCAGACACAGTTGTTTGATCATTGTGTTTCTGCCTTTCGGGTATGAATAGTTTGCAAAAGCAAAGTTTAGCAGCTGATTGAAGCTGTCAGCAGAGCTTTGATCCATTAGGGGCTGAGACCCTAATGTGCAGACCAATGTGCAGGCACAGATGTGCTCACACAGAGAGATGTGCATGTCTGACCTGTGCAGGCCAGCTCAGGGGCATGTAAGGGCACAACGCATGAGTTTCAGCATCCAGCAGTGTGGCCATGGCCACAGCTGCTCCCCCCACGGCTGGAGTGACCATGCAGGCATGGATGATGCTGAGTGAGCTCTTCAGTGTATATCCTGCCCAAGGCTTGAATATGTGCTGCTCTGTATCAAGCAAGACACCTCTGCTGCTCTGTTGCTGTCTTTAAGCACAAGGAATAAGTCATGGCAAAATGTGAATCTGTTCTACCCCAGGGAGATATTCCCATCATGGACTCCAACACATCCATGGGGCTGTCTTTCACTCCAGGAGATGCCTGTACTCTGTTCTTTCTCATTTTAAGACACTTTTGCTCCCATAGTCTGAAAGCACTTTTAAGTGCTGATGTAGACTGAGCATCTCTGAGACAAATGCCTTCTCTTTGGAAAAACTGTCTGAAGATTCTTGTGGGATCCCATGGCAGAGCCAAGGAGAGCTCTGCAAAACCCTTAGCTCCCCAGGCTCCACGACCAATGCAAGGACATATAACAAACAGCTGGAGATACCTGTCTCTGGAATGATTCTGAAGGGTTAACAAGATTTGTCAGGCCTCCTTGTACTTGGTAGAGGAAGCCAGAAGGTTGTGGCATCACACCACAAACTTTTACGAACCTACAAGACCAGGGCTTAAACAACTATGATTGACTGAGGCTAATAATAAAAGAAATAAAATACCTCTGGTCTAACAGAGCTGTTGGCTGTAAAAGACTCAGGCAAATGCACCTTGACTGAAGAAACATGAGAAATGGCTGTTTTGGGAGAAGGCAGCTCTGGTGAGAAAGGTGGAAAAAGTTTGCTTTGACGCAGTGTAAAAGTATCCTATGAGCTCCCAGCCCTTGTGGCTGAAACAGTGGTGCCAAAGTGGATTGTGTCCCCGTGTGACCTCGAGATGACAGTGATGTCTGAGTGATGCAGCTGTTGATCCCTCCTTTGCACTGTGGGTCTCTTGATGACAGAGGAGTGATCTCTGTTGTACTCGGTGCCATCTTTGTTTTTATAAGCTGATATTCAAAGTGTGTCTATGTGGCTGCAGAGCCACAAGTCCAGTAAAGGACTGTAATTAAGCTTGATGTAATTTATTCACAAGGATGGGTTCATTTATACATCATGGAGTTCTGTCCTACTCCAAGTCTCCTTGAACAAACAGCTCTGAATTTGCATCTCATAAAGTAGCCAGCATTTTTCCATGGATGGCATGAACTCAGGCAGAAAAGTGTGCATATACCTTCCTACCAGTGAAATAACCTCCCTGGGCTCTCCCCAAACTTGTTCATATGTCAGTTTTTGATGGGCCACTGGCACAAGCTGTTGTGCTTGTTCATTTTTCCTGAATTCAGATGTGTTTACTTTTTCTTGATAGCTCAGCCTTTTATATGCATCCTGTTGTTTGGACACGAATAATACAGCCAAGTGTCTGTTGCCTTTGATGCCTTTGTATGCCTGGAAGCTGTGGTGCTGTTTTCTTACAACTGAATTGGGTGTGAGTGATGAATAGTGACCGGAAGGTTTAGTAAAAAAACAAGCTGTCTTCTGTGAGGTATCTGTGAAAGAAAGGGGAAGACAAAGATGTGTTTGATCATTAAACAGGAAGGGAATAAAGGTTCTCTACAGAAGGCTTAACACAAGATAACTAATGTCTTCTGGAGAGTCTTTGTGGTAAAATAACTCCACATTTTGAGGGGAACCCTTAGACTTGATGCCATAACCCTAAACCTCTTTTGGAGACCACTCTGTAGCTTACGTTAGTGATGGGTGAAGAGTGTTTTCCTAAGCTCTGATCTAGTGGACAGCCAGGTGATAAGTGGAAAGTCTAAAAAGATGTAGTTAAAGTGAACAACTGATAGAGGAGAATGAAAATGAACAATTTCCCTTGGTTGCAGGGAATACTGCAGTCTTGTTTTTGTAGAGCCATGGGCCAGCCCAGGTGGGAGTTGACTGAGATAATGTGGGAGATAACTTGGAGGATTATCTTGCTGGTGTTGCAGTATATGTAGAAAAAAAGGAGTGTGGGTGGATACTGAAGGTAGGAATGTGTGAAAAACACCTTGCTTATAAATGCAGGGGGGTCCCAAGAGACAAACTGTGCTGTAGCAGTACATCTCCAACATAGCCTTGCCATCATGTTCTCCTTCCAAAGTAAAAACCCTGCTGATCTCTGTTCCTGGACAAAGTGGGTCTACACCAAGAGCCCCAAAGGGTCAGTTGAGATTATATTGTCAGGCCATCACACTGGAATAATACTGGCCTTTCAAGGCAGTTAAACAGTATCACTGTACATTTGGCTTCCAGAAATGCAATTAAAAGGAATAAATGATTATCCAATTTGCTGAGACATTTTGGTGAGTTTATTGGATTGTAGCTTCTGTATTTGTCATGAACTAAGCAGAGGAATCTGTGCAATTTTCAATGCCATTAGTTTTTGTTCCAGAGGGTGCAGGTGCATGGGAAGAGCTTTTTGTGGTTACATAAGGAAGGAAGTCACATTCCCTTGTGTTTATCATTCTCTCTCAGCCATGATGTTGATTTTTAGAAAGGTGAGGGTTACTTTTTTTCCTCCTTGGTTATTGCAAAAATGTGACCAGAAATGGTTATTTAGGAGCAAAGTATGTTTGAACTTTGGAAACCCACAAAGGTTTGCTTCCTTGTGCCCTTCCAGGGACACTGGGACAGGCCCAGCAAAACGAGTTATTTTCACTTTGAGGCCACTTCTGCAGAATACATCAGTACTTTGTGTGTCTTGCAACATTTGTCTGGCAAAAGTAACTCATGGCTGGTTGTGGGGCTGTTTTTTTCCTCCTTTCCTCTTTTTCCTTGTCTCCTTGTTCCCGTTCCCTCTTTTCCCACTGTGAACTGCAGGTGTGGGCTGCTGCAAGTAGGAGACAGAGTCCTCTCCATCAATGGCATCGCGACGGAGGACGGGACCATGGAGGAAGCCAACCAGCTGCTGCGGGACGCGGCGCTCACCAACAAAGTGGTGCTCGAGATCGAATTTGATGTTGCGGGTACGTTCCAGAGGAACTGCTGCTCCTCTCTGCCCGTAGGACTCTGCCAGGGCCTTTGCTAACCCGTAGGAGGGAGCGTGTTCACAAGGCTCAGAGGGAAAAGTGAGAAACCCTGTGAGGATCTTCTCCATTTCTTGTTGTTCTTTGACGTGCATTGAGGTGGTGGAGGGATCCTCTGATCCTTTCATAAATGTTCTGTTCTCATTGCTTGGCTGAGATAAGCCTAAGGAGTAGATGAAGAGGACAGGGTTTAAATATTTGCCCATTAATAGGAATAATATTTATATTCATTTATGACCTTGAAGCCAGGAGGGAGCCAAAGCTATAGGCTAGGGGTAAAGTGCAGCTTTGTATTAAAAAATAATTTTGTTTTTCCTTTTACATTGACAGAGCTGTTTCAGTCTTGAAATACAGTGTGATGTGAGCACTTAACTTGATGTTCAGAGCATGTATTTTTAATGAGAATCCAAATTTCAACCTGAAGTCCACAGGGCCTCAGATAACCTTATTTGAACCAATAAAGCAGTGTTTTATGGGCTTGTTTTCTTGGTTCCAAAGAAACCATCCACACAACTGAAAACTCTCTTTTTTCTCCTTTTTTTTCTTTTTTGTTTGTTTTTGGCTTTATAGAGTCTGTCATACCCAGCAGCGGTACTTTCCACGTTAAATTGCCCAAGAAAAGAGGTGTAGAGCTTGGAATTACAATCAGCTGTAAGTATTGCTCAGACTTGCAGTAGCAGTTGCAAGAGCCTCTGCTTTCTACAAAGGCATTTTAGAGGACTCAACAGAGAGAGATAAGATCATGTGGGGTTTCCATAGCACTCCAGTGCTCGTGATTTATCCCAGAATGAATCAGATGTGTGGTTCCTGCCTCCATGAGCTGGCAGCTGCAGAGAAAAGCAGCTGCATGAAGCATTGGGACAAAGGATGTGTCTCAACTGATCACTTATCTGTGGTGCAGAGTACCATTATATTAATTATATTATATTATATGTAATATTATTTTTATTTCCTTACTCACACTTGTATTATGTTCTTTTTGAAAAGAATTGCCTGGGTCTGGTGGGACCCTTGCAAAAACAGGTGGAGGGAGGAGAGAAAGTAAGAGGTGAACCCCACAGCTTGAAGGGGAGAGAGGGAAAACTGCCAAGAGGAGGAGCATGAAAAGGGTGGTGGGTCTTAGAGACAGGGGAGGGCACTATAATTCCAGGGTTTGCCAGGAATTGTTTCATTGACAAACTCAAGCCATGCAGAAGGAGAGCTTGATGTGCACTGAGAGAAGAGAACATAAACCTTTTTCCTTCTTTTCTCTCTTCTCTGCTCACTCTTGACTAAGTACCTCTGTTTCTCTTCTGACCATAGTTTTTCATCTAAAGATCTTTTGGCCTCTTTGGAGAGGATGCTGTTGGAGAATGATATAGGCAGATCTATCCCAAATTTCTGGCTAAATTGGGGTCTTGTTATGCCTTGTGTCAGTGAATTTTTCCTCTTGGCAAACACATGAAGGTCCTGGATCACTCATCCCCCTTTCACTTCTGGGTAAAGTGAGTTGAATCATCTCAGGTTTGCCATGCCCAGAGACTGCCACCACCTCTGATCTGAAACAGAGCAGCTTGTGAGACTGCAGTAATGGGATCTCTTGTCTAATCCCTCAGGAGCACGGACCCAGCTGTGTCTGGGGAATGGAGTCGCAAGGGACACTTGAAAACTAGGCTTCATTAAAAGAGATAAGCTATGGTAATTACCTCTTGACATTTACAGCATTAGTTAGAGAGTTAATTGGAGGTGTTCTGGTCTAAGTGGGGTGATTCTCAGGAGTGACTGGAACATTGACAGGATGATGCTTTTGCACTTTGTGATATTTCTTCTCCCTCTTCTCAGCTTCTCCTATTTATGCCACAAAGACAATCCTGAGAAATAACAGCACAGAATTTAACATTTGCCTTTGTAGCAATTACTGACTGAAGACATCAAAGTGCTTTCTGAAAGCAGCAGGCTGTCTATAACGGCATTTCACTGGCGGGGAGCAGTGCACGGTGCAGACTGTGCTGGGTTCCAACCTGCTGCCCTGCCCCTGCCTTGGCATTCCAGCCTCAGGGAGCAACCTAGGATAAAGGATCTGGTAGCAAAAACTGGCTTGAGCAAGGCCCTATTAAGTTTCAAAGTTTAGTTTGTGTCTGGGGCTAGAGAGTAAAATGAACCAGGGAGCTGCTGGCAAGAACATAAGTTTTTATTTTTGAAGTCTTATTTGAATGGAATCTGATTCAGATGTGCATTTACACTTCAAACATATTTTTATGTTGGAAAGGTTTTCATTTCAAATTTGTTTAAAAAAGTGATTTCACACACTTTTTTGAAACCACTGCTAATAGAAAAAAACTGACCCCTGGGTTTTAAACAGATGTCCATTATCCAACTACAAAGCAGCTTTTTAACACTATAATTGATTTGATCTTTTTGATTGTTGAACATGTTTGTAGGACATTGTTTAAGTAATGCACATGCATAAACGTAAAATATATTGCAGTTGTTTCCTGAGTCAAAGCCAAAATTATATCTACAAATGGAGAAAAAAACAGGCACCCAGAAAATGCAGTGGCAAGGATAAAATTCAAGCTGAATCCTAATTTTGTTTTCATATATTAGTCTTTATAAACCTATGTCCACATGATCCTTAGCAATATAGATCATCATTTTTTCACTTTGCCTCTGACCAGGCAGATAAATATACCAGTTCCAAATATTAAAACCAAAGCAAGCAGCCTTATGTTAAGTACTTCCTGCAGAGACATGATGTACAGGCAGGAGTGTGGTGGAAGCAGCAAAAGAAAAGAGGCAAAAATAACCCTTCTCTGTTTTGCTCAGTTCCTTTCCTCTCAGTTCTGCTGACTTGAGTGCTTGTGTAGATCTAGAAACAGCTTTTACAGCTTTCCTTCTGATATGGAAAAGTATATAACTACTATTTTAAAGGAGAGGACTTGGTTTACTGGCCTCTTGCATTGGATTCCTGTTCCCTACTCTGTGAAACTGGAGCAGCTTAAGTAGATGGCAAGGTGAAGGGGTCAGTAGAAGACCCACTGCTCTGTCGTGGCCACAGAACTGGGTTTATTCCTGAGCTTTATAGTTTAGCTACACTACAGATGTAAGATAAGTTGCTTTCATTGAGTTTTACCTCTTGGCTTCAGCTGACTGCTCTGCAGTTAATTCCTCTGCCTAGGAAGGTTTTCCTCTGCCTTCTTAAATGGGCAGAAAATGTTACGACCTCATCAGAGGAGCACTACAGAAATAAATGTGATCAAGTTCTTGCTGTGCTGTGGCTCAGAGGTAATTGGGAGATGGACTAAGTAAAGGGTGGGGGGAGAGCAGGATTCTTGATGGATGTGTTGGAAGAATTCATGTAATGGAGCTGGCTGCAGGAGGAACCATAAATCTGCTGCAAATACTCGTAAAAGGGCTGAAAACCCAGGAGATTTGTGTATGAGGAGGGCAAATGCTTCTGGTTCTGGGATAAACATACAGAGAGGGGCTGTACTTACTCCTGGTGAGGGGCAGATCTTTGCTGAGGGCATTTAATCTTCTCAGAGATCTCAAGGTTTTCCAGAAAGTGAAGGCTTGGGCTGGATGAGTCTCCAGTTGTGGTCTGAGAGCACGGATGGGTTTCTTCCTCCTGCTCAAACACAGTGTGGCAAAGGGACACAGCAAATCAAGGTGCGTGATGGAAATACGTGCATATAGCACTATTTCCCTTTCTATTCCCCAGAGGATGAGTACAAAATCCAAGGGGTGAGCCTCTCACAAACAGTGCTTTGTACTCCTGAGGGATCTCTGTGCCTTCAAGCCTCATTTCAGCCTCCTCCATATGCTAAATGAAGAGCACTGAAGCTGCCAAATGTGTGCTGCTCCACGCACTTTGTCCAGGGGTGAAGGGACATGAACCCAGCTAAACTCTCAATTTCTCCATACTCCAGTACCTCAGCCTGTGTCCCAGAGAGAAGGGCTTGTGCCTGTAGAACAGCTATTCTGGCTGAAGAGCAGAGCCTGCTCCTTTCTGCTCCAAGAGCTCTGAAGTGTACCTGTTGGCAGTGACCTCTGAGGCTCTGAATGGTGAGGATGCAAATACAGGGAAATGGAGAGTTTTGACACAGGGATGTGAAGATTTGCCCCTTGTTAGCCTGAACTGCCCATCTCCATTAGAAGAACACATGCCTCAAATGCTCTGATCTTGCTGGCTGCATCCAGTTCTAATGACGCAGTTATGTCTTTGAAGGTTTTCTGTAAATCTCTTACAAATTAAAGTCTCCAGCAGCGAGAAGCTAATAGTCACGTATTTGTATGTTCAATACCTCACCTCTTAAAATAAGATATAGATTTGTTATTACCCTCTGGAAAATTATAGTTGATTACACAAAAGATTGCCTTTTGTATTGAGAGTTTGGGATTTTTTTTCTGTCTCAAATATCCTCTCCAAGGGCTGGTTGTGACAGTCACTGTAGGGTAGAGGTGTGTTGGTGTTGCTATTTAAAGAGATACTGAAATTGCCATTAATTTTAGGTATGCATTAATGCTTTATATAGCTTGTTTATAAAATTACCTTGATATATCTTAACAAATCAATTCCTGTGCCCTTGGTGTGAAGTACTGCAGATAAGGAGTAGGCAGTATATCTGCTTGCAGGTGATAAAACTGGAATTTGGGTAGATAGATAACTTCGATTAAGTCGCTTAAGCAGTGTAATCACTGTCCTAGTGAGAAGATGGATCTCTGAGGCAAGAAAATCTAGTTTTGCTGGCTCTGTATTAGCCTGTGCCCTGCCACCAGCTCAGCTGAGTGTGTCTGCAGGCAGGGCAAGCTCAGCAGCCACCTGTCCTACCCCCTCACTCACACTACAGCTGATTCACTCTGGTGCTTTTATCCTGGTGGGATATCCTGATCTGGTTTTGCTACCTGGAGATTGTGAAAGGAAAAGGATCTGTGATGAAGCAGACATCCTGCTGGAGGCACTGATAATTTATGCACCTGCTGCTAAACTTAATGAATGATAGAGGAAAAAGTTGGGTACTGAGGATTTGATTTTCACTGCTGCTCTTTGTAATCAGGTCTGATTCACTTTTTTCCCTTTTCTCATTCCTCAGCTATCCTGAGATTATTTGGTTTCTGATTTTGTTATTTCCAATTTAAAAATGCTTCTTATTTAAATGCATTCTTATGGCATGATTACAATTTCTTTAATTACACATTGGCAGTGTTGCTTTGGCTTGGTCAGTAACGAAGGGCATTTTTAATGGGTTGATGCCTGTGAAATATGTGCTGGTGCTCCTTGGAGGGGACTAATTTACCAGTGAAAGTCATTATGCATTCTATTAAAAACACAAGCTGGACATGTGTTCCTGACCTTGTCATCCATCACAGTGTAAACACTGAGTTAGCCACAATCCCAGCAGAGAGACTGAAAGCAATTTATAAAAAGTAAATAACAGTATTGATCAAGTCACCTTTTTATCACTGTCCTGTCACCACTGCCAAGCAGTGTTTTCATTTTGAGTTTCTGCCCTACCACATGCTTCTACCTTTACCAGCTGTTGATTTATGGAGCCTTCTCTGGGCCACTGGAGCAGATTTAAACTATTTTTTGTACTGGTAAATCCACCAAAAATACAAATGTGTCTGAAAAAGAGTCTGTTTCCACCTGACGTGGCTTGCCCTGGCAGATGGAGGCCACAGCCAGGATGCCTGCAGAGTGAGCATGAGTTTCTGCACACTAGCTCCTGCCTCCTTCTCTTCCCTTGACTTCCTTTGCTGCCATCTCCATTTCACACACAGAAAAGCAAAACCCAGAGGCAAGGCTGAGTGTCCAAACTGTGTCTTCTTGCAGCAGAGTTCCCAAGACAATGTCCTTTGAGGAGAAATACCCACATTAACAGCAGAAATGAATGGATAAGGAGGCTTTACTCATCTGTGCAAATGTCTTAATGCCAAAGACCACAGCCCTAATAATGATGTACTTTAGGTTGGTGCTGTTTTAATTGCTGGCAGATTGGAAATTGTCTATTCAAAATCTCACCAGGGATTCATGTATCTAATGGCTCTGACCTCTACTGAGCCACCCCTTCGGTGAAATTGCAGCTCTCTCACTGTCAGACAGGCAGCTGTTGCACAAAGAAACATTGTCACCCTGCATGAATGGCCCAGGCTAAAAATGTGGGTCTCAGGGGTGCTCAGGGCAACCTGATCCCAGCAGACAGGCAGGAAATCCATCTGGACACTCTGCTAGGGTGCCAGGAAGGGCTTTGGGATGCCAAAGGTTAATTAATAGAGTCAGTAACTACAGGTATTTAGAATGAACAGCAAGCCTCTGTTCTGTGCTGTGAGATTTCATTATCTTAACCTTGTATCTTAGGCCTCTTGAGAGAACATGGTTATTCATTAAGTCTCTCTAACTTATCCTTCAGATTTGATGGTTTTATAACGCCTTTGCATTTTACATTAAGTAATTATGTAATGTGATGACCCCCAACCCTGGAAGTGTTCAAGGACAGGTTAGGTGGGGCTTTAAGCAACTTGGTCTAGTGGAAGGTGTCCCAGTTCCATGAGTGGAACTAGATGATCTTTAAGGTCCCTTCCAATCCATGTGTTTCTATGATGATTCTGTGATGAATATTTTGAACATTTTACATTTACAAGGGCTGCCATTTATTAAAGTTTGAGTTCTCTGTTGGTAGGGACAGTTGTATGCAGTTGTATATGGCTCCTTCCATTAAACTCAGATCTCAAGAAAATCTGTTCTGAGAGCAAAACTTCTAAAAAAAGCCTGCAAACAAAACCCAGAATGACTTTTCCGTAAAACTTGATTTATTCTCTAATGGATAAAGCACTTGGTTTGTTACCCTTGCTTCTGTCCTGGGAAGCTGGTGCTGTGTTCAGTGCTGACACCAGTTGTGGAGCTACAGAAGGACAAGGCCTCGTTCTCTGCTCAGAGACTGTCTATGTGCAGGATCCCCCCACATCACAGGACTTGCAAGGCAGACACTGAGATAAACATAAATTCTGCAGAGCTTGAGGCACATTGTTGTCTATACTTGCTTGCCTTTTATTTTTTTTCCCCCTCCCTCTTTGCTCTCTTGGTGTTCATGGTCTCTGGACATGTTGTTCAGCTGTGGCTTGGTCAGGTTAGAGATGGCCATCCCAGCCCATCACCAGGACAGGTTAGGACCCTCCCTAACCCCTTTCTGTCACACTGCCTCTGCTTTGAGACTTGTAAACAAACCTTGCAGTGAAAAATATTTTTGCTAACCTGGATTGTTTTGACAGAACCAGGCTAGGGAGTGATTAAACACGCCGCAATGCCACCTGACCCAGGGATTAGGGTGTGCTCACAGGGTCTCCCCTCACCACATCTCAGACACCACTCTCTACACCTCTGTCAGCAGCAAATGTATGTCCTATACTGAAGAAGAGAGCAACAGTGATAGTTATCAGAGAGATACATCTCCATCCCTGTGCTGTTAGTCCATGGTGCGTGGCCTTCTCGGTTAGCGTGGGGATTTCTGCATTGCTTTTGCTTTAACCCCACCCTTATTCCCACTGCTCAGCTCTGCCCAATGTGTCTTGTCCTGTCTGCAGTCTGGTCCATGTTGTGGACAGGTTGAATATAGGTACAAGTCCTCTGGGAATCTTCACAACACATTCCCCTCCCTTGGATCTGCAGACAGAAGCACAACATGAGTGTCAAGTCCCAAATTGTCTGGTACCAGGCTCCAGTAAGACATGGGGAAAAGAATTCCTCCAGGCTCTGTACCATTCAGCAGTCACATTGCTGTGACTATTATAAAATCAGTGACGGTCTGCTCTTTGCTGTTTGAGCTCACTGTGGTTCTCAGCCCTGCCACAACTGAGAGTGGCTGTCTTTTTGCTCTCTTTAGTACAGAAGGTTTGGTTATTTCTGGAATAGGATATCCTTAAACGTGTTGGGTTAGACATATGTTTTTAAATCTCATAAATGAATGTAGACAACAGAAAAATCTAGAGCAGAGAGGTTGGTGAACACTTACTATGTTTGACTTTTTGGGTGCTCTCTAACTGATGTTCAGGCAGGTGGATCTCTGTGTGTTTGGTGCCACGTGCCTCACAGATATTTTAATCTCTGCCTTGCACCTGATATGTTCAGAGGCTGTGAGTTTCTTTCTTCCCACACAGTTTTTGTGAGAAGCTGAGAATCTCTGTCAACTTTAAATGAGGCAATGCAATTCCCATAGCAAGGCAGGAGGGACGGATGCAGGGCAGAATGGATGCTCTTTCTTGGTGTATGTTTGCCGTGTGGATGACAAGGAGGTCAGGAGGAGTTTGAGTCATAAATCTCTCTTGGGTATCTCAGGACAGCAGCAGGTCTTGCAGGGAAGTTTGAAAATGTAAGTGCTCCCAGAGATGCGTACTCACATCTCGTGGGCTGAAAAACTTATTGGGGTCAGCCAGGAGATAAGAGTTGGAAACCACCCACCCCTTCCAGCTCCAGCACAAACCACCCCTGATTCATCTGGTTGTGATTAAGTGCCCTAGAGAGCTGAACCAGTTGAAGAACTTGTGCTTTTTCTCTGGGTTATTTTCCACCTGGAAAATTTCGCAGCCCACTTTACTTGAAGAACACACAAATGCTTGGGGCTGAGCTGGATGCTCTCCAGGCAGCAGCAGTGCTAATTCTGACTGCAGCCATGGCCTTTGGCTCCCTTGCCTTGTGTGTGAGGGGTGGTGAAGGGTGTTTGACAGTGCTGGGATTGGCAGTGCCACCTCTTCCTGTTGGACACCACACATCCTCTCCTTTGGAAGTCCAAAGGAAATTAACCTAGTCAAAAGGTCAACTGATAAACTTTGCAGGGATTTATGGTTTTTTTTTTTCTTTCTTTCTGGAGAGGCTTTCCAGAGTTCAACTGGGAAGCATCATTTTGTGATGGGAATATAAATTCCCTTTCCTTATGGCTGCTTCTCCCCATCCACCATCCCTATCCCAGACAACAAACTCAACACCAGGCTTTGTACCATGTGTCTCTTTTGCAGCTGCAAGCAGAAAGCTTGGAGATCCTTTGATCATCTCTGACATCAAGAAGGGGAGTGTAGCACACAGGTGAGTGTGGGATTTTCCATCTGTCAAACCTGCAGCAATATGGCTCTCCATGATATTTAGAATGTCTACCAGAGAAGTTGAACGTAGCCCAGGCAGTAGCACTTGAGTCTGGATATTTCCAGAATCCAAGGAAATCTCAGCACTAGAGGTTTTTCTTAGACCACAGTAGGGTTTGCAAAAAAAACTGTCTGTATTGAAGCAAATGGAGTTGAGCTAATGGAGAAGGTGACCAGGGCACTGGTTTAGATGTCTGCTGAGTCTCTAGGAGATGGATGTATAGCATTTAAGAGCATGTGGTAAAGGGCTTCATATATCCTGGGAGGTGCTATGGCTCATCAGGTAGTTTGCCATGTCTCAGCTCCTGCTTTGGTGAACAAAGTGAGTGAATTGTGGGCACTGGTGGAGAACTGTGCAAATAACTCACCATTTATTGACTTCCCCTCTGATTCCAACACCTCATAGCAAGGCATTCAGAGGAATTTAGTGTGGCTGCATGGCTTATTTCTAAGAGTGCTCACGCAGGAGTTTCCCAAAGGGGTAGAATATATGTTAGTTAAACGTCAGGCATTTTCAGGATTGTAAGTTTCCCAGGATATTTATCTAATCTTCTTGGCTGGTTCTGTGTGGATACATCCTCCACACAAACTTCTTCTCTTTAAAATTACAGGTGTCCCAGACTCGGCATGGTTGTTTTCCAGAAAAAATCAAGGACAGTAAAAAGTTAACATCGTCATTTCCACTGCAGAAATGAATGTGTTGTGGGATGTGAAAGGCAAATACAAATGTACTCTTAGTTTTCTCTTCCTCTCCATGTAGAACTGGCACCTTGGAGCCGGGAGACAAGCTGTTAGCCATTGATAACATCCGACTCGACAATTGCTCAATGGAGGATGCTGTGCAGATTTTAAGGCAGTGTGAAGACCTGGTCAAATTGAAGATTAGGAAGGACGAAGATAACTCTGGTACAGAAATCCTGATGCAAACTGGTGCCTGTCCACTGTAATGACATTTCCCAATAGGTAGTGCAAACTAACAAAGATAAGGGGTGCTGCTATCCAGTCACCACTTTCCAACTGATTATAGTCTATTTTTGTTATTCTGCCCTTAAGTGATGTCTGGAAGGTTAAAATCCTATTTGGTATGAGTGTCACTGAAGACTTCTGGCTTTTGCTTCTAGATGCTGCAAGTCTCCTATGACTACTTTTACTTGGGAAATGAGAAGAATTCAGCATTCCTGTTTTCTGTTTCAGACGAGCAGGAGACGACTGGTGCTATTATCTACACGGTGGAGCTGAAGCGATACGGGGGCCCTTTGGGAATAACCATCTCCGGGACAGAGGAACCTTTTGATCCTATTGTCATTTCGGGCTTGACTAAACGTGGGCTGGCAGAGAGGTGAGGTTTGGGGGCAGAGCAGTTAAATTGATTTGAGAAGGGGTCTTGAACCATACCAAGTTTCCTTTGCTGTCATAAACTCTTCTTTGGGGTCTTACTCTGCTAAGAAGAGAAGGTGCTCTGAAGGTACCAAGTGACATGAAGCAGGGTGGTGGGGGCTGTGCTGCTGAGGGCAGTGAGAGAGACACTTCAGAAAAAGTTAGATCCAGTGAGTCAGGTGAATTCTGCAGCCAGGAATACATATTTATTTGCCCTTCTTCCACAGGGGTGCTTCCTGGTCTGGGATTTGCCATGCATGCCTTGTGTCAGGAGAGTGCCCAGCCTGCCTATGAAACCACCATAGATTCTGTCCAGGAGTTGCTAAGCTGGCTTATGGCCAGTGCAGTTATGTGTCCTGCTGAAACCAGGGATCTCAGGTGTATTCTGACCTGTCCTTGCTTGTTGCTCAGCGTGTTACATGTGAGGTATTTGAGTGCAGGTTGGCGTGCCCAAGCACCAGGCATTTATACTAAATAAACGTAGGAGCAGATTTACCTTCAACCACTGGGGAGGTTACTGTGTGCCTGGGTCTGAATATATGTGGATGTGTGGGATATAAAGGATCAGGACATTCCTGAGAGTATAAGGTGGAACTGAGTCATATGCTCTATCTTAATTACTCTTTCTGTACGGGAGCTGTGACTTGTAAATAGATCATTTCAGCAGCCCTGACTCATGCTTCTCTAAGGGTCTCTTACTTTGTACTGCCTGACAGGCAGAACAGCAACAAAAAATACCCTGAACAAACTGGTGTAGAGTGCAAGACCTTGGAGATGTTTGACAGCAGATCTGGCCTTTTGGTTTTTTCTGTTTCAAGACCACACTCCCTCTTAGCTGGACTGTGAAACAGCTCCGTGTCCTTTTCTGCATTGGGTTCCCAGAGCTCTCAGCTCACTGCTGTGCATTTCCATTGCTTCTCTTTGGTGCAGAATGCAGAATGTCTGTGCCTCCTGGGAAGGAAGGGGATGGACTTAGTCATTAGTGATTCTTCTCTTTGGGGATTTTATATCAATGCCTGCAACTGTAGGATTTGGTCTTTTTCCCTATAAAATAATAACCAGAGTATCCAAGGCTTTTCTGTGAAGCACTTTTGTACTGTACCTGCAACCCAGCGTGAGAGAGGTTAAGAAGAGCCAGCTCAAATGCTGTCAGGTGTCAGAAGAGAGTCTTGTACCTTCGTTGATCTCAGTTCCCTTTGCAATTCCACAGTTGTTCCTCCTTTGAACTCGGATGCACATCAATGACTACTATGTCCAGAAATGTAGTGCGGGCGAGTGCTGCAGTACTACTGAATTTTGATCAGGAGTGAGCAGGCAGTGAGGAGTGAAAAGCCTTGTGAGAAGAGTGATGGAGCTGCTCAGCACGTTCACTGTGCCTGAGTAGCAGATATCAGTGTGGGGACAGAGCAGCACAGGGATGTCTCTGGGTAACCTTGGCTCCCTGTGGGAAGGGGAAGGAGCACTGGCATGAAGGCTGCTTGCAGGAAAGGTGCATTTTTTCTCCTGTGAGTAAGAGAAGGGGGTGATTTGACCATGTCAAGGCAAGAGGGGTGCTCCTGGTGTTATCCTAAATTGTCCCTTTCCTGACATCTCTGCCTTTAGCCATCTCTGTGCCACAGATGCCCTTAGCCAGGCTTTGATTGAAGGATGGGGATTTAAACCCAAATCCATGCTCTTGCTGGAGCACAGGACATGGTTTGGCAGCGCTGACGCGGGGTGGACCTGATCCCAGTGTCTGATAACAGGAATCCACAGGAAATTCTTGTAGAGACACAAGTGAAAGTCTGCGCTGCATCCTGGGCTGCTGGCAGGGGGGCAGGCAGGGTGTCCTCTAGGATCTGTCACATGTCTGTCTGTGGGTGACAGGCTGCCTAAGCCTAAAAGGCTTCAGAGTCAAATGACTTAGGTTTTATCTTGACCTTGAATATTTTTTTTTTTTTCTAGCTGTCTGGTCTTGTAGAAACCTCCAAAGGCAGCTCAGACTGTTAGATTGGTGTTGAGCTGTGGCTCTCTCCCATGTTACTGTCTGTGTCCCCTCCATGAGTGCCTGCAGATGGCTTAAGCCTGTGCCATAGGACTTGTTTTCCTTCTTCTTGAGAAAGGGAGTGTGCCTGAACAGTTTCTGTTCTGGTTAAGGTATTATGGTTCTCCAAGAGCAATTTTTGGCTATTGGTGACATTTCATAGTGCAAGACCAGCTTCCTTTAGTGCCACCTGCTCAAGTAGATGGAGGTGGCTGTAGGAGAGTTTGGTCCAGGAGTATCCAGCACCAAGCGATGTTTGGCAGGAAGGAAAATGGACAGTGACCCTGCCCATGTGCCAAGTCAATCCCTACCACATGCATGCAGCCACCTCTCCCCCAGTGCTTGCTGGAAGTGCTTGCAGCCCCTTTTACACCTTTCCACTTAGCTGCTACTTAATTCTGTTCTTGCATGTCCCCTCTGAACAAGAAGGGGCATGGCTCCTTGGGCTACTTTGCGTTAGAGGTGAATTAAGGACTGTTGGTAGTAATGGAGAGGCACCAGAGTCACTAGCTGGAAACTGCTTCTCTGTCAGTCCTGCTCAGCTTCAGTCTGCCTGGCCTGAGAGGGAGCCCTGAGAGGACTGGGCTTTGGTTTGCTTTCTCCCCCTTGAAGACAAATACATGGCTGAATGTGACCTTTCTCTTTAATTGTTTCTGTATTTTTCCCTCTGAGAGACTTTCACAGTTGCTGCAGAGCCATCATGTTGTTCAGGGTTGGGTGGCTGGGCTGGTGTCTTGGATAGATGTGTCCCCATGCTGGGTTCAGGGATACAGCAGGAAACTCTTGAATGCTGAAGCACTGCAGTGAGAAAAGGATCGACTGTAAACTGCCAGCAGTTTAGCTTGACATTTTTGGCCAATAGATGAAATTTTAAGACAAATACTCCAGTCCCAGTTTGATCTGTAATTTGTTTGAACACACAAATGTTTCCCTGACAGCTTTTCCAGACTGATTTGGGTGGGACAAGACGGACATCTAGTGGCTGGTGGGACCATCATGGCTCTGCTGAGTACCTCAGCAGCAGCAGAAGCTGCAGCCTAAACAGTCCTGCCTGCTGCTTGGCTGCATTTCATGATTTGATGTACTTATAGTGGATGTTTCACAGCAGCGTGTCTACAGAACTGTGATATTTTGGGGAAAGCCAGGCAGCTGTTCTGCCTGCATTGATATATCAAATTCCAGTTCTGCAGGAGCCGCAGTCCAGTTTGGAGATGCAACCTGAGGGAGACAAGTTGCCATGGACAAAAAGATATTGCAGTCCAGGTTTGCATCTCCTCCTGACTCCATCACAGAGGTTCCTGATAGCAGAACCTCCTGCAGTACTGGAGGAGGAGGAGGTGTTTGCTGTTCTCATGGGCTGGCATTTGGGAGCTGGAGTGTGAATTTGGGAAGCTCAGTGCAGCCAGGGGTGAGCTCCAGCCTTGGCAGTGGCTGTGGCAGTGGACACATCCTGCCCTGCCTGCTCTTCCCAGGGCTTCACTGGGAAGATGTAAAGTGAGCCTTTGTCTGTGAGCAGACAGAGGGGAAGGATGGAGAAGGGGGAGAATTGCCATGACTTGTTAGTTTGCTTGTGCCTGTTGCTGAAGCCTGAGGATTTATCTAGGTGAAAGCAATAGCCAGGGCTGGAATGTGGCTGAGCAATAAAACACAGCCTCTTCCCGAGCTGGTGGAGAAAGTCACAGGAGTGTAGCTGAGTAGGGTGAGCTTTAAGCATATCATTAACTGGAGCTGGTGCAGCTCATGCTTGCACACACATGAGCAATTTTGTTGAGCTATTTTGGTTTGGGTTTTTTCCGATAGGTTTCTAAGTTTGTTTCAAAATTTCTTTCCATCATGGTGACCATGTCCTTCAGTTCCATGTTTGATCCACTAAAATCTTGTGCTTATAACCCTGTTGCTTTGGAGTGTTTTGTCTCTAAGGTGGTCTGCAGTCCCAGTTCCTGAGGAGCCTGGGATTTGGGGAGTTCCTGTGCTCCATATGTATTTGTATGTCTGTGCACATGGAATTTGGGGAGGACCTGGATTCCTGGTATGTGGTGAAGAGGAAGTCACAGGTGTAGAGTGTACCAAGAGGGAACAAAGACATATTTTAAAGTGCTGAGAGTTCAAGCAACAGCCGAGTTTCCTGTCTTCCAGAGGAATTGCTTCTCTGGAGTTTCTGACAGTGCCTTTTCCCTCCAGAACCGGAGCCATCCACGTTGGGGACCGGATCTTAGCGATCAACAACGTGAGCCTCAAGGGCAAACCGCTGAGTGAGGCCATTCACCTGCTGCAGATGGCAGGAGAGACCGTCACCCTCAAGATCAAGAAGCAGACAGAGAGTGAGTTGAGGAGCTGGGATGAGGAGGGGGAAGACTCACCCTGCAGGGACCCTGGGCCACGGAGCAGGAACTGCTGGGGGGTTTCTGTTGTGTTGTGAAAGGTGAAATGAGACAGAGTGGTCATGGGCATAGCTGGGCACAGTGGGAAAATGTGTGTGTTTCTTGAACTTTGGACTCACAGATGAAAAAAAGGCAACCGAAGCCTCTCTGTGTTGATGGGAAAGATAAAACAGCAGGTTTATTGGCAATAATAATTTTTAATTCAGATTGACACCTTGTACTGTTGTTGCCGTTCCCTGTCTGTGTTGATGTTTCACACAGAAGTGAAGAAGTTACTTTTAGAAGTATAAGAATGAGGGATATTTTTGAATATAACCCTGCTTAATGAGCAAGGAGACTCAGAGTTGGTAGAATCCATGAGTCCCCCCCCAATCTTTAATTCTACTTTTTGAAAACAATTGGCAGTAAATCTGTTTCACCTCTTTTCCTGGCTTAGGGTTCTAAGATCATCTTTCAAGGCATCTAACTTCATTCTAGGGATGCTCTTCTGGTTTCCCTGCTAAGCTTCCTGTGGCTTTGAAGCTGTCGTTGACATGATATAAAAAAGCAGAAGCATACTTAGTACTGACAGGTCACTGTTTTTTTTGGGACAGAAGGATGATTAGAAAAAAAGAAAGATCATGCAGACTTTTCTCCCTGATTGCATGACCACAGCCAAACAGAGGCTTTTTCATTAAATTCAGAAAGTACCAGCTGCATTCTGGCTTTATTCCAGTCTCTCCCACCTCCACTATTTTCCTTTTTTTTTAGTGCACTGCTTCGGAAGTCTGTAGATTTGGCTGGACTTACTTAGCCAGTGGCCCACAGTCCTGTGGGAATTAGAAGAAATCAAGAGATAAAGCTTTTCCAAGCAAGTATGGCCCTTGGGTTGCCTGTCCTGCATCTGAAAAAGTGGCATCAGTCTTAAATATAGAACTTCTATAGGCCTCAAAGCAGTTTGCAGATGTGTGCAATACACTTGTTTTACAAATAGAGGAAGAGTGGGCAGGGAGTAAGGATGTGGTAAATAGAGGTAGAACTGGGGAATTGATTCCTCTTCAAGAAGCCCCAGTCTCTTCCCCTGTAGACAAATGTCTTGGTCTTTGGTCTGAAATGCTCTTTTTTCCCCTCTGCTGACACTTAGCATTGTCACAGCCACTTGGTGAAATAATTGACATGCAAGTGCTTGTTGGAGACTCGTTAATCATTCAGAGAATGAAGCAGGTGTAATTGAAATTTCAAGGTAATCTTGAGTTAATCATGGTGAGCAATCTTCTGAAGGCTTGGAAAATAGGGACTTTCAGGACACTGGGCTTTGTTTGGTAAAATAATCTGTCCTCGTTGACAAATGCAGACTTTCAGAGGGCTTTTTATCCCTCAGGTCAGAGAACCAGGGTGTGGATGGCTAACAAGATACCTAATCAACAAGGACTTTAAAATATTCAGTACAAAGAAGCGCTTGTGCTGAGAAATCATTCTTTGCATAGCTTTTGCCTGAAAGAAAATGTGATATAATGATAATAAGGGCCTCATAACACTAAAATAATGGAAGGGAAGGTCTGAGCTTCATCATTCACTTTCAGCTCCTATTTTCCGATCGCTGATCAGGGGAAATTCAGCCTCAAAATACCACACCCCGGAATTCCACTGTTGTCACAGGTGGGGGAGACTCTGGAGAGGTGGTGATTAGCTTTGAGCTCTTATGAGGTTGTACAGTTGTGGAAAAGGGCTATAACTTCAGCAGTGGTGGTTGTCATTGGAGTCTAATTAAAACATCTGTTTGTAGTCAAGTTTGCAGCCAGCACCTGGTGCTGCTCTGAGTGTAAAGGAGGCCCTCTGAGACCACAGAAGCTACAGGGTATTGCTTGCAGGAGCCAACACTTCTCTGGGCAGGGCTGTTTGGAGGAAGCTTCCAAAGGCACAGGAAGATGTGCTTGTGAATTGAGATTAAGTCCCAACTCTCTCATATGTGGTAATCCTCAAATTCCCATGGCTGCTCCTTGTATTCCATGTGCTAAAAACTCAGAAAGGCATTTTTTCTTGATTCAGCTTGAGATAAGAGCAATGTATTAAATCCTTTCAGCTTCATTGCACATGCCTTTCTCAGCTACTTTTGAAGAGCTAAAGAGGTACTTTGAAGACTTACAGTACCTAGGCTTGCTCCCGTGTCAGCATAAGCTTTTCCCTGAGGCTTGCTCTTTGTGCCTGCTAAAGCAGAGTGTTCTGCTTGCAGAATCCTACCCCAAGAAGTCGGGGAGCATAAACGAAGTAAGTGACCCAGAAGATGAGCTGACAGACTCCCAGAAAACTAGCAAGCTGTCTGAGATATACTCCACCACAATTCCGAGTGTGGACAATACCGTGGAGTCCTGGGATGGCTCTGCCATTGATGCTGGGTATGGAAGCCAAGGTAAGCCAGGGTTGTGTTTTCTTAGGGCTCTCTACTGTGTCTGGGTCTTGTCTCCGAAGATGAGCCAAAGCCTGTGGCCTGACCACATTTTTATGGCCTCTTGCTTCCAGCAAGGAACAAAATGTATTTTAGAATGTGCTCATGTGGTACTTTGAGTTGGTGTATCTGTTTAGGCTTTTATTGGCTCATTTATTCTGGCTTATATGGCATCATACTGTTCTCATAATTTTCAAAACCATTACAGCACTTTGTAATTCACATAATCAGAGACAGTATTCACTGGCCATATGTTTTACAGAGTATTTGGTCCATAGCTCAGTTTTATTTCTCCAGAGAGGCCTTGTAGGACATAATAATCCTCTTCAGGATATTTTAAAATCCACAAGAATGTCTTGTGACTAGAAGCACTCACTTGACAAAATAATTAAGGTAATACTACAAGAAAGTATCTGTAACTCTCTAGTGAGTGATCAGATGAACACATGTCTTCGAGGTCAGGTTTATTCAGCTGTAGCTTCTAGCAGATGTGAAACTGGAATGGAGGATACTTTAGCAATGGGAATATATTTTTACTTGGAGAACAGCCCTGCAAAACAGTTTTACCAGTTCAGATTTAGTGACATAAGCTAGCATTAGCCCGTGCTGAAACAAACTGAAATCCTGAATCAACGCCGCAACAGGAAACTGGTGGAAAGACTCCTGTCCAGAGCAGAATGTGAAAACAGGGAGGGATGCTGCAGAGTGCTGCTGCAAAGGGTGAGTGTGCTGTGCTCACTGCACTCTGGCCAAGTTCAAAGGACAGCACTGCCCAGGTGTCTCTTTCCCCATCCCTATGTCTTCCTTCAGCTTCTGTTCATCTGAAGTCTTAATTTGGGAGCACAGTTGAGACTGCAGGCTTCATTAAGGAGGAATCCCCTGGCCTTCATAGTGCAGCAATCCTTCTCCATCTAATTGAATGTTAACACAAGTTGGACACTGGGAAGTGATTGCTTTGCTGGTAAATTGAGAACAAGTAATTGAGCACAGCGCTCCAGGGAGCGGGGATGGTGCCAAGTTGCCCAAGATCCACACACTGCAACTTTGCTTCAGGGGCTCTCTTGTCTTCCCTGGTAATTGCATTTGGCTGCGTGGTGGTGCAGTGGTGCTGGCTGGGAAGGGGGATGCTGGAAGGTAGGCAGAAGGGCTTGGAGGGTTGCCCATGGGATGGGCACTAAAGGCAGGGTGCAGGGAAACCTGGGAATCAAAGAGCCTGGAGATTGGGGGTTACACCCCAGATGGAGAACTATAGATCAGGCTCTGCAGCCTTGTAGGCTTTAGGTTCATCCACAGCAGTAGGAGATGGCTCAAGAAAGGATTTTGGCAGGGAAGCTGTGCTGGGCCTGGTGGGAACATGCCACCAGGTGGCTCTGAATCCCAAGGATCCAGCCCTTCTCTCTGGAAGGAGGAGGTGAATCTATAATGATGCCAAGTGACTGCTCTAGACACGTGCCCCTGTGCCCAGCCCAGACCTGCTGCCCACTGGCTGCAGGGACCTGGATCCAGGGCCCTTGTCCTGCTCTGGCAGGCAGTGAGTGCTTCCCACTGCTGTAAGATGTTGGCAAGCAATTTTCTTGAGGCTTTCTCCAGAGAAGTCTAACCTTTAAAAACACACAGAGGAAACAATCTGTTAAGTGAAATAACAGGCCTTGGCATTTTCAGAGAAAGTCTTGGCATTGTCTTTGGGTATTTCCAGTGCTCTTAGCTGTTTAGGACATCAAGTCTCCTTTAATTACATGCTTCTCCATTACTTCTTCCTGTTTGCTTGGCACAGCGTGTGATGGGAGCATATGTACGGTGTTTCTTGGAAAGGCTCTGAGGCTGAGAATTTCTCTGAAACACTGAATGGGCAGTAGCAGGTGGGCAGGGGGCTCAGGAGATTAATTTCTACTGCAGATGGCACTGACACTGCTGAGGAATGGTCTGTTTTGGAAGCTTTCTTTTTAGGCATCTTCTCATGAGACTTGAGGATCTTGTGACTTGGTAGTGATGGATTTTCATCTCTGGAGTAAGACACTGCAGTATGGAAAAGTCCATGGGGGCAGTTGTACTGAAACTTCTCTGATTTCACTCTAACACTCTGTATTGATCTCCTGTCAAATGCAATATAGATGAGCCTCCTTTGCTCTCAAGCCAGCAGAGTTTTTTGTCCTATTCCTTGCCTTTCACACACATATCCCTGAAGCAGCTTCCTGTACCTGCACCAGCTGATTCCAAAGGCATGGGAATTCTGAGAGAACTGGCTGGCTGCTCTTAGGATCAGAGCTGACTCTTCCTCAAAACCACCGCTGAGGGAAGCTTGTCAGGATCTTCCCTTTGCCCTTTGAAGAACTTGTTGTATTTAAAGGTGACTGATTCAACAACATAATTTCTGCAGGGTTCAGTCTGAAAACAGGAGCTGGAACTGCCTGGAGGCAGGATCTGCATCTGTGGGTATGTGTATTCCCAGGTCTGTGGATCCCAGACCCACACCATGAAACTACTGAGAGGCAGGGGAGAAAAGGAGAAATGGGGCATCCCATGTCAACATCCTGAGAAGCTGCTTAGGTTAAACCAGAAGAGATTGGAAGAATTGCTTTTGAATGACTGAGATGGAAAGCGTATAATCCACATGACCTCACATTTGGAACCTAGGGAAGGAGGCTCTCCTGGCTCTGCATGTCCTACTCCATTTGGGGTTTCTGAGCAGGTATTGCCCTCTCTCTTCCTCCACTCCTTCTTGCCTTCCCTAGGTACGTACATACCCCAGGCTGCCGGCATGGCCCTCCATCCACACGAGTGGAGACACAGCAGGCAGAAGAGCAGCACCCCTCCAGCAGAAACCAGGAAAAGCTACCCCTACATGGATGGAAACTTCAGTGAAGATGACTGGGACAAGCCCAGCAGGTACGGAGAGGTGGGAGGAGGCAGGGAGCTGTTTGGAAGTATAGGTGTCACTGCACAGGGACAAGGGGGGCATGGAGATGTGATGGAGCTGCCAGTAATGTCCCACTTGGCATTAGGCAGTCATGGGGAAGGGTGATGGTGGTGCACCAGCTGTGTTGGGCCACCTCTACATTGCTGGGTTACCCTGAGTGTAGCTCTGTGACACCTCTGCCATGGCCAGGTGACAGGTGGTGTCTGGAGTTAGGGTGCTCTAAGCTGCATGGACCACAGGTTCCTACCGTGTTTCTTACTCCTGTACGTAAAGGCAACAGTGTTTTTGTAGTTTAGGTGTAATAAATAGATATGGTCAGGGCTGTCCCTCTACGTGTTGGCCAGCCTTTTTTGAGTAAGGATGCAGCTTCACAACAGCTCAGTGCCACAAAGCGAAAGAGGCCAATCAAACTCCTGGAGGACCAGTGTGAGGTTACACATCCATGTTAAAATCTACCAAAACTGTGGGTGGATTCTCTCTCCAGCACACTTTGGCCTTTCTGACACCTCAAACAAAGCCACACTGGGTGAACATGGTCAAGTTAATCCCCCAGCTCAGCCAGCATGGGGAAAATGCTGTAACACCTCCTGAGGCCACGGAGGCGGCTGCAGCTGCTCCGTGCTTTGGGTGAAAAGTCTGCTGGATCTGCCTTGGCCAGAGGCTGCCCCTCACTGAGCCACATATAATGGAAAAGCCCCATTGCTTCAAAACTTCAAGCCTCCTTGACATCCTCCAGAGTCCCCATAGTTGTGTGTGTCGTGTTGTTACTGTCGGTTCTTTTTTCTCCTATTTTTTTTCCTTAACTTTTGTTTGTCCAAACAAAACCCTTAGAACATCTCATGGCCATTTCCACCTATTTAAAGATGATCAAGCTGGCAGGAAGGCTGGCAGCGCTGGAGACTTTGTTCTTGTTTTGCCTCTCAGCAAGAGCCAGCTCACAGAGGTCACTGATCCCTCGTGGCCCTCCTGGCGAGGCTGCTGGCAGCTGAAGTTGGCAAATCTGAGCCCTCGAAACCCCCGTGTCCCTAATGAGGACTCCGAGCCCTGATGTCAAAGTGCAAGTGAGATGGTTCATGCTGCTGAGTCCTCTTTATTAGAGAGAAAAACAAACCCTGACAGCCTTTAGCCTGGAAGAACCTGCTGACCCAGTGATGTGGGAGCCCATTCTGAGTCATCTGTGTCCTGGATGTGTTTGTGTATTGCTGCTCTGAGAGGCAAGACACTGGTAACTAGAAGGGACATTTGCCTCTTTGGGAACCTGGGAGCAGAGGAAGGAAATGAGTAAGGGGAAAAAAATCAAAAATTCCTTTTTGGGGAAATTTTGGTTTGTTTTTATAAATTCTTGCTGGGTGTTTATTTGACCTTTCTGCCTGGCGTAAAGGCTACTGTCCTTTAAAAACTGATGAAAGATAGGGGGTGAATTTAAAATACAATAAGCCATGTCAAGTACTGCTCTCTCCAGGAAGTCCATGATCCCACAAG
The DNA here is from genome assembly GCA_013400175.1 of Phainopepla nitens. Lineage (NCBI taxonomy): Eukaryota > Metazoa > Chordata > Aves > Passeriformes > Bombycillidae > Phainopepla > Phainopepla nitens. The sequence continues at coordinate 78,364 of VXBQ01009279.1, read as the reverse complement.
GAGCAAAAGGGTGTGTGAGTGACTTTCTGCCTGCTACAGACTCCCATTTAAACCAGTGGATCCAAGGGAAAGTGTGTGCTAAAGACTTTGCAGTTGTTAAACTTCTGGAAAAAGACCAAAGGGTCATTATATATTTAATGGAGGCCAAGCTCTCTGTGACATGTACTCAAGTAAAATGTTTTGACTTTGCTGAGTGGTCTGGTGGATGAGTGTCCCTTCCTGTCTGAGGAGCTGAAGACCATTAAACCGTGCAAGATACTACCAGATGGTGCAGAGCTGGAGCCTCATTCCTGCAGCTCCTTATATGTATAAAATGCATTAGGGCTGCTCCAATATCACTGTCCCCTTGGGGCTCTTGCCCTGACACATCAGGGGGTTTATTGTGATCTTGATTTAACACCACAGAGAGTCTCCTGCTAGAGGCTCCTGTTAAACAAAGCACTGGTGATCTGAGTTTTGCAGTCTGGTGTTCAGTAAGCAGTGTCCAACATCACCTGCTTTTTTGTTCAGAGGATTTCACCATGTTCAATTGCTGTTTGATTTAGAGTTATGAGAATTGACCCTAGTTTGGGGTCAGAGATAAAAAGTGCTGAAACTGCCAAGGTGGGGAATTGCAGAACCCCCAGCACACGGTGTTCATATTAACGCGTGTTTGTACCAGCTTGAGAGAGGTTCTCTCTAACCTTACTCTCTGTTGTAGACAGAACTGGTGGCAAACTTTACACAGCTGTAAGTGCCAAGACTGCTATACAGCAAAAAAAAAAGAAAGACCTCCTGAAAGTAACAGCTCAGTTCCCTGGCCATCCCAAAGCAAATGAAACTTGGTTTGTATGGGTTGTACATGACACTGTTGATACTGCTGGCTCTAGCGGGCATTTGCTTGTCCAGCCCAGGGCAGTCATTTTATATACATCTTTGCATTATTTACTCTCATAGAGACCTAATGTATTTATCATTTTCTCACCATGTCTGTTACCCTCTGTGTTTTTCTCTCTCTTCTCAGGTGTTCTGTGTCTCAGATCTGAGCTCTATCCCATCAGCCTTTGTACTAACAGTCTCTGAGGCTCCTGGTTTACCCATAATGCATCCTTTTTTCTTTCACTTCTCTATTTCACCAAAAAGTCTTCCTAAACCTACAATCTTCCTACAGGCACTTTTTAATTTACCCTTTGAACTTTGACATTACTGCACCAACTTAATGCTTCCTTTGAAGGACACTTGCCCCGTTAGTAAATGCATGGAGGTCTCGTATGTGGACTCTTGTTTGAAAAGTTCATATTGTTTGCTTTTGTATATGAAGACTCTTCAAGTCTGCTTTTACTGGTGAGACACTTGCTGTAGCCTTGCAGCTTTCACCCCGCTGCAGAAGAGTGCTGACAATATTTGGTTCCTACGTTACAACAGATACCCCAACCGCCAAAATGGCCTTGAGACCACTCATGAGGACAATTTTTGGCGTGTTTTTGGAGAAGCTTTGGAGGATTTGGAAACATGCGGCCAGTCTGAACTTTTGAGGGAGATTGAGGTAAATCACTTTCTGAGTTTGCTGCTGACCTGACTGTTTTGCTCTTTCCATTAATATTAGACCATTTCCCCAGCTGCTGTTATTAGCCCATAGTATCCCTGAGCTGCCGGTGGTGTGAAGAAGGGTTTGGGTTTAATTCCTGTCAGGCTTTGTGCTAATGGGCAACTCTGCCTCATTAGACAGCAGCTTGTGTGTGCTCCTTCCCTGAGCCCATGGCTTGCCCTCCGGAAACTCCACGCCCTTTTCACGAACCGTTGCTGGCCAATAATCTTCACATGACTGTTGGCAAGCCATTCCTATCCAGGGGCAAACTCTCTGCCTGGAAAGATATTGACTGTCCAAAGCACTTGAAGGTCAAGCAAAAGGAGCCCCACAGACCCCCCTTGGGAGCGAAGCCTTGGCTTGCTCCAAGTGCTGACAGGCACACGTATCTTGCATTCAGCTGTCACTCTGCTGGAAACTGTTATAGTAAAATAGGTAATTGGAAGCTTTTCAGCCAGCCTTCCCCATGGAAAAATCTGAGAAAGTAATTGCTTCCTGCAGAAATAAAGGTGTTTCCTCTCTTCACAAACTACTTTCTCTTTTCTTTATCCAAAAGGCTTTGGAGGTCATGTTATTGTGTCCGGTTATAGGATGAGGAGCCTGGATTTCTAAGTCATGGGATGCAAATAAAAGGGCCCCCTTGAGACTGTGAGCAGCAGGAAGCAAACCTGCCTGGCAGGATGGGGCCTGTGCTGCTCCCTTCCCTAGTTCAGCTCCCACAGCCTGAATGAAGGAGGAGGACCCCATAAGACCATCTCTCCCTGTGCCCTCCAGGTGCAGAGGACTGGGGAGAACTCTCTGGGTCACGCCCTCCGTCACTCCAGTGGGACTGGTTTTATGTACAGTTGCATATTGCTGAGGCTTCAGAGAAAAAAAAGGCAACTCCTGACTAATTGAAGGTCGAAGAGGAAAGTCCTGTTTTGGTTTGTATTGTGACAAAGGACTTGCTAATCGTCCTTTCCTCCTTGATCCTTAGCAACTGTAAGTGGAGGAGGAAATCTCAATTAAGTTTATTGTGCTGAAGCATGGAATGCTGTTTTTATCTTAACTGCTTAAGAAAATGCTGACTTAAAAAACCCACAACACACTCAAAATCCCAAATCCCCAGCCCTCACAGACTATAATTTTTCCCCTTGATCACTTATTTCCTGGACCTGAATGTATTTAGAAACTAGTTTAGGCAGCTGTTCTCAACCTTTCTGAACAGCTGTTGACTGCTTTGGAGAAAGTACCTCTCTAAAATGATGTGCAAATATTCCTTTTCTGCTGGTATCTAAATGCAAAAGAAGAGATTTGCTCGACTCTCTTTTGTTTTCCAGGGATCTGTGGTGCAATTGCTGTTTTATGCTGTTTGGAGCTTTCAGAGTTGCAGAAATGTTTTTAAATATGTAAAGGAGTCTTACTGAAAGCTGAGCACCTCCAGGGTTACTGTGTATTAAGCACGTATCTAGAATATTTTGAAAGTTTTGGGGATAGAAGGGAAGTGCCCTGTTTTTAGCAGAAATCTGTTGAGTTCAACTCCCTTTTTATCAAATTCAAAGTACTACTGCTCCATTCCTCCCTCTCCATGTGCTCAGCCTTTGTGTAGTGTGCTGTGGGATGTGCAGTGCTCACTGGGGCCTTTGCTGTATTGCAGATTTCTTAGCCAAAACACTCAGCCTCCTGTTATTTTATGACAGTCAGAGATTTGATTTGTTTGTATTTTTAAAAAAACCTGGCCTTTCATACTTTGCTAAGAAGAGTCATGCAAGGTGACCCATGATAGCCTAGAAACAGGTTCACACACAGTCGGAATCCACTTCCAGGCTAGGAGTATGAAAGAAACAGGATTTTTCCAGTGAAGTGTGTGTCTCTGCTTTACTTTGAGAGCAGCCAAGGCATGGGAAAAATAATGCAGAGCAGCCACAGGATGGAGAAGTATGGAATTGCCTTTCTTGCTGCTTGCACTAAACTGAAAGCTTATGGAAAAACTCTAGGAAATTGCTTATGTGCTGCAAGGAGGATTTAAATGCTGTGAAGATGGAGAAGGAAACCAATGCTGTTGGGTCCTGGTTGGTTGTGGTATTTGCAGCCCATGGGGGAGGGCAGTGGCATGGTATGCACAGATTCTGTTCTCCCTGGCTCTGCAGTAGTGCTGCTGGGACAGCACAACACCCAGGGGGCTGAGGCTACCTGAGGGCAGTGACCAAATGTACCCTGGTTGGCTGTGCTGTTGTTTGTTAGTCTGCCTTTCAAATGTGTGGCAAGTCAGTGGCCTTCCACGTAGCAGGTATTTGAGTTTTGCCCAAACTTGAGCTGATCGAGTCATGTGTGAAGACCTGAAAAGTGCAAAGCTGAAAGGTCTTCTGTACTTTATCCAGCCCTTTTTGGGATAACATGGGTAGTGGTGCCATTTTCCTACTGCCACCATAATTCACTTTATTTGCTTTTGTTCCACCTTGGAGCAAAGAGCTGGAGTGGCTTGATTAGGGATTTGGTTGGATGATATTTCCCCTGTGCACAGAAGCAATTGCATTTTGACCTGCCATGTTTAGTGTCGAAGAATTTTGCTGCTCCCTACCTTTCCTTTCATTTCTTCTACCTTTTGGCATTTATTGGGACTGCAGACCCTTTGAACTCAAACTTTGAAATTACAGGTTTCATTACACTGTTTAAATGGACTCTGTGACCTGGAGCCAGCTGAGGTTCCACAGACTGGATTCTTGACTCCTTCGTTAGCTTTGATCAACATAATCTCATTAGTGAAAAGCATTGCCAAATGGAGTTGAATCTACTTAAGGGCATCTTTTAATGGATGCTATCAAGGATGACCAGGCTTAAATACTACTTAATTTCATATTTTTAACTTAGTTTTGCTCAGTGACAGCTCCTATTTACTGACAGATAAAGTCCTAATTTTTGTGCTGAATTGGCCTCAGTGGAGTCCAAGGCATTGACTCCCCTGGGCTATTGCCAGCACTGTGTGGTGCTGGAGAGGAGCTGCACCCTGCAGAGGTAGACTGGAGAACCAGGCAGACACTGATTCCTCTGTGAGCTCCTTGAGAACAGTATATTTGTCTTCCTTGACTATCAAGATGGATCATGCACAAGTTGAGGCCTGCCTGGCCCTGTTTGTGTAGAAGGGGTCATGGAAAAATAAGGCAGTGCTTCACAAATGCTTCCTTCTGAGATTAAGCTCCCTTTCGGGGTGGGGGTGGAGAGCATGAAGTGGCTCAGCCATAGACCTGGAAGTGAGCTCCTAAGGTCTGGGAATGGCTCTTACAGCCAACAGGAAGAGCTTCTTATTTCTGATTAATGAGAGCACCGGTGCCGCCGTGTTGTCTGTGGCGCTTTCGTGGCCGCGTGGTCCGTCTCGTCCTGCTGCTGACCCAGCAGAGTGACGTTGTGCCCTCGCCCTGCAGGCGTCCATCATGACAGGGAGCGTGCACAACCTGGGCCTGGAGGGCAGCAAGCTGCTCCTGGACTCTGTCAGCCCCTCGGGAATGAGCCCACTGAGGAAAGCCAACTCCAGCTGCACCGACGGACAGGCTGAGGGCAGCTCCCCTGCCAAGAAGAACGAGAGGAACCTGGACATGAAGAAGATTGAGAAGGAGATGCAGGAAATCATGTCCCCGACCCCCCTTGAGTTTCACAAGGTTTGTGTCGCCAAGGGTGGGTGTGACTGTGGCACTGCAGTACCTCAGTGGTTAAAGCTGTAGAACCTTTGCAACCTTGTAAAAAATCCGATTTGCTCAGAGGGACCCCCAGAAACTGGTCCTTGCTAAAGCTGGCCCTCACCAAGGTCTGCAGCAAAGTTTTCCAGAAGGTCGGATTAGGATGAAGCAGCCCCTTCAGAAGAGTAGTGGGATTTAGCTGCCATCATTCAGCAGGGTTCAAACCTTGGCTTTCTCTTTATATATAAAATTTCCAGGTCCTTGTATTTTGGAGTTTGTTAATTGGTGCTACAGACAAAAGTGAGAGAGCTCAAAGTATGGCCCCCTGGAGACCCATCAGCTCTTTTCCTGTGGTACACTCCATTTAGTAGGCCACTTCTCAAATAAAAAATTAGTTCCCTCCACTTCCACTCCACTTCAGTGATGGAATACTGGTTTGATTTCAGCATCCAGCTGAATGTAGCCAGTTTAACCATTGTGCAAGGCAATGGTAATTAGGAAAAGTAATTAACTCTAGAAGCTGCTGATGTAGAATGCAAGCAGAGAAGGGAGCTGGAGAGGTTTCAAAAATCTGATTGCCTTTTTCTTTCCTAATGTGACTTCAGAATGAAACCTGCTGTTACTGTAGTTGTAAAAACCAACTTTTTCAAGTTTGATCTGCTTTTGCCCTTCTGGGCATGGCAAATGTGTCTCTAAATAAAACTGCTTGGTACCTGAAGGAGGAAAGCTGTGTAATTAGGCATATTATAGGGTGACTCTTCATTCTGCTGGAGCATCTGGTGTTGGCTGTGTTTGGAAATGAGGTTGAGGCCATGTGGGATGCTCCTGTGTGTCATCCTGAGCATTGTCCTTCCCCAGGACTGGAGATCCATGAGGCTTACCCATCCAGGAGCACAGTCATGGAGAGTGAACCATGGTAGAGATTCACTCCCAGCTCATGGGAGGCAAGGGGAGATTTTGGTCTTGGGGAATCAGCTGTCCCTGGTTCCCCGTGTTACCCCATGGAAAGACACTCTTCCAGCAGTGCTCTTCTCTTTTAGACAAGGCAAAAGTGTTATGTGCCCAGGGGGAGGATGATCAGGTTGTCCGTTTCTTGTCCTCAGAGCATCAGCACTTACTGATATGAATTTTCTGAAAATAACTTGTAAAGAATATGGAGAATTTTAGATGTTCCTGCTGAGTGACATATTAAAACTGAGCTGTCTTCACATTTGACTCACTACATTAAAAATTCCCAGTAAACATGTTGATTTTTCATGTGTTGGTCTGGCACACGCAGAGGATACACAGCAAAGCCTGGGCCAGGGAAGGCGATGCTCCATTAAAAACATTTGTTTGCTGCTCTTTGGGTGAAACATGAGTGCTGTCTGTATTACACTGCTTGTGCTTCCTTCCACATCCAAGGGCGAGGGGCTGTCATGGGGTTGGTTTTATGCCAGTCACCAAAGCAATTCTCCTGTGATGATTGTGTCAGGCAAATAAGGCTCAGTCTGGGTTATCTGCTCAGGCTAAGAAAAACCTGCCCAGGAGACCCAGAGCAGAATTGCTGTAGGTCTGCACACATTACTCATGCTGCTCCCATCCTGGCAACCCTGTACATCACCTCCTTACTTTGCTGCATTGAAACCTGCTTCTTCTCTTTCTGCCTCTGCAGATGACACTCCACAAAGACCCGGAGAGCGAAGACTTTGGGTTCAGTTTGTCGGATGGCCTGTTAGAAAAAGGTGTCTATGTAAATATGGTCCGTCCGGATGGGCCAGCAGATCAGTGTGGCCTCAAGCCATATGACAGAGTGCTTCAGGTAATAAATGCAAAATGCAGTTCTGGAGGCTGGGACGGAGTGAATGAGTGGCTGAGAGGAAGAGAGAAGTGAGACCCATCCATGGCAGCACTAACTTTAATGAAAGGTAATAGTTAGCCAACTAGGTGAGCTCTTAGCCACCAACGCTCAATGGGACCTGTGTTTTTATAATAAGAAATCACTAGGTAGTACCTTCAGGTGGTACCCCTAGGTGGTACTCCTAGGTTACACTGGTCCAGGGCACAGCCTGTTCTGTCACTGGCCTTTTTGAGCTTGGACAGCTCAAAACAAGCAAAAAGCTGTGTTCCTTCCTTTCCTCACCCTATACATGGTTTTTGGATGAACCAGACTGTGTCGACCAATATATGTTCTTGTGAAGCCTCCTGTGGAATTAAGTGATGTTCATGAAGTTCTGTGCATGCCTTTGACAACTAGAAGACTTTTCTAGGAAACACATCCTTCAAGCAAGGTATTTTTTATGGATATTTTTCTTTGAAAAACACTTCATCTGAAATAGCTGATGCAGAAACAGAATAAAAACTCTAGTCAAAAGCACAGTCTGTAATAAGTGTGCCCTGGGCATATCGGACTACCAGAGGAACAGAAAAAGCCTGGTGAGTTTTGGAGATTGGAGAGAATCTCTGTGTGGATGAAAACCAACTATTTTAGCTTTGAGGTAGCTCAAACAGCAACGGAAGGAAGTGCAACCTCTGTGGAAAAATTGCCACCATTTGGAAATGCAGATGTTGTGACCATATTTGGAAACACTCAGATGTTTAGTTTTACTGATTTCTAGGTGGGGGTTCTTAGCAGTCGGATTAGAGCCAATACTTTATGTACATCAGGTAACTGGAGGACTGGCAGCACTGTGGGGAACCTTGTTTAAGCTTGTTATGATCTCTAGCCAGTTGGCTGCTATACAATTATTCCTTCTCAGCTTCAAATAAAAGGTGGTGCAAGAATGAACAAGAAGCTAATTAGGCTCTGGGTTGCCTTTCTGTACAATGTTGGATGTGTTGCTTTTTGGGAGCGCCAAGTGCTCTGGGAGGCGTGCCCAAAATCCTAAACAGAGCGGCACGGAGACTTTGGACACCCTTTTTTGCACGTGCTGTGGCACACAGCTCACACCTACGGGCCCACGAGGCGACTGCCATCGCGTTCATGTGTGGAGTTGGGAATGAGAGATTGCAGACGTGCCGTAGGTGACTCCCCTCAAGAAGTGCAGGGATGCATTGCTGAAGGACGCTGCACAGTGCTGCTGATGGTGGGCACGGGGATGTGCCCGAAGGCCGGCGGAACGCCTCGTCCCTGCCGTCACAGACCTTCCGCCTCTTGGCTGCATGGATTAACTGGAGCATGGCATTGCACTAGTGGCACTTCTGCGCTGGAGCTGCCTGGCTGGCACAGAGCAGGGGCAGAGCAAACTCGTGGTTTATCTCTCCTTTTCCACGAGGGGGCTAGAAATTATCCCTCTGCTGTAAGGGGCAGTACTGGGGTCTCTGTGCGGACACTGGCTAGGGTGGGGGGACACTGCTGGTTTCACAGACCCAGCACCGTGGGCATGCACTAATTCTGGGAAGGGCCTTGGAATGGAAGGGTTGTATGGAGTCAAATACTCAGCTCTTACCCAAAGAAGGAAGCAACACCAGGCCCCAGGGGTTGCGTTCACTCCAAAGGCATATGGGAAATTCCTTTTCCCCTTCCCCACTTCCATCCTGTGCCATTTGTCAGCCTGCTCTGTCCCAGAGCTGTCATGGCACCAAGCCCAGGTGTTCTGGTAGCTATAGGCAAGAGAGCTGGGGTGGTTTCTCCAGATGACCCAGCCTAGAAATGTGCTTGAAGGTCTGCAAGAGGCAGCAATAACTGCTTTCACTGTTTAATCTACAGAGAGAATTTGCAGCTGCCTCCTGAGACCACATGAAATGCATCCAGACTCCTGTGAAATGAAGGATATAAGTGGGGAGAGGGGAAGCAGAAACTGTTCAGTATAGTCTGGGTTCACCTCTAGCTGAGCTGGAAAATGGTTGCCAGAAGCCTCAGGCCGTTATTTGTTTTCTATGTGCTGAATACTTGGCAACACAAATTTAAGGCCAGTAAAAGTCATTATGGAAAAAAAAAAAGGAAAATGGCAACATTTTTTCTACAGGTTAGAACAGGAGAACTGGTTTTGAGCCCTGCAGTTTTTAATACTTGTAATACTGCCCCAGGCACTGGGGGTCAGGGTTCATGCCTGGTCCAGACGCTTTTTTCCCCTTGTATTAGTCTATTAGTTACTGCACCATTCCTCAGCTAAGCAGGGATGCTCATTCTGAAGGGGTGCTTCTGCTCTTCTCCATTGTGAACCTGGAATCAGGGACCCCTAAGAGTTGTTCATTTTTTCCAGCTGGGGTTTAGCACTAATCTTGCATTTGCTGACTAACAAACATGATCTTTCTGTTGTTCCTCCCCATGGCATGCCCTAAATCCATCCCGGCAGGTAAACCGCATCCGAACGAGAGACTTTGACTGCTGTCTGGCCGTTCCCTTGATTTCAGAGGCTGGAGATAAGCTGGACCTGGTGATTAGCCGGAACCCCTTGGCACTGGCTGCCAACGCTCCCTCGGAGGGGAACAGAGAGCTCCCGGCGCAGGTGCTCCGCAGCACCGAGGGCAAGGCGAGTGTGCAGACTCTCTGAGCAGCAGGAGCAGAGCAGATCGTGTCTCTGCTGAGCTCTTGTGGTATTTGGGGTGTTTTTTCCTGGTTTTTTGCACTGGTATTTGTAAATGCTCTGTGTACCATAACCTGCCAGTGGGGAGGTGGGTCTTCAGTGAGCCTGTAAACCGCCAAATATTGCTGGAAAGGTCAGAGCTGGGTGTGCGTCTGGGGCTGTGGCAGTGCTGGCAGTGGGACAAACTGCCGAGGGAGGAAGGAGCATCCACAGCCATCCCCCATGGCAGGGCATCCCCCTGTGCTCCTGCCATCCAGTGTGCAGGGTCCTGCCTCTGACATCCTCCTCACCCTGTAAGGCCTTGGCCATCCTACAAACACACATGGTGCTATTGTGTTCTTTGTTTGCTCAGTTAATCACATACAGCAGGACTGAAATGCCTTTTGTTTTATGTTGTGTCCAGCTCCATCCTTTCAACACCCCTGGCAAATCAATTCTTGCAGCCCCTTGCACTCCCAGTGCAGGGCTGTGGAGGGAGCCGGTGAAAAGACACTTCAAAACGTGCTTGAGAGTGGCTAAATGCAATTCTTGTGCAAAAACTGGCATTTGCAGCTGTCTTCTGCAAATTGGCATTTGCAGCCAGCCCTATCTACACTCCCCCCTAGGTCTGGCTCACCCTGTAGCGGGATTAGGCACCTTGTGTGGCTGATTCCCATGAGCAGTGTTGTTACTTGTGCTCAGTAGTGACTACAGAGTAGAGGCCCAAGGCTAAAGGCCTTGAGTACCTGCCTGAATCCCCCTTGTTTGTCTGAGCTTTATGGAGATGTCTTGCTTGCAAACCTGGCCTGTGCCTGGAAGTCAATAGCAGAACAGTGAAATTCCCAGGGCTGCCCCTGATGCTTTGGATCAATGAAACCTTGCTGTCCCCCCTGGGGCAGAGGCATGACGAGCCCTTGGCTGGGTGGGGGTTGTGTCCTGTGTCCCCGTGGGCTGGGTGGTGTGTGCCCCTTCGCCTATTGCCGGCCTCTCGCAGCTCTGCGGCCGCTCCCCTCCCGCCCGAGAGCCCCCGGCCCCCGTGGCAGAGGGGCTGGGATGTTTGCATTGCCTGCCCCGTTTCCCACGTTAGCACTTTATGACGATGTCCGTGTCCTGGTGGCGGTGTGAGGCCGGCCCCGCTTTCCCTGGGAAGGCCTGGGCCACGGAGTCAAAGAGCTCGCTCTCAGTCAGGCACGGCAGCTCCGGAGCCCACTGGCCCCGTTCCCTGCTTGCCCTTCCAGCTCCTCCGTCCCCGCCGCACGGCAGAGGGGTGTGCAGGGAGCGGGTGGGGGTGCAGCACGTGCCTGTCGCTTCGCCGAGCCAGGACTTGTCCCCGAGAGCGCCCTGCGACAGCACAAGGGATCCGGTGTTCCTTCCAGGCACGGCCCCATCCAGCTCTTCGTCGTTGTAGCCATTTTCTCTTTGAGTATGCAATATCCCGTACCATTGCTGCCACAGCTAGATAACGTGCCATAATTGATACTGTGGAGCATTGACAGTGCAGCCGAAAGTGTTTTTATATGCAATATTCTGAGCAGTGGAAGCTCACTGGGGCTTCTCATAGGTTTTTAATGAAGACTTTTATTAAAGGCTTTAAAAAAAAATAAAAAAAGGAGGAAGATAAACTTGGTCCTTGTATCCCTTCCTATGCATTTTGAATGATATGAAGATGAAATGCATTACTTAAATGTGTATTTTTATCCACATATTAGAGTGTATTCCTTGTAAAGTATTTTTATATGCTAATTTTCTTATGTATCTATGAAAGCACAATATTTAAAAGTACAGCATTTCAAAGAATATTTTAGTCCTGTTTTGGACCTATTTGTAAATCTCTGTATTTAAATGGGATTGGAATGACTTTGACTTTTTTTTAAATTAAATAAAAGCAAATGAAATGCATTTGTTTTGGTTTGTGTTGCTTTCTGCTGGAGGATGATAGTGAGGCAGCGCTTTGCTTCCAGCAATATTTTAACTTGCCAGGGGACTCTGTTTGTAAGACACCTTGGAGGACAAGGGGGAGGCCACACAGAGGGTTTTGCTGGGAGGCTACTCTTTGTAGGGCTGTCAGTGTAGGACTGGGGTTGTCCCTTGCCACCCACCATAAGCAGCAGGACTTGGGTTGCTCCCTTCCCTGTGCCCATGGAGACAATTTTGCTGTAGCTGTTAACGGGAAGAGCTGGAGATGCTCATGCATGTGGTTCCAGCACTGCTTGCAGCTTTTCCACACTGGGAATTTTGGCTTAAAGCTGGGCTGCTCCGTGACAAAACACTGACGCAGCAAAACACGTGGCAGCATTTGCAAAGCCGTGGTTAATCCCTGGGGATGGGTTAGAAAAGTCCTGGAGCATGATGTGCTGGCAGGAGATGTCCCATCTGGTGCTCAGAACCCTGCAGCTCCAGCAGGGTGCCTTGGGGATCTGCACCGTGGTAGCCAAATAACCCCACCTCTGAAACCAGACATCCCGAGAAATGACTGCCATGAACCCAGAACACAGTTCTTGTGTCCATGCATCGAGGATTTCTTCCCTGTGCTCCCAGTGTGGGCAGCACAGGCTGGAATGCTCCCTGGATAAGGCCACAGGGAATCTCTGCTCGCCAGCACAGAGAGGGTGAGCTGGGTTTTGCAACCCTTCATGGCCAAGTGGGTAATGCAGGAATGTTCGGAGACTGAGCAGGGTGTAGGAACGCTCCTGGTTAGACAAGGGAATCATTGCCACGTAAAGAACCTTATCTGCCCTCTCTGGCTGCCCTCCTGGAGTGAAGACTTCAGAACAGGGCCCGGCACCGAGGCCTTGCCAAAACCGTGTGGAGCCAGCCGAGGCACGGGGCTGCAGGAGGCTGAATGAGCGCCCATGGAATGTGAGCCTCGGGGCTCAGTGTGTGGCCAGGGCTCCGTGGGTGTCCCAGGTGAAAGGTTAGAACAGAGCTGCTCCCTGGGATGTGCCTCAGTGGGCAGCACATCCCCCTGCTGGGGTCACTTCTCATCCCACGGGCCTTGGCAGGTGATTGCCACCAGGGCAGGAAGTCGAAACTCTTCAGCAGCGGTGTGTGGCACTTAGTGGCCTTTTAATTTCCTGTTTATTTATTTTATTTTAACCTGAGACACACTGCAGTTGCTTTCTGTGCTTTTATGAGGCTGCTCAGCCCAAGCATTGCAGGCTGTGCTGGTGAGAGGAGAAACCCCTGACAAAGTCCTCAGTCACACCCAGCAAAATAACCAACCAAGCCAAAAAAGCTCGAGTAAAGACCGCTGTGGGACTGATCCTGGGCCTGCTGGAGGCTCAGCAGTGATACTCAAATGTTTTATTTCCACAAGGAGTAGCCACCTACACGTTGGCTTTTTCTTTCCCTACCTCAAATCAGGACTTCAGGAATGGACGCTCTGGTTTAACCTCCATCCATTTGGAGAGGCTTGAAATAACCAGCCCCATACACCAGAAAAATCAATGTTGGACTGCGTTTTTTTCCTTTCTTTTTCTTCCTGTTGGGCTTTTCTCACATATTTGAATTCTCACAGTAGTGGTGCCATGCATAGGCTGGGCACTGGCTGGTGAGAAATGGCTTTCTTTTGCATCACTTGGGGTTTTTCTGTTTGTTTGTTTGTTGTTTTTGGTTTTTTACCTCTTTGATCTGTTTTGTTGTGTTTTTTTTTCCCTCACCCCATTTTTTTTGCTACTTATTAACTTGTATCCCATGAATTTTTGCACTTTTACCCTTTTGACCCTCTCCCCATCCCACTGAATGAGGGGATGAGTGAGTGGCTGTGGGTGGGGCTGTGCTGCCAACCAGGGTGAAACCATGGCAGATGTGAAGTTAGATAGTGATTACGCAAATTTTATATATATAGTATTTTATAAGGGCAAAAACCCCCCACAACAACAACCCCAAAATAAGTGATAGGTTTAAAGGAAAAACTGAGCTACTGAAAGACCAAAAAAAAAAAAACCATCCAAGAGCATAGATGGTTTATAAAGGAAAGTTTTATTTTCAGTTATAAGGTGATTACAAACTCATCTAAAAAAGCAAAGATGACTTAAAAATATCCATATACATTTTATTTGTCTAAAAAGCAAAACAGAAACTGCAAAATACAAACATCTACCATATACACAAAGGCTAGGAGGTTTTAGGATTAAATTACAATCCAGGATTTTTTTTTCAAATACAAATATTCCGTTTTGGAACACACAAAAATGTTTTAAAATGTTTTAAAAATATTTTTAAGGTTTCTTTTCTTTAAAAAAAGTTCAGATGACATTTTAAGGAGGCTATCATCGCCCTCGCCTCCTCGCTGCATGTGCTACTCATCACATTACTGTAGTCACAGTTGCTAGGAATTTAAATAATTAAAAAAACACCACTGTTTTTTAGCCAAATACATCAAACAAGATGGACCACCTCTTACAATGTGAAGTCCCTGGCAACATTATCAGGTAACAATCACAACATTACACTGGAGAAAAAATAACATCCTATTGAACAACGAGCACTTCAGAACAGTACTGGGATGCTGCGATGCTGAGAGACCGGCGCTGGCTTCCAGGACAGGAGCAGGTCATGAACTAACTCAACTTGCCCCCTCAGGTTTTGTTTTTTTTTATCAGCCTCTCAACATAATTTTGCCACTGTTTGTTGTTTTTTTTTGTTTGTTTTTTTTTTTCTTTATATATTGAAAAAAAAATTAAACTCTTTCTAGCATCTCAGCTGCAGAAGCAGGTACATTTCGGAACAGTGTGTATTGTACTCACTGTGCTAAAGGGCTGAAGCCTTCCCCCACAAATGCACACACACAGAGCATGTGCACAGCTCCTTAGCATCACTGAGTTTTACTTTTTTTTTCCTTTTTTAAATAGCTTTTTCCTCATTATTTCTTCTGATTTCTCAAGTCAGGCCACATTTTCCCTGCTCTGCAAATGTGAAAGTGAGCAGCACCATCCCGCTGTGCACTGCAGAGCCACAGGGAACAAGACTCTCAAACCTGCCCCTTTAAAATATCTTCAATTTAATTTACTCTTAAACCTCATGGTAATTAAATTCTGACACTTTTACTGATTATTTCAAATGAGAACACAGCAGCAGTACAAAAAGGCTGTGTCTGCCATTCAATTGCCCAACATTATCAGCAGGGTCAGGCTCTTTTCTAGGCACAAACCCTGTCACCAAAGTTTTCCCTCTTTGATGGAGATGGGTGGGTGATTCGTTTTCTTAGTTTTCAACCTGCAAAATTTTTAGCTTGTCCCTGTTTTTGGTGAAATGGTGTCTCAAGCTATTTCTGCTCTTGTTTTAGGACATGGGTAAATTGAAATCACCAATTCCCAATGACAACTGAAAAAAAACCACACAAAGAATGTGACTTTTTCTGTTTATTTTTTTAATAGAAACAAACAAATTGAGATTTGTTTTTTTTTCAGAGAAGCACTGTCCATTTACACATTTTTTTGGGGCTGGCAGAAAAGAGCCACAATCTGGTGGAGGGTGTGGGGCTGGATCGGGCAGTTTTCCAGTGGGTGCTGGTGCTGGTTATATTCAAGTCTCTCTTGAGCAATCTTTCCCATAGACTCGACTGCTAACACCATAAGAAAATTTTTGTGACCAAAATATGGAGTTCAGGGCACCCCTTTTGCACTAGTTCTAGGGTTTCTCAGATGTCGTGTCACCAAATCAACTAAATACTTTGTTTCTTAAGCCTATCTTCGATTATAAGAAAAAAAACAAGCTACCAGGGTCTGACAGTTCCTGACCTTTGCTCATGCAAATATACAAATACACAACTACACGTCACTCCTAACCACAAGGCTTTGGATGCTGATTTTGGAAAAAACGAGTCCAGGGCAGATGCCTGAACCCACACCACACCCAACCTCCCATGCCAGGAGCCACATGGTGCCTACAAGGAGCCAGGAGAGCTTACAAATCAAACCTTAAGGCTTCTAGGACGGGCCATGGACCAGGATTTTGTTATTACTTTCCCTCTTCCACCACCCCAATTTAGGAAAGACCATTTGGACACTCTGGCAGGTTGGCTCTTGGCAGGCAAGTGGTGCCTAAACCTCCTCAATCCTCATCCTGAACAGCCTGGCAAGATTTACACACATGATTTGCAGCCTAGGAATAGAAGCAATGTCCCCACTGTGTGCGTGCATATGAGGGTGGAAGATTTAATCTACTAGTCTACTTAAACACAGATTTATTTTTATTCTTTTTACTGAAAGTGAGCAACTTCCACTGAATCTCCTTGGAAATGATGTCAGGGGCATCTTTCTTCCAAGTGTACTTGAGCTGCTTAACTAACTTGTCCACTGCATTCAACGCACAGCTTATTTAACATTTTATATACATTGTGCCTCCGTGAGTGATCCTGCAGGGACCACAAGACACAGAAGCTAAAAATCAGTTATTCAAAAGTGTTCAAATCCTTCTCCCACAGCTGGAAGTTTGCCAGTGATGCAACAAGTGGGAGCTTTGAACCCAAGTATGATAAGCACAACCTCAACAAAACTGAAAGTCTCCTTAGCAAATAAAAACAGACCAGGAGGAGACTTGGAAAAGATCTGTTGAATGGAGATGTCCATGTGTCTTTAGATCTACTTGAGTTATCTAACACTGAGACAAAGAAGAGGAACCAGGAGCATCTGCAGTTGGGAAAGAGGATGAACACAGGACTGGAAGGAGCTGCAGGAGGTGCTGTCCTGGCAGTGACAATAAAAGCTCTGCTGATGTTGTTGGGGTTTTTTTGGTGTTACAGCAACTGTAAGGCTGCACTATTTTCCTTCCCCCTACTTTTTCTCATTTCTTCCTCTCCCCAAGAACAGCAGTGAAAATCAATTTTGCAGAGCTGTTTCAGCAGATCATACCTAACTCCCCTCCACCCCTAATTCCAGGAGCTGTGCTGCTGCTGCGGGGTGGCCACCAGCACTGTTCTAGATGGCAAATACAGCTGCCAGGCTTTTGTATTTTTATTTACAACACAAGAACAAATCCATTGTGGACCTACTATCTCAAACTTGAAAGAGGACTTTTCTAAGTGTGTGGATCTGTTTGGACCAGATGAAAAGGAAAGCTATAGATGAGAAGGAAAAATAGAATAATAACAACAACAACATTAAAAAAACAGTTCTATTTATGAAATCATACTGTTTAAACACTGAGATACAGACTACTGGTAAAGTCTCTTAGACTAGATGCTCATTCAGAGAGATCATTACTAGTGACAGGTGAACTGAAAAGGTTTGGAAAATTGAGAAAAATAAGAAACAGGTCAGAAAAATCTCATGGGGAAATGTTCCCCTTAAAATTTCTACAATCTCTTGATTTCAGTTAGCTGGAAATAAATACTGCTGAAACTCTGCTGTTTTCAAGCCCAGAAAACCCCATGAATACAAAGGTACATGAAACAAGAAAAGGTGTGCGTTTTGTCTTGGTTTATGCTGGCTTTAATCTCAGGGATCTGGTTCTAAAGACCTCATGCCAGAACGGCACTGTTTTTTCCCAGATCCAAACCAGTTCATCTATAACTAGTCATGATGCTTTAACACAGAGTTCCTCATTTACACAAAACAGGTAAAATAGGTCATAAGAGTTTAAACAAGTAAATATAGGAAAAAAAAATCAGTTGTCTTTGCAGTCAAAATAGGTAGAAAACACAAACTTTTTAAAAAACTTATATTTTAATAAATTTGGCAGAGGATCATGTTGAAATGCAAATTTATCACCAAGAAAAGTTTAGAAATCTGATAAAATCGTTAGGTAAAAACCCCCAACAGTAAAAATGCAAATGTGCTCACTGGAAATCAAACCCCAGATAAAACAAGAAGAATTAAGCACATTTCTTTTTTTTTTTTTCTTTTTTTTTTTTTTTTTTTTTTTGGGTGNNNTTTTTTTTTTTTTTTTGTCAGGGGAGGGAGGAGGGGAGAGGGGAACTGTTTTCCAGAAACAATGATTTCTTGGCTCTTGGTGAGTCCCAGCCCTCCCTCGCAGTCGTGCTGAAGAGCAGCAGGGCCAGGGCTGGCACAGAGAATCTCCGATGAGCTTGTTGCATATGTGCGAGACTTTTCACTTGGAACATGGAAGCGACTGATTTGAATGGCACAGTTTGTACTGAAACGGGGCTGGGTTCTGTTCTCTGGTAGATGTATTTTGAAAGGTGTAGTATTATCCTCTGGTTCTTCCCACTGCGACGCCCTCCACAACACGGGAGAGGCCTGAACACCCAGCTGACTTGCTGGAGATATCTTTGATGTAGCCAAACCATTTCTTCCCCTAATTAAAGCTTGTCTCAGCTCTATAGCACAAAAGTCATGTGCAAGCTATAATCTCAAACACAGCTGTATGACAATGTATGTATATGAAAAAGAAATAAATCAAGCATCAGTGTTTCCTCTGCACTCACAAAAACCATTAATTTAGACCCCCCTAACTTTCTACATCCTCTTCACCTGTGTCTGTTTACTGCAGACACTGATTGTAACTCAAAAATGAGAGTCCAAGCTGAAGCCCACTAAGAGAGTTATCTTTGGTTACATTTCCTTGCCTTTGATTGTTAAAAAATAAAATTGCTGTATGAATATTTCTTTATTTTGGGCACATTTGATGACACCCACTGGCTCTCAGAATTCCTCCTGTGACCTTGGATGGTTTCTGCCACTGGCCCAGCAGGTGTCATTTAGATGTTTGCCATCTCCAGCTGTGCAAAAGTTTCCTTCAGGACTCTCATAATACAGCAACCAGAAAAAAGAAAACACAATTCTACCATGGCTTGTTTTGTTGCTGCAAATCAGCTCTCTGTTGTAAAAGTATCTACAAATTCAAACTAGAAAGATTTGGAAGTTATAGATGCAGCAATGTTTTTCTTTAATAATTAATAATAATTTTGGTCCATCTCTTAGTTTTAAATCTCCCCGTTTCGGTTACAGGGAAACCAACAAGTTAAGAAATGTTTGTGCTGCTGTGGCCAGTTAGCACACGGGACAAGAAAAAAATTAAATAAAGCTACTGTGTAGGAATGTTAAGAACTGTTTATGTTCCTGTTTAAATAAATGACTACTCTGCCCTGACAGACTAAGCTGATAGCAGAACAGGCAGATACAAACTCTGCTTTTATCAAGCATTTCTTTTAAATACCTTTGGATAGACTACCTGTGGTATGATAAGAAAAAAACTCTCTCCCTCTAATACAATGCCCACAAGACAAGGCTGAGTTTCGCCAGAGAACCTGTGCCAAGCACAACCTGCTCAAGTTAAAAAAAAAAAGAAAAGAAAAGAAAAAAAAAAGGCTTTTGTCCATCTTTTGGACAGTTTTCAGGGTTCCAATTCCCCACAGAAACATTCACCTGCACTACATGAAGCAGAACTCCCGTTCCTATGCTTCTTGTAGTCATTTCTCTTCACTTCCCAGCCTCACCTGGAATGGTACCCAATTCCTTCTGACCAACACAAAACATTTCAGTGTTACATGTTCCCTTTGCTTTAATTTAAATTCCAAAGAGCCCTGTTTTTTCAGCAGATAAGATTCATAAATATGTCTGCCACTCTCCAGCCCCCCTAAAAATAAAATAAAATAGAATAAAATAAAGTAAAATAAAATAAAATCACGGTTTAATCCAATGATGAGCAAGGAGACTGGGGGCTCTAGGTCCGCTACTGCTACTTAGTAACACGAGACAATGGACTCACTTAGTCCTTTTGTCTGTTCCCCCAACAGCAATGACCTCCCTCCCCTAAATAAATAAATAAAGCAAATCCTGGTTACCAAACTTGGAAAAGCATTTTTGAGATACATGGATGAAAAGCACCTGTTTGCTCTGTGATATTATTATCATCATTACTATTATTATTAACAACATGTCTGTTATCAATACCAGTTCCACCAGGTGAGTGGTTTTGTTCCTCCTGTCAGGGATGACCTGGTTTGTGTTCACCTCTGGACGGTCAGAGTCCAGAAGTGATTTCCTTATTTTCCTGCCCAAACCGAAGTCCAAATGAGTAAGTGAACATCTGAAGCACCCAGAGAGCAGGTGCTGCTTTTCCCCTCTTGGCTGCTCTGTGCTCATCCCTGCTGCCCTGGGGACGGGCTGCCCTCCCAGTCTGCAGAATTCAAGTTTACGCCAGTGCCACCACACCAAAATATGGTTTGCTGGAAAACTCGGAAGCAGGTACTCAACCTCCCTGCTCACACACAAACAGCAGGCATTTCACTTAAGTAAAAAAAACACAACAACAAAAAAACCTCAGAAATTTCAAAAATATCAACAAAAAAAGATTGAACCATGCCAAATCCTGCAAATGCCTTCCTCAAGTTCTCCTTGGTTGGTGTGACAGCATCCCAGTGCTGTCCCTGGGAGGGACAGCCACAAGACTGTTCACACCCAGCTTCTCTGCATCCCTTGCAAGCTCTCCACTCCAGCTGTTTGGCTACAGCCTTATCCAGGGACTGCACTAAACAAAACTGTACCCACTCTCAAAAGTGACCTTGATGCCTGTCGTTTACCACAGCTGAACCAGAGGGTGGAAATACTACACCTTTGAAAATTCTCTTGAAACAGCATTTTTTAAAAAAATGTATCTCTCAACAGAGCTCCTTTTGTGTGTTCTGTAGGTTACCCTGCTCCCAACCATACCAGCACCTAAAATTGCTTTCTGAGACTTGAATGTATTGCTGGTAAGACAATCAATTCAAGTGGTAAGGTGTATAATATTTAGAGATAAAGATATATATATATTTAAAAAAATCCAATAATAGTAAATTCTTGTAATATGTCTAGTCTGATATGAAAGCCCTCCCTCTACAGAGAGACGTCTGCTGTGATTACCTTACAAAATATTAAAAAAAAAACACACACACAAAAAATAACTTTCTCTGTGAGAAATAAAAATAAATCCTAGTGCAAATATAAAGCTCTGTAAACCTGGTCCTATGAGAATCTATGGTTAGTAAACGGCAGTTAAAGCAGGTTTATCCTCTCACAGAGAGAGCTCACATCATGGTTTCCACAATGATATGAGTTGGCTTGATCAATCCGCCATTCGAAGTTCCATTGCGGCAGAAGGGAGTGCCACTCTCCGTGTCCTTGGACCACCGATTCACTTCCTTGGGGGCAGCCACGGCCTTTATCCTCTGAAAGAGAGAAGGAGAGCAGAGGTGAGATGACCAGAAGGCCTCTGTGTCTCCACATGCAGGATGTGGCATTCCGGGGACAGGGACGGTGGCTGTTGATGTGTGCCCATGGCTCTGTAAGAGTGTGAGGATCTGTGGAGCCTTCAACTCCTGCTCAGCTGCAAAGCCTGACTTGAGGCAGGGAAGTGAGACAGGAGAGAAGTCCAGGCATTATCCAGCATCCTGCAGGTTGGGCTTGCAGTGCTGCAAATGATGTGTGTCCTCCTTCCTCATTTAGAAACAGCTCTGCCTCTCAGCTCAGCCTGCACTGCCAAGAGGGAACTTCTGTCCTACATCTCAGCTCACAAAGGAGGAACTGAATGGCATCTGACCAGTGTTTACCCTCTTTCCTTTCCTAACATGGTCTTTGAGCAGTGCTCTGGCTACTTTTAGACTTGTCTCTCATGGTGACAATGGTGACAATGTAGGCAGGAAAATTAACACTTATGCCCTGGCCACAGCTGAAAAAGGCCATTAACACTTGGACGAAAACAAATGCAAGTGTTTGTGCTCTGGGAAATGTTTGGGTTTGGTATTTTTTTTAATTCTATTCTCTTTTTTCCTAACCCAAAGCGTCCCACTTTCTTCTCCAAGAATACCCTGAGCGGCATTTAAGGCCAGCTTGTTAGGCAAAAACAAAACCAATCTGAAAACTTTGAAGAGAATTGGTAAGTTTCATGCTTGCACAGCCTCTAAAAACTTTCTACCTCAAGAAAAAAAAATTAGAGGAGCCCAGACTGAACTGCAAAGGGCAAAAGATTTCCTGCAAATCCAAACCTGGGGAATCTGCACTGTCAAGTCTAAATCAGACACAAAGTCTTCCAAATATCAGGGCAATTTGGATCCAGTGTTTCAGTTTGAAATAAAATAAACACAAATTTAAAGAGCTAAAAATTGAAGCCCTCTGTCAAGAGGGTTTGACTTTTATTTAGTCCCCCACAGTGAAGGCCATGCCTGAGAGCAACGCAATCCACTGGTGCTATCTGAATTTCCTTGAAATTCAGTGAGTTTTCACTCAACTGGGTTTGACCCAGGTCTCTCTCTCTTTATCTTGCTTTTGCAGTGATTTTCAGGATG
Organism: Phainopepla nitens; assembly: GCA_013400175.1. Lineage (NCBI taxonomy): Eukaryota > Metazoa > Chordata > Aves > Passeriformes > Bombycillidae > Phainopepla > Phainopepla nitens. The sequence goes on along the minus strand of VXBQ01009279.1, from coordinate 56,428 downwards.
GTGCTTCTGTGTCGCTGGGGGCTGGAGAAAAGAAACCTGAGACTCAGAAACACCCCAGTCCTTGAATGTTTATCTGCACATGGAGGTAATGATTTGCCAAGCTGGAAGCTGTACAAGTGGGACACGAGTAAAATCACTTGGTGTTTATCTGAGGACAGAAGGCTTTGTGCTTGTTCTCTTTCTACTGTTTGCCCAGAGGACAGGTGATCTTTAACAGTCTTATTTGCCTTACCTGGGCAAGGTGGCAGTTTTCCAAGCATTACCGTCTATAAAACATAACAAGTTAAAGCTCCCTTTTCCTCTAGACAGACAATTGCTTGCTCTTACCTCAATGAGTGACCCATCTGACTGAATGATGCGGATGACCATCACCATAGGGATGCAGATCATGGAGGAAAGGGCAAGAACCCAGCCCAGGCCAATTGCCCAGTCTGGGTATGTGTAGACCTTGTTGTAGGTCAGTGGTTTATACTTGGCCAAAGAAAAGATAAAGCACCCCTGTGGATGAGAAAGGAAAACAAAGTGAGGCTCAAAAAATGCTAACAGTAGAAGGGCTGTGGTGCAACCACTGGCCCTGGGGAAGACAAGCAGTGAAAGGCAGAGCTGATGGATACCATATGTATTTTAAACCAATGGGGGAATTGTTCTTCCATTTCAATCATTGGAAGAGCATCTGCATCTGCTTATAGCATCTGCTATGTGATGACAGAGTGCTAAGAGATGGTGCTGAACAGCTGCAGAACACTGCCAATTCTTCTTCAGAGCTCAACTATGTGCTGCACACTGCAAGATTACCAGGATGTCCTTCCCACCCAATTAAATACTTCAAGCCAAGGTCTGCCTCTGACTGCTCAAGTCTTTTTATTACAATGGCTTAGCAGTCTTATGTCTGAAAGCAGGGACTTCTTGTTGGAGAGTGAGATTTTTCTTCACAAATGTAGAATTTTGCCAATCCTAAGAAAAATCCACTTAAACGCAGCCAACTGCAATTCATGCAGGCACAGTAGAGACTAGAGAGCTGTCATGTTAGCAGCTGACATCTGAGAACATGATGTCTTTGAGAGGTATGTTCAAACCTTCAGCTTCTCTTTGCAAATTGGCCTCTGAATGCAACAGCCTTCCCTTGAAGAGAAGCAGTAAGAGGTGGATTAGCACTGCCAGGTGTAAGACCTGAAAGAGCACAGGTCAGTACTCACCACACAGAGAACTGGTGTGATCACAATCCAGCTCCATTTCATCCAGGGACCAGGTCTGTATCCAATCATATCCTCAATGGCATCATAAATATTATCAGCGCCTGTGCGAATCAAGCAAATAAAAGCCCTGTAAACACTGTAGGATTAAAGCTGCTTTCCTAGGCTCCCCAAGGGGTATTTAAAGGGAAGGTGAAGGTATCACATGTATTCTTCAAATGCTTCCCACAGCTCTGAAGTCCAAGATGATTTTCCTGAGAATCTCAAAGGTTGAGGGAATCTCTGATCCCACCCTCCCCTCATTATGTGGCTGCAGGAGTGCAATGCTGATCTCTCCTGCCCCCTCTCCTCTCTCCAGACTCTCCCTGAACTTCCCAGAGGAATCACCATGGGAAAGACTTGGCAGCAAATGGTGCACCTGCTTCTACAGAAATCTGACTTTGTTTGTTTTGCTTTTCTGAGGAGATGGAATAAGGGGAGAATGATGGAGAATGAGAGAAATAACCAGTCCTAATCATCAAACATCTGATTATTCCCCAGTCACAGCTCAGGCAGCTACAATGGCCACTGTCAGACCGTGCTGCTTGGCACTGCCAAAAGTAATGGGGCAGAATATACTTTCAGCTCTCTTTTTGTACATTCTGTTTGGTTGGCTTGTCCCTGCAGACACTGCAACTCTGAAAAGAAATTCTCTGAGAGACAAACAGAAATTTTCATGGCTGGCCACACTTTCAACTCTCTCCTCTAAACTTGACACATGAAAATGCTTAATTGTGCCCTTATTAATTAGCAATGGAAGAATACTAAATTTTTTGTGGAAAAAACACTGGAGGCTGGATTTATCCCAGATGCAAATTTGTCTCCAAGAGGTCAGGGCAAATTTATGTTAATGGCATGCATCCGTTGCTGGGAAGAAGGACCCCAAGGGTGGCTGATGATTTAATATTTGGCTAGCAAAATTGTCACTGACTCATCAAAAGGTATCAGATGAAAGGATTCTCACTTACCATAAACCCAGGCTACAGCAATACATTCAAAGAATGCAACCCACAAAAGGCATACACCACTAGCTGCATAGTAGTCAAAGAGTTGAAAAACATACATGCCACCCTGTAAAAGAGAGACAAAATTAGTTAAGATCCAATAGGAAAAAAACCCCCAAGAATTCAGACCCAGCTCCCAGTTACATCTACCAACATATCCCAATAATTCCTGTCCAACAAGAAGCAGCATCTAGCAAATAGGTAAGGTAAATATTTGGCATTACCTCCCCAGGGAATATGCATGTTTACTACAGGAATAACTCCAAACAAGACAACGATTAAACAAAATTAGGCCACTTAATATAATCTACTGAGACACTTAAATCTTTCCTTCTTACAAGTATTTTAGGATGGGCATTTAAAGAAATAAATGGTTGCCTCCTAACATTAACACCTTAAAAAGACTAAAAGTGAAAGTCAGTTCATCGGGAGGGTCTTCATTTATTTACAGAGTGAAAGGGCTACTTTCACGAAAATAGTTCATGTTTTGTTTTATAACTCTATTTATAACTCTGCTGTTAGACTGCTCTTACTACACTGCACTTCCATTTGAAAAACTGTGGGGTTTGGGCATCTTTGTTACAGGTGCTATTTTACCTTCCACAGTCATGCTTTTCCAGTTGTTTTTAAAATCTGACTTTATCTTGAAGATAAATATCACAACAGTGCAGGCACTGGAACATATTCCTGTCTTGTTTATACTAGATTAAATCCAGTGGTATTTAATTAATTCAAATCCGTGTAACTAAGATAAAAATCTCTTTCCCTGCATGCCACTGGATGGGTTCCTAATGTGCTCTGCTGAAGGTTTCCTACATGTTTCATCATTCAGAACTAGATGTTAATATTCATACTCATGTTGACTGGTACCTGAGATCAGATTGAATTTAATGAGATTTCCCATTTTTGTTCCTGTGACTGAAAAGGGGAGGGATATATAATTCCTATTCAAAATGCTTTCAGGTCTAGGGATGAAAGATGCTCTGTCCATCTAAAAAGCACTCCTCCTCTGAGTAGCTAATTCTTTGCGGTCTCAATCATAGCTAAAACTGGCCTGAAAAATGGCTAAAAAAGAAGGCAATTTGCAGCCCTGGTGCTACTTACCTCAGTCACCATAGTTAGTCCCAGAAGATAGCTAAGGAAACACACTATAGCGATGAAGATTTCCCGTCGGTAACCCTTCCTTAGGAAGGATGGGTGCAGATCAACTAATGACGTGATCTGTCCTTCAACTTCAACAAACTACAGGGGGAAAACAACAGCACAGAAATCACTTGAAGGTTACCTGACATGGAGTTCATCCAGGCTCCTGCTTGAACAAACCCTCCCCAGCAACACCCCAGCCCTGTGCTCTGTGCTCAATAAAGAAACAGAAACCATTCCTTTGTAACCCCAAGGCTGGAGCACGGGGGCAGCTTTCATTTTGGAACAAGCTTTCAGAATTCCATTTTATTACCTAGAAGTCTTGTGAGCTAAAAAGGGGTTCTGCAAATGCAAGCCACAAGGATGAAGGAGGCACTTATGTGCCTGATGACAGGAAGGCACTTATGTGGCTTTTATGCTGTCACTGTTCCAGAAGAACACAGGATGTATGCTAGAGAAGAGGCAGAGGGAAAACACTCAAAAAAGTCCAAGCTAGGAAAGTACCTCCCAGACTTTTTCTGATGTGCCAGGAAACGTCACAGATACTAGTTAGGTTAATTCCACAACTTGATATAATTCTGCTCTTGGGTTTGTTAGTGAAAATCCAGCCAAGGGAAAGCAGACTGTGATATGAAACAGCAGCTCTTCTTGACTGAACATGTCCTTTGTGGAGCTGTGAGCTGAGTATCTCTGACTGAGGCTCTGGGCACTTCTGCAGCAATAATGGAGCTGTTCATACGGTCCTCATTCAATGATCTGGCAAACTATTTGCACTTGTAAACCAAAAGTAAATCTCTGAATAAATGTGCTAAAAGTCTTTATCTCGCTTCATGATAATTGTATTTATACTCACTTGCTTTTGGAAAACTATACAACTGTGTAACTTGAGTTAAGCAAATAACCCAAATGGCATACGAATAAAAGTTTAAAGTTAATAAAAAACCAGATCTTTCTGCACCTGGAGGAAAGCAACTACTGAACTTCCCCAAGTAAAACCATGGAAAGAATCTTTTGACTGATTTGTACTTTCAGCCTGGCAAGGCACGAAAGCACCAAGCTCACTGAAGACATGAGGAAATGGATTGGAAGTATCCATCAAGGCTGCCTCTGTAGAAAAGATCTTCACTTTAAGTAGACACATCACCTTAACTAATAACTTATCATGAGGAACCTAAGACAGAGATTATTTCAGAAAAAGCTGCATTTTTCTACCTGGCATCTCATTACTCTTACAGCGCCCAGAAATGCCCTATAACAACCCCACCCTCTTCCTGAAGCTCTGTTTTGGAAATGCAGACTGACTGCAAACAGATTTTGTCCTCTACCAAATTTTATTGCCTCCTGTCTTGTTACTTTGACTTGTGTAAAACTAGTTTTCTTTTTAAATGCAACCCTTTCCTTCAAGCTGATTTGATCAGAAACTGCTCTGGCATTCCAGAAAGCTGCTTGACTGCACTCCAAAAAACCAGAGGGGTGGAGGAGAGAAATTAAGTGCTCCAATTAGTTTTAATCATTCTGCGCAGTGAGGAGCTTTTTAAAATTACTAGACAGCTTCCAATTTGCATAAGCATAGGGTTGCTGAACCACAGCATTGGGTACTTCCACATTTACTTAGGAGCAATTGAGAGTTGCCCACTAGAGTTCAAAGATTAAGCCATAAAGAGCAATTTAGGGCAAATGAAATTAAAAGAAATGTCAGAGATTAAGTACAAAACAACTCAGTAAAAATTCCTTTTACAGTGCTCTCCTCATAGGAGAGAGCATTTAGGCTACAGAAACATTTCATCGTTATGAATATATTTCTTTTTTAATCTTAGTAACTTTACATTTGAATGCAGAAAACGTAGACAATTTTGAATGTGTAGTTATTGCATAATCCCTGGTCACCCATGTTTCCTTGTAAGTAGACTATCTAGAAATGATTTACAAGTTCCTTGGCTGTATTTAGTCCAACATTCCTACAAGTAACCACTGGGAAAAATAATCTAACTTCCTGACTGAACTTTTTGATTTTTTTCATGCTCACTAATTAAGAGCAGTGTGCGCTATAAAATTAGTACAGCTGGAATCTGAGATGCTTTCTGGCCTGTTTGGAGTACTGAATGCATGCTGCTGACGTGAAAGTCAGCAGGATGCCACATCGCTCAGCACCTTCAAGCCCAAGGGCACCAAAAAAGGCTGCAGCTTCGTCCTCTCACTGTTCTTGAAGCCACCCTGGATATACAGTACAAAACATTATGTGCCTTTGCTTTTCTTTTTTGGCATGTGTCAACCATCAAATCCCATACTCCTAGTAGTTATTAATTGTTAGTTTTTTAATGATGGTGTATACACCCTGCAGGTGTTCGGAATGGCACAAAGCACTCTGTGGAACAGACTACTGCAGTCCTTTATGTTTTAAAATTATTAAGCTTTTTTTCCAAAGTAAGAAAATACTGTGACCAAAATGGTGGTATTTTGTGGCCAGACTAGGACTGAAATTTAGGTTAGGGAGTACTGCCCTAATGTGCATAGACACCACTAACTCTTGATGACAAAGACTTACTGAGCAACACAATATTATGAATCAAGTCATAGATTCATCAAGGGCAGCCCCTACACTAAAAAGCAACCCAGATGAATTCCTCTCAAGCAGCATTAGAGCAATTCTCTTCTTTATTCGTGCCTGTAAAACCAGCTTTTCTCAGTCAGCAGTGCTGACACAGTAAGTCACACATTCCTTATCCATTGTACTAACCTGGCTATCCAGTCCAAGCAACAGAAGCATAATAAAAAAAAGGATTGCCCAAAAGGTGGGCAGTGGCATCATGGACACAGCTTTTGGGTAGGCAATAAAGGCCAGGCCTGGACCTAGAGAAAGAGAAAATAGGGAGGGGGGAAGGGAAGGGAAGAAAAGTAGTAAGTATCAGCTCTTTGATAAAGGTAGCCACCCTCAAATTCAGGAATGCCTGGTTCCGTTCAGATAAATCCAAACGCAGCTGGAAATACCAGAAATGAAACAGTTTGGCTCTTTTATCTGAAATCGAAGCACGCATGACTACAGCAGAAACCACAGGCAAACCCCGAGGCCAGTGCTAACAGATCTCCAGTTTTAACATCTGTCTCAAACATGCCAATATTGGAGGAGTCCTCCACCTGCCCTGCATGGACACAGGACAGTCTTGGGGGCCGGGGGACAAGGGGTGACCCAAGGGAATGGCAGAATCCCACTGCTAGCCCACATGGTCATGATGATGATGATGAAACTCTTTTGCATGTAGGAAAGGGGACTCTGCTATAAACATTCCCTGGGATTTCCACTAATGCAAAACCAGTGCCTCCCTTTGTATGCAACCTCCAAACCCTGCATGGCTTTTCTAAACTGGGGTTTGCACTCCGAGGAGTTTGCTCCTTCTCTTCTGCAAACTCTCCCTGCTGCACTGAGTGATCAGGCTACTCCCAGTTTTATCAACTGAAAATTGAGAAAGCTGCTGTTAGGAACTGCTGGGGTGTAAAATCACTTGTGTAGAACTGCTTCCCCATGCTGTTACACCATCCATCCCTATCCAGGCCAGCCTACATGGACCTGCCATGGTGACACTGAGCACGACCATCATCAGCCCCAACTGCAGGATGGGCTGCAAGTGTAGGAGGACCAGTGGGGCTGGGGCTGTGGGGCTGGGGCTGAGTGCCTGGGGCTGAGTGCCCAGGTTCTCTGCTCTGGAACCAAAGTGTGGAGTGCTCTTCCCTAGGTGGGGTCTCGCCAGCCCTGTGACCAGGTGTCCCCTCACTGGTACCCACACACGGAGCATAGGCACAGTGCTCGTCTCCAGAGGCACCCTCACCTGGAGCCAGCTGCTAACAGCTGTCCTTTGTGTGAGCTTTTGTGGAGAGAGTAAGAGCCCTCCTCCAGTGGGAGACAGGAACACTGGCAACTCATCGTTTATGGCAGGCTCTCAGAGGAGATGAGGAAATTTGGTGAGGCTGACAAAAACTTCTGAGGGCAGATTACAATTCAGAGTGAAACCAGGAATGCCTGGCTCATCTGCTTGTTTACTTTGAGGAGCCCTTAAAGTGCCAGTTTTCAAGTGGATTCATGTAATTTTCAATGGGAAAAGGATTTTTTTTAAGATGCTGCAGTGTGGGGCCAAAAAAATCTTATCTCTGTTCTGTACAGAAAAATCTCTAGCACTGCTCTTACTACCTCCCACTTTTCATTTCCAACAAGAAAGATGGAAAAAGAAGTAAGAGAAAGAGGTAAAATGAGATGACTTTTTTCTCAAACTAAAGAAAACTTAAAGCCACTGAAAATATTTGAACATAAATAAATACAAATTAGCCAACAATCAAACAACTAATTTTATTTTAAATGAAACACAACTAAGATTTTATACGACAGAAGATACCAAAAAATTGGTGAATGTCTCAAATTTTGGGGAGCCTTGCTTTTTTCCCCCCTTAATTCAGTGGATACAGTAGATCCTCTCTGAGGGAGAGCTGCTAACAGATTAGGCATTTGCAGCTGATCTGTGCAATTGATGAGACAGATGTAAAACTGCTCTCCTCAAAATTTGCTGCAATTCTATATGCTTTGGCCAGTGAAACTGTTATTGCACTGTGATACCAACTAATAACAAGTGCCCTATGCCCTGAGCTAATTTTGATTTTTCTTCGAAACTAAGTATTGAACTAGAAAAAGAAAAGTCCTTGTGAAAGAAAATGTTCCTGGCAAGCCCTCAACTGATACATAAATAATCTAAAAATTTTATTTAATTGGAAACCCTGTTGTTTTGAAGGGTGTTTTGCAAAAGTGAAGCACTTGTGGCTGCTATTAAAAGCCAGTGAGGACTGCCATGATCCCAGCCCACGCACTGGCTGAATGCCATGGGGTGCTGTGGCATGGCTAGAGAGCTGCAGAGGCAGAGACCAGGCAGGCACCAGGAAACCCAAGGCACTATTGTCAGACATGCTTAATCTTAACTTGTTTGGAAATGTAATT